>CM059189.1:62886463-63333963 GCA_030323885.1 Branchipolynoe longqiensis
GTGTCCCGTTACTAATAATAACAGGACCACGACCTTAAAACCTAATTGTTTTATATCTAACCACGAGTTGTGAGGCCAAGCCTGAAACAACTTAAATACTATAGACACATCCCAAAACCGACTATACTTTGGTTTTGGCGGATTCCTTTGATAAATTGACCGAAGTAGATAACAAAGGACATAATGTTTTCCAACTGTTTCGCCATCAATTCTGGGTAATATGATTGATAACGCACATCTTGCCGCATTGATCGACCCAAAGGATAGTCCTTCATCCTCTAGAGAACGAAGAAAACGAGCTACTTGTGAAATTGTTGGATTTGTTGGCTTAACTTTCATTAACAAATAATGTACACCCCATTTCTTTAAATAGGTTGTGTACATTTTGACCGTTCCTGGCCTCCAGGCATCAGATACTATCCTGTTCTCAGTAATTTTGTCCAATCCAAATTGCTGCAGCTGTTTCCTTAGAAAAGGAATGCCAATAGGGGCGTCGTTGGCACGTCGCCGTGAACCACTAGCGGTCCGTGGTGCGTCAGATTCCCGAGTTTTCTTGGGAATCGTATATGTTCTTTTGCCAGTTGTGAAACTGCTGGCAGCCAAGGTTGCGTGTCCCAATCGGGCACCACCAGTATAGAATGTGTCCCTTCCAAGCCGATTTTCCTGACAACTCGGCTGATAATGCTAAACGGTGGGAAAATATAAAAATAATTATTTTCCCAGGTAATAGCAAATGCATCTACTTTCCAAGCCTCCGGTTCAGGATGCCAAGAAACATAACAAGGTAATTTGTTATTATTTCGTGATGCACACAAGTCAACTTTAGGTGTACCCCATTTTTCACAAATGAAGTTAAACAAAGGTGTAGAGAGAGACCATTCTAAATGGTCATGGAAATTTCTACTTTTATGGTCTGCAAGTGTATTTTGTGACCCTGGAATATGTGCTACAGTCAGCCAGACTTGTTGAGCCTGTGCCCAGTTCCAAATCAGTTTAGACAACTAATTGCAAGGCTTTGATTTGGTTCCAGCCATGTTACGAATATATGCCATGGCAGTAGTATTATCAGTTAGTATTCTAACTTGTGATTTATGTATCTTTACTAAACTACATAAACCCAGATAAATAGCACACAATTCTAGCACATTAATATGGTCTGATTTTTCATCATCAAGCCATCTACCTCCTGTTGTGACCCCATCTCGATGAGCTCCCCAACCTTCTAACGAAGCATCAGTAGTAATTACCGTATTAGGTTCCGCCATGCGGATCGGATTTGGTGAACTTGCTATGTGTTGCATCCACCATGCAATATCCTGTAGCCCTTCTTGCGAAATAAACATCTTTCGCTCAAAATTCCCTTTAGTTCGTGTTAACGCTAAATTTGTATCTATTTCTAGAGATTTAATATGGGCCTTCCCGTATAGAATAGCGGGTGCATACGATATCATTATCCCAATAAGGACTGCAACCTGTCTAATTTTAGGTTTTGGTAACTTAATAAGCTGGGTCGCTGTATTCATAAACTTAATTAATTTTTGTTCTGTTATCGACACTGTAAGAGACTGTGTATCCAGAATAAACCCTAAACATTTGAGTTGTTTTGTTGGTTTAAGCACTGACTTTTGTGGATGTACATAAAACCCCAGTTTAGTGAGTAATGCACATAAATCCAAAACTGCATTCACACAATCAATTTGTGTTGATGCCATAATAAAGGAATCATCTATGTATGGAAACATTATGTGACCCTTCCGCGCCATTACTGAGAAAACAGGTTTAAGCAGTTTAGTGAATAAACGAGGGGCACAAGCTAAACCATTTGGCATGCAGGTAAACTCATAGAGTTGGTTATCCCAAAGAAACCGAAGAAATTTCCGGTCTTTTTCCCTTATGGGAAGCGTATAATATGCATCTTGTAAATCAACACTAGCCATCCACGCATCTGGCGTAATCAGATCTCGTGCCGTATCTAGCGAGAACATTTGAAAATGTCGATATTCAACCATTTTATTAAGGATTGTTAAATCCAGGATCATTCGAACCTCGCCATTAGGCTTTGGTCTCGAGAAGATGTTTGAAATAAACTCTCCTGAACAGTATGTCACTTTTGTATAATTCCTTTCTCAAAGAATTTTTGTACCTGTTTAGTTAGTGCCTCTCGTTCAACCGGTTCAATGTTATAAGGAAAAGGTATCCTGCCTTGTACCGGAATTTGTGTGAAGGGAATGTGAACACCCTAACTATTTGTAAAATTTCTTGGTCACTAGTAATTTTGTGCCACTCAGAAATATGATTATTAATATTACCAGCCACAAAGTTGCTTACAGTTTGTGTGGTTTTAGAGGCTGGAAGGACTTGTAACGTCTGTGTTTCAACCTCTACTTGGACCCGCCCCTGGGGAAGGGTCTCGGCGAGTTGACGCCTTGGCCTAGTGGCCGTGCGGTGTTGTCGGTCCAGCCTGAGCGAGCGCCCCGGCCCCGAAAAGCTTGACCGAAGTTTGAGCCCGGTCTGGTTCCCCTGGTGAACCGCCGTGGACGAAAATCCCCTCGTGACCTTTTGAAACGAGGAGTTTCCTGTTTCTTCTTACCATCCATGTTTTTTGCCACTCTTGGCTGCAGTTTCTACCTCTTTATAGAGGTATTGTAGTTGACCGCCAAACATTTTCGTGTTATCTAAAGGTTTCCCTTTAATCGGCTCTGGAGCAAGAAAGAGCGTAAACTCTTTCCCATCATTATCGGTAACCTTCTTTGAGCGAGCCACTTCTTTGCCAGCATCTGTGCAAACCGACTTGAAGACATTTTCATATCTTCGATACGACAGGTAAATTACCTGCCGCCGCCAACAATGCAATTCCTTTGTCCATCGTCTTAGCCAAAGACGAGAACTTATTTTCTCGTTGCATTCTATTTGCCACAGGAGCAATAGCTGTTAGGGTACCAAGCACCGCCTTATGCACTGTGTGCAACACACCCTCAAGCCTCTTACGGTCCTCCGTCATATTGACATCTCGATCCATCTCCTTAATGATGGAGTTGGGAACACCTTTAATGCCTGTTAACTCATCTGCTAACTTGGAAATAATCTCCGGCGGTTTAAACGTGCGGAAATGGCCATTAATGTTCTCACGCATAAGCGTAGTGGTTTTCACACACTTAGCCTTTGGCTTCTCCACTTTCTTAGCCACTTTGCCACCAATGGCAGCATAGACACCTTCATACTGTGTGTCTGAGTCCGATTCCGTGGAAGTGGAATCTGTGGACGAATCGGAAGAAGAATCTTTCCTCTTCTTCTTCTTCTTCTTGGACTTGGTCTTCCGCTTTTTGCGAAGTCCAGTCTTCCCCCGTTCCTTGGTGAAATCATCACCAGAAGAAACGATAAGTTTCTTCTTCTTCCTTCGTTTAGGAGAAGGAGGAGGAGCCTTAAGCTCCATCGCTGAGTCTGTCTCCGAGAAATCCTCAAAAGAAGATTCCTCTTGGACACTCGGCATTCGCCGTTTACGAGACACCGGTGGTTTGAGAGCCATAATATGACTCTCCATCGCCGCAAACCGCGTCTCCCAATTTTGAGCCGCGGCGCCGTCAGGCACTATGTCCTCCTCGGAGAGAATATGCGCCCCGGGCTGTGTCGAAGGCCCTGCCGACAACACGAGTGAGGAGTCATACTCCTCGTCCAGTCCACTCGGAACACGCCCCTCGGCTGCTGCTGCACCGCGTTTACTCCGCTTCGTGGCCATTGGGAACTGAAACAAAGATTTTTGGTCAGTCCCGGTATATATATATGTCTCAATATGGTTGTTTCAAACTCATTTGGACATCTATTGGTGTTAAAGAACGTGTTTATACCGTTATAACACAGGCGTAATAAGCTAAATTTGTGCGTGGGTTGTGGGTCAAGCCCAAACCTTACGCGGGGTCGGGACCAGTGTATCGGCCGCCCATCCCTCTGTTCCGCACACTTCTCCCACCTGTGACTACAACGTCAACAAGTTGGAGAAAATGCTACGAAACTCGGAGAAACGCCTGAAAAAGTTTGTGGGAAGGTCTATTAAAAAGAAACCAAGGGGCTCTCCAACCATTACTCTCTATTAGAGACGAGGCATAATCACACGGTGACCGAGGCAGAGACCACATCTCTACCCACATAACTCACACGGTGGACTCGGGTGTTGGCAGAACCGCTAATGACCGGTTATAATCCTTCGAGAAGGAATTCTATCCTTGGTTTTTTATAACCAAATAATCGTCCAAAATGGACCAAAGAAAGTCTAAACTTTCCATATTGATGCTCTAATGCATCATGATTAAGCTAACCACAGTTTTTATTATACTTACTGCGTATTTGCTTGTATGTAGACTAAATTTGCCAGAGCAACCCAACGACACGTAATCCAGTCGTGAGTTGTATATGCTTATTGCTGGTACCTCACGTGCTTCCTTCTCCCTAGCCTGAGGCTAGCCTGAGGCTGTATACCGAGGTAAAATATATATACATACATATGCATATATATATGCATATATATACACATATATACCAGGTATAGATTTATGTATACAGGTGTGAATACAGGTATACATATAAACATATATTCATAATATATACATACATATATACATAGATGTACCTACATATAAATATATCAACATATATGTATATATATGCAAATATACAGCCTACTCTGTCAATAACGGCCTCTGTCAATAACAGATTTCTGTCAATAAGTGCAAAAAGTGCTGGTCCCATCACTTTGTAAGGACCGTCCTAGTCAGTCAAGAATGAAAGAAAAACATTGGTTTCAACCATTCCGTCATTCAGTCTCTGCATATAACGGATCTCTCTCTATAACGGCATCTTGCTCCAGTCCCATGGGTGTCTGTTATAGACAGAGAAGACTGTATATACATATATGGATAGTGATAAGCCCCTTATCGCCTGTAATAAGCTCTGTAGTGCTCCTCCTCCCCCCCCCCCCTGGGGTGGGGGTAGGGGGGGGGGGGGTGCCCTCCATGCACCGCTCCACCCCCTGCGCGGGGCCTGACACGCCACTCGCTGGGCGCGCATCCCCTTATTGATATACATATATGTGTTCAATATTTTGCACAGAAATCCACGCATATATATATGATGTATATACTTACATGGTTATATAGATCTGTCCATGTGTATATGAAGAGTTCAGACAGAAAAACCGAAAAACGCGATCCGCGCCAAAATGAAACCATGACTACGATGTTTGAGCTGAAGCTGCCATCATTCTGATAATCAAATCCGCCCCCCCCCCCCACCACACCCCCAGAGAAGCTACCATATCCCCGATATAATGCCCTACTCAATATGAAATTGATAGACTTTAAATTTAACTGGAAAGCACAACAATAAATTCTATTTGACAGAAAGCAACTAAAAATAGATTTTTCGGTTTTTGCGCCTGAAGCCTTCATATACATGCTGAGGGTGTGGCCAACAACATGCTACTAGCTCTCGTGTGTAGTAGTCCCTACCTCTCAGCCTCACGTCTCACTGGTGCGACCAGACAGGATGGCTGAATGAGTTAGAGCGTCCGTCTCCCATGCTGGTAGATCGTGGGGTCGTGCGTTCGAACCCTGGGCGAGTCAAACCAATGACTTAAAAATTGATACGTGTTGCTTCCTAGGCAGGCGCTCAGCACTAATAGGATAGTGCAAGGACTGGTTGGCTCAGTGTCAGGATAATGTGACTGAGTGGGATATCAGGTCATGGTGCTGGTGGCCTGGTTTCCCAGTAGGGCAGCACTATAAAGTCGCCATGAGTGTGTACTAGCACAAATCGGTACCCATCCTGATATGACCTTAGATGTTGCCAGGACGTAAAACAACAAACAAACAAACTCACTGGTGCACATGTACTCTACTACACACATCACAGGTCACCAGTCTCACTAGATACAGTCTCACAGGGTCCTTCCCTAACATACAGCTTCCAGCACAACCACGCACCCTCTAACCCCCTGCCCCACATTCTGACGTCAATTCGCCAAATAACAGGAATGTCGTAGTAAGGAGCTTGTTACAACAACTGACACTCGGGATGGGACACATTTTTCAAACACAAACAAACAAACAAACACACAAACACACATGCAGTTCACACACTGGTGCTCACTTGCATCCGCAATGTTAAATTAAGGCTGCATAGTCTGATGAAAACATCAAATTTTCAAAACCAAAACAAGTATCTAGATTTGATTGTACATATATAACTTAGATACTGATGCACTTATTAAGCGTGTGTTTCCACATAGAAGGGAATACTGAGTCAATTTAATAGAACCTCTTACTGAAGAAGTCTATGGTATCAGAGTTTTGGTATGCTTGGAATAAATACTGATTCAATTTAATAGAAAATGTTACTTACTGAAGAAACCTAAGGATTCAGAGTTTTGGCATGCTTGCCAAAATTAATTTGACATGTTTGCACTTCAAATATCTCTCCAAAAGTTGGTCATTTAAAATAAAAGTTACTTCAAGGTAAAGTAAGGTAGATTATAACAATCAATTTAATATATTTAGACCCTACCGCAGAAAAATGGCAAAAACTCAAAACCATTGGACTATGCAATTTTAACTGACTGGTACACTCACCCAAAAAGGCCCGCCGCAGAATGTTGCCAGTGTCATCACCACGGCCGCCTGGTGCGCTGTGTCCAGGCGTCGGACGCCGGGCGTTCAGTTATAGGGCGTCCCTATGTGTGTGTGTGTGTGTGTGTGTGTGTGTGTGTGTGTGAGTGCGTGCAGCGATGTGCCCCAGGCCCTTTCCTCCCGACTCTCTCCAACAGTGCTGAGTGAAAACTGTTCTAGATGGTTAGATGGAGCCACATATATACCATCGCCGGCTTCTCCCGGCTCTATGTGTGTATGATGACAGCGGTTCGGGGGAAGTGACGGGGTGGCTGGGTGACGGGGTGAAGGATGAGGTGATGGGTGAGGGGTGGGGGGGGGGGGGGGGGGGGGGAGAGGAGTAGTGCGGCAGTGTGACTCAATGGAGGAAGGTCACACATGTAGCATGACAAGGCGACAGCAGGCTACTGATCATGAGCCCGTCCTGGCATCATCTAAGGGCATATCAGGATGGGTACTGACTTGTGACAGTGTGCACTCATGGCGACTTTATACTATTATAGTGCTACCCAACTGGGAGACCAGGTCACCAGTACCATCGTAACCATGACCTGATATCACACTCAATCACGTTATCCTGACATTGAGCCAAACCAGTCCCTGCCCTATTCTAATAATGCTGAGTGCCTGGCTAGGAAGTGACGAGTATACATTTTTAAGTCATTGGTTTAACTCGATCAGGGTTCGAATCCCTGGGTTCGAATCCCACACTCTACCAAAACCGGAGATGGATGCTCAACTCATTCGGCCGTCCCGTCTGGTATGAGAACAATGACAACAATAACAACAATAACAACAATAACAACGATAACAACAATACAACAATACCAATAATAATAACATCAATAACGATGATAACAACAGTAATAATAACAATAACAATAATAATAACAACAAAAACAATAACAACAATATAACACCAATACCAACAACAATAACAACAATAATAATAAACAATATTAACAACAATGCCAATAACAACATCAATAACTATGATAACAACAGTGATAATAATAACAATAACAATAATAATAACAAAAAACAATAATAATAACAACAATGACAACAATAATAACAATAATAACAATACTAATAAACAATAATAACAACAATGCCAATAACAACATCAATAACGATGATAAGAACAACAGTAATAATAACAACAATAATAACAATGGTAATAATGATACAGATCATCTTACACAACAGAAATACATGCACGATCTAAACTGGACAAAATAAAAGTATGTAGGGGAAACTTATCAGATGTGTTGCAAAAGGAAATTGGTGCAAAGTAATACACTCTACATCACTCTGCCCTTTAAACCTGTGATACCTGTTATTTCTAATCAATGTTCCTGTAATCTTGTGTAATTGGGGTCCTCCCAGCACATTACATACATAGACTTATTCACTACGTCAGTTTAGACCATAGCTGTTTCCAGGACGTTAAACTCCAACAAGCAACCAACGTTATATCACTATTAGTTTATCCTCCTGCTGCCAGGTGGTGGGTTGGTGGAAGAACTCTATGAAGTTGCATTTAATTCAATTCCTTATCTGGTTTTTGACTACCTAGGAACCACTCATATGGGTAATACTAGAACCATTTTATGACTCTCTCATTTCCAGCATTATATTACGCCCTATATGGGGTTTGAGGCCTGATAGACCCAAACCCCCATTTTTCCCATTTTTATCATCCCCTCATGACACTTGTTGTTGTGACCAGGGGCCATATGTATGTGTCGGTGTTAGCGTGCCCAAACTGGGTTTGGACGGGAGTTCTGGTTTAGCGGCGAAAAGTCAGGATGTATGTGGCCGCGTTAGGGAAACTCTGCGAGTTTAACGTCGTCTTCGCTAACCCCAAGCCATATCATGTTTACCGTTGGTGTTAGGGACCGATTAGGCCCAAATCTATTCAATGCTATCATATTTAACAGAATTACATACTCAAAACATGAAATTTCATTAAATTAACCCTAAAATCGAACCAATATTAATGCGGCCGCTAAATAGGCGGCGATATTAATATTGTCGAATTGACGAATGTAAACTAAACAAATTGCCGGCGCCCGCCGCCACCCGCCGGCAATATATTAGAGCCAAATCTATTCAATGCTATCATATTTAACAGAATTACATACACAATAAGTGAAATTTCATCAAATTAACCCTAAAATCGAAGCGATATTAATGCCGCCGCCAAAATTGAATTTTTGTAAAATTAAACCAATAATCGAGCCGGATCAGCGGCGGTATTGTGAAATAGCGGTGCTCACCGGCAACAGGCTCAGCAATAACAAGGCTCTCTGGTGCCCGGCAGTGTTAGGGACAGATTAGGCCCAAATCTATTCAATGCGATCATATTTAACAGAATTACATACTCAAATCATGAAATTTCATTAAATTAACCCTAAAATCGAACCGATATTAACGCCACCGCTGCCCCCACCGCCGCTGCAATGGCGGCGATATTGTCAAATAGCGGTGCTTGCCGGCAACAGGCTCAGAGGGATTTCTCAAATCTATAAATAACGCATCGGTTAGCTAACTCCGCCGCGCTTTGGCCACATACATTTCCGGTGACACATATTCAAACACCGACATTAGCTAACCCGCCGGCCGCCCTTAACACCGGAGCCGATAAAAAATTGTTCATACATTTGGCCCCAGGACAATTACCCAGGACCATGTACAGTCTAACTGCTGGATGGTTGTTGATCCTACACCGTGCATTACCTGTATATATATATATATATATATATATATATATATAGATTAGTTATACGAATCTTACCTGGGTATAGATGATGGATAACTATTGTTTTACCGAGGTAGGAGCCTCGGTTAGACGTGGGCGAGGGAGAAGGAAGCACATCCGGGTCCGGCAATCTTTACCTACTAATTCAGGATAAAAATGATTCCAAAAAACAAAAAAACGATGGTCATATGACCTAACCTTGGTACAAGTGATTGAGTAGACGTGGCAGGGCGTGGTGGGTGGGCCCTCGCCCACGTCTAACCGAGGCTCCTACCTCGGTAAAACAATAGTTATCCATCATCTATACCCAGGTAAGATTCGTCTAACTAATCTATTTTACCTCGGTATACCGCCTCTGGCTAGCCGCAGGCTAGGGAGACCTTTACGTAATATCATTTTTATCCATGATATTCCTGTTTGTTATTATTTATTCTATTATTATAGTGTTATTCATGTATGTGGTGTACAATTGGTATGACAATAAAGCGAAAATGTTGACTTTGTCTCACCTTTGCCTTTAGTTGGTGAGTAGTCTCTGTGCGATAGGTTGAGGCTTTTCTAGTCGCTTGTGATAATGTTTTGCAAACGATCTAGCGGTTTTCCATCCTGCGTGAGCCAGGATCCGTTTCACGGAGATGCCTAGTAATCTGGCCTTAGAGACCATCGCTCCACGTGTAGAGTGCGATGTATATCTGCTTGTGTTTACTCCTGATAGTTTCAACACCGTCATGGTCCATCTGGTGAGGGTGTCCCTCGAAATACCCTTGTGTGGCTTAATAAAGCTCACCAAAAGCTGCCGTGAGTTTCTTATTGTTCTTGTCTTGGATATATATGTCCGTATTGCGGAGACTACACATAATTTTCGATCCTCTGTGAAACTAGTGACACTTATTGTCGACAGGGGATCACCTAAACGATTTGATTTCAACAAAGTTGTTAGATCAAAGGTTGCTTCCTTGCTATCGATTTCAAGACCATTGAGCGACAGGGCGACTATTGTTTGGCCCCTGTGTCCTGTAACCAGCAGAAGGAGCAAAGCTACTTTGAAACCTAATAGCTTAACGTCCAGGAACTTATTCTCTGGCCATTCCTTGAAGAGTTTAAGCACAAGAGAAACATCCCAAAACCTATTATATTTGGGTTTGGGAGGGTTCCTCTGATAAATTGATCGTACGATCCAGCAAATAACATGATGTTTTCCCATTGTTTCTCCATTAATCCTAGGTAGGATTATTGAGAGCGCACATCTGGCTGCATTGATAGCACCATATCCTAAACCTTCGTCTTCTAAGAAACGTAGGAAACGTCCTACCTGGGATATTGTTGGGTTCATTGGCTTAACTTTCTTAAGTAAGCAATATATACCCCATTTCTTTAAATACGTTGTATACATTTTCACAGTTCCCTTCCTCCAGGCGTGAGAGACCAACCGTTGTTGTGTAATCTTATCCAAGCCGAATTGTTCCAAATATTTATTTAAAAAAGGAATGCTACCAAAGGAGTCGTCGACACGTTTCCGTGGCGCGCTAACGGTCCTGGATGTTTCAGGTTTCCTCGGTATCTTGGGAAGCGTAGCCTGCTTTTGGCCGTCGCGACTAATCTCGCTAGCCACGGTTGAGTGTCCCATTCGGGGACGATGAGGATGGCGTGTGTTTTCTCCATTAGTATCTTTCGGGCGACTTTGCTAATAATGGTAAAAGGGGGGAAAATGTAAAAGAAATGATTTTGCCAAGTTAGCGAGAAGGCATCTATGTGCCAAGCATTGGGTTCGGGGTGCCACAAAACATATTTCTCCAGTTTAAAGTTATTACGTGAAGCAAATAAATCTATATCTGGCCAGCCCCATATGTTACAGATTTGTTTGAAAGTTGATAGGTTTAGTGACCACTCTAAGTGGTTATGGAAATGGCGACTCATCTTATCGGCAAGACAATTCTGCGTACCGGGTATGTGTGTTATTGTTAACCAGACCTCAAAGTTTTGCGCCCAATTCCAAATGAGTAGTGCCAACTCGTTACACTTTATAGATTTTGTACCTCCCATATTTCTGACATAAGCCATGGCCGTGGTGTTATCCGTAAGGATACAAACATTATTTTTGGGTACTTTAACAAGGCTGGTTAAACCTAAGTAAATGGCTCGTAATTCTAAAACATTAATATGTTCAGAAATTTCTGATTCTAGCCATCGTCCCCCCGTTGCTACATCATTGCGATGTGCCCCCCAACCTTGGAGTGACGCGTCAGTTGTAACTGTAGTATTGGGCTCACCCATTCGAATGGGATTGGGGGAGTTATCAAAGTGACTTAGCCACCAATAAATGTCGGCTAGTCCATTTTCAGAGATAAACATTGTCTTTTCAAAGTTACCCTTGGCTCGGGCCAAAGCTAGATTTTTATCAATTTCCAGGGACTTAACGTGTGCGGCCCCATATAAAATAGCAGGGCTGTATGAAATCATTATACCGATTAAGACTGCGACCTGTCTTATCTGTGGCCTAGAAATGTCTAACAGCTGTATCGTTGTGTCCAGCAACTTATCTTTCTTTTGTTGTGTAAGTGACACGGTCATAGCCGTCGTGTTTAAAATGAAGCCTAGACACTTAAGCTGCTTAGTAGGAGAAAACACGGATTTCTTATCATGAATGAAGAAACCCAAGTTTGAGAACAGTTGACATAAATCTTGAACGGCAAGCTCGCATTGTTTGAAAGATTGTCCCATAATGAAAGAATCATCAATGTATGGAAACATACAGTGACCAAGTTTAGCCATGTGTGAAAAAAACGGTTTCAACAACTTAGTAAAAAGTCGTGGCGCACACGCCAAACCATTAGGTACGCAGGTAAATTAAAAAAGCTGGTCATTCCAAACAAACCGTAAATATTTGCGATACCCCTCCTGAATAGGGACGGTATAGTAAGCATCTCTTAATTCGACATTCGCTAGCCAAATCTCTGGGGTGATCAAATCTCGAGCTGTTTCTAATGAAAACATTTTGAAATGTTGGTATTCAATGATTTCATTCAATTTAGTTAAATCTAAAATCATGCGAATAGACCCATCTGGTTTAGGAGTGGAGAAAATATTTGAAATGAATTCACCTTTAGCATGTTGTACTCTTTTGACAATGCCTTTGGCTTAAAAAATCCTAACCTGTTCATTTAGTTGAAATTTTTCTTGCAAATTGAATTTATATGGAAAAGGTGCTCTTTTCTGGAGAGGGAATTGTGTGAAAGGAATTGCAATGCCTTTAACAATACTAATAACCTCTGGGTTAGTGGTTAATTGTTGCCATTGTTCTAAATAATTAACAATGTTGCCCGCTTGAAAAAAGCTTACGTCAGTTTGTGTTTCCTCTGTGACCATGTCAGGGCCAGGAGGTTGAAAAGTTTGTGTGGCGTTCTCTACTTGTTCCCTGGTTTGGGGAACTGCGGCTTGGGGACAAAGTCCCGTTTGTAACCGCGGTTGTCGTTCCAGTTTGAGGGTTGTGTGTCGCCCCGACCTCTTCCCCTCTGGCTGAATGCGAAGGATGGGCCGCCCCTGAACGGCCTTCCTCCCCGGCGGAAGCGAAAATCCGTCCGGCTGCGTCGGAACCCGAGTGGGTTTTGGGATTTACGGCCCTTGAGTTCCGTGTTCTTGGCACTCTTAGTGTCCACCTCTACTTGCTTGTACAAATAAGCAAGCTGACCCCCAAACATCTTGGACTTGTCCAGAGGTTTGCCTTTGATGGGGGTAGGTCCGGAATAGACTGTGTATTCCTTGCCGTCATGATCAGTCATCTTCTTTGACCGGGCGACCTCTTTGCCCGCGTCGGTAGTGACGGATTTAAACACATTTTCGAAGCGGCGATGTGTCATGTAGTTGCTCGCTGCAGCGAGCAAGGCAATGCCCCTGTCCATTACCCGAGCCAAGGATGAGAACTTATTCTCGGTCTGCATGCGGTTAGCAATGGGGATAATTGAAGTCAAGGAGCCCAAAACTGCCTTATGGATCACAGAAAGGGCAGTTTCATAGCGGCGACGTTCGTCGGACAGATGGATGCCAGCATCCATCTCCTTACACACCGTAGAGGGAATACCTTTGACGCCGGAGATCTGTTCAGTCAATTTATTAATGACCTCAGCTGGTTTGAATGTTGTAAAATGGCCATTGACCGTATTCCTCATCATAGTTGTGGTACGCACCTTTTTTGCCTTTTTCTTGACAATCTTCTTGCCAACCTTAGCGCCTATTTTGGCGTACACCCCAGCGCGTTCCGTATCGGAATCTGATTCTGTGGAAGAGGAGTCGTCTGACGAGTCCGAGGACGACTCTTTCTTTTTCTTTTTCTTCGACTTCTTAGGGCGTTTAGCGTTTGCGGCTTTGGTGAACTCATCACCTGAGCTGCTTACAGTGCGGCGTTTCTTGCCACGCGCTTTCGGTTTCGGAACCTTGGGGGCCGAAACCGTGTCCTCCTAGTCGTCAGAAAAGTCCTCCCAATCCTCATCAGGGATTTGGGGAGGGCCCGCAAAGGAAAGAGCCTGGAATTGGCGCATCTTGTCCTCCATCATGGCTGCCATCTTAGCCTCCCAATCACTTGGTTGAGGTGGCTGGTCACTGTCCCGGTCGGAAGCCTGTGCCCCGGGCTGTGGAGACGGCGGAGCCGTAGCCGCTGGTGACGAATCGTAATCCGAAGGGGCAATGCCCTCGGCTGCCGCAGGCTGCTTATTCCGCCGAGTGGCCATCGGTTCCTGTAACGACAAAGGTGTTACTTAACCGGAATCATCTCAACTACACAAAGTGTAACCAGTAAACTGGGTTGAGGTAACAGGTACAGAATAGCGTGTATTACAACGTTTCAGTACAGGCGTGAAGCTAAATTTTGCCGTAGGGTTATGGTAACGAAACCAACCAAACGGGGGGTATCGATCCAAAGATCGCCCACTCTCTCTCTTCCGTACACTTCTCCCACCCGCGGCTACGATGCCAGCAAGTTGGAGAAAATATTACGAAACTTGGAGGTTCGCCTTAAAACCGGTCTGGGGTGTCTATAAAAAACACCCAGAAGCATCCCCAACAACATCCTCTATTCAGGATCCGGGAGAATTTTCTTAGGAAATGAGCAACTCGGGTTACCATTTCTCCCTGTCTCAAAAACAGGTGTCGATAGAACAAAGGACTATCGGCTTCGTATGTGCCAGCGGCACCCAGTGTTCTATCCTCAAGTAAAAAACACGTACAAAGTCCAAAATGGACCTGAGAAAGTTCTGAACTTTCATAATGTGATGCTATAAAGCATCATACACAGTTTAACCTAAGATTCCATTACTTACTTTGTGAATAAGTAGAGTTAGTAGATAAATCCTGCTTACTTGTAAGCATTACATGACTGATTGGTTTAAAACATTTAAATAAAAGACTGTACACTATTTAAAAGACGAATGTAATAGTGTGCACTGACCCCTCAGTTAAGAAAGCACATAAACAAGTGAGTGTGAATATGGTGATTGAAACCAGGAACCTTAGGCAGTGTAATGGTAGTGGTGTTCTCTGTGGCGGAGTGGTTAGAGTGTCTGACTTTTTTCTAGGTCGCACTCCTAATCTGAAGGTTGGTGGTTCGATTCCCCATGCCCCCACCTCTGCCAATTTGGATTTCCACCGCTGTGTATAACTTACAACGTCATCAAAGGCTGGTTGCTCTCATACCATGTCTATGTGGTGTGGGAGGTTAAAAATCCCTTGGGTCGGTAAAAGTGTAGGCTCAGGCTTTCTATCGACAAACTGTTTGATGGTGAAAACAAGTCTATTCAGACTTATCCATGATAGGCAGCATAAATCTTCAAGGAAAAATACCCTAGACCCGGAATGGCAAAAGGTGTGGGTTTGAAGCCTGCTCTAAGTGCAATATTTTCCATTTCCACCCCACCCACCCATGACACATATATGGATAGTGATAACTATGGTATCACGTGTAATAATTTAGGCAGTGTTATTGGTCAGCGCCCACCCACCTCATCTGTGTGCGCGTGTGTGTGTGTGGGCGGGGGGGGGCAGTTGCGTGGCATGTGCAATGACCTCGGCGCCCCACTCGGATGCACAGACAACACTTGCTCTCTCCCTCCCTCTCTCTTTCCCACTCCCTCCCCTCTCTCTCTGTGGCAGAGTGGTTAGAGTGTCAGACTTTTTTCTAGGTCGGATGCCTAATCTGAAGGTTGGTGGTTCGATTGCCCGTGCCCCCCCCCCACCTCTGCCAATTTGGATTTCCACCGCTGTGTATAACTTACAGCATTATCAAAGACCGGTTGCTCTCATACCATGTCTATGTGGTGTGGGAGGTTAAAAATCCCTTGGGTCGGTAAAAGTGTAGGCTCGGGCTTTCTATCGAAAAACTGTCCAATGGTGAAAACAAGTCTATTTAGAATTATCCAAGGGTGGCAGTATAAATCTTCAAGAAACAAAAAATATATATATGTCGTGAGGGTGCTGAAAATGGTAAATATTGTGCCAAGAGCACGAATCGAACCCACATCTCTTGCATTCCGGGATAGCGTGCTAATCATTACACCACCTAGGCTCCCTTTCCGGGCTAGTGTGCTAACCATTACACCACCTAGGCTCCCTATCCACGCTCATCTGTCTATGTGACTCCTTGCTTAAGAGAAAGAGGTACGTGCAGACCACCAGTTATGATATATGCATATAAAGTCAGGCTAAGTGAGAAAGAAGAGGGCGAGATGGGAGGTTGGTGAACACCCTAATTTATTCGATAAGGCTCTTGGCCGAGCAATAAATGCCCTACCTATACAAAGCTTAAAAGTAAAAAATAGATGTGTAGTGGGTGAGGTATGAGGCTAAAGTGCACTCAGTAGAGGTGGGGGGAGGGGCAGCAGCAAAGAGCGTACTGGCTCGCAGCAAATATATATCATGCACAAGAAATAATTATCACATCGTAGGCTAACAAATAATTATTATTATAAATACCTTCACCCGCCAGTTTATATTCATATAATAGATTATATCACACATAAAGTCAGGGTAAGTGAGAAAGAAGAGGGTGAGACGGGAAGTTGGTGAACAGCCTAATTTATTCGATAAGGCTCTTGGCTGAGCAATGAATGCCAAACGGGCCCGCTAAACCAGGCCCGCCCCACCAACCACCCCTCCGACCTAAATCGTCGACAAAGCAGCCGCGACACGGAAGTCATTTACTATCCTTTCTTGCAATGGGGTCTTCAAATAGGAGTAGACCGTGTCAGAGGCCCAATCACCCCTGACCTTAATCTCCTCGATAGAGGCGCCTGACATGGCCAAGTATGTACAACCTCCCCTTCTGAGGGAATGCAAGGTAAAATGCTCCTCACCGAGGCCCCCCCCTATTTGAAAACAGCGTTAACATCTCCTGATAAGCTGAATATGTCATCGGAAATGAAGAGCTGCCCAGTCCTGGCAGGCGAAAAGCCATGTCCCGATCCCGCCCTGTTATATCAGTGAAATGGCGCTCTGCCCAATACATGGCACAGAGGGCGGTATTTGGACAGCGAGATACGGGTATCTCCAATACCCTCTCATGAAACTGTATAGTCTTCGAGCGGCGCACCCGTATTATCATTCCCCATGGGTGAAAGAAAAAATCCCCCCTACACAAGGCGGAATCCGAGTCAGTGATTTGTGATTTACAAAACAGTGCTCTAAATGAGCACAACATTGCTGCGCGCCAGGCAATATGGCCCGGGTTGTTAGTCAATAAAGAGAAAATACGCAAAAGCATATGTGGTAGAATAGGAGGGGCCTGATGGGGGGCATCCCCCTTTTGGCGCTTTATCCCCTTCAGGGTTGCGGCAACCACAAAATCATCGTACTGGATGGGCAACGCCCCATTCTGTCTGAGAAAATAATTTAACCCAGACAAATCATTTAAGACCGACCTATACTTCAGCGACCTAGGTAACCAAGCTGCGTATAATGCAACTCACTTAGAGGCACAAGGGAAGGGAGAACTATCAGTAAGAAAAAGAGCAAGGAATTCAAAATACCTCCGTATCTGAACGAAACGGGTTGCAATAGAATTTTGTGCATAAGACTTGCTCTCAAATCCCCTCTGTTCGGCTCGCAACTGCACCAGACCTGCAAGGAAAAGAGATAGGGGCATCAAAAAGGTGAGTGCAGCACATAACCCGATCACTATCAACCTCCCTTATTCGAGAGCAGCTGGACCGAGCGTCCAATCTGCTCAGGGCATCACAAATAGTGTTAACGTGTGTATTAATATAAATTGAATGGAACACAAAATTATAGTTAACCGACAGCCAAAACATTTCACGCAGCAAAGCCATTATATCAGCAGAACGGGAACGACCTGTATTGAGTGAGGCCTGAACCATTGCACTATCAGTTATACAAATAATCTCGGCATTAGACCAATCAGCCGCCCAGTGGCGAACGCCCTCAACTACCGCACGCATTTCCTTAATATTAATATGTTTATCACCCAATCCGCCCATTAGCATGACCCCATGGTGACCACAAACCTGATCTATCACACGCTCGTCCCCGGTGCTGAATGCACCAACCAGCCAGTCATTCCCAAAACTAGCGCCAAGGCCCCAGCCGGAGGCGACACTGTACATAGCCTTAGTAACTGCAAACTTTCCCAACATACCTGCCTTGCCATTAAAACTAGAAGCAAATTCAATCCACCAGTCAATGTCGGCCCTAAACCCTGCGTTAAGTCTTGCCTTAAAATACAGTTCACGAAGAGTACCGATCAAGTCATAGACCCTTCTAATGAAGGTCCTGCCACCCCTAACCACCTTCGCACAATGTGCCAGGAGGCCACCAAGGTGTTCCAGGTCCTTCCTGCAAGCCTTCCTTTTGGACTTAAAACTCAGGAGTATTCCTCTCAACCTATCCAACTTATCCAGAGGGAGTGATAATTCCAATGATTCGGAATCAACCTCTATCCCAAGGAACCTGACATTCTTGGATGGAGACATAAGTTTTCTATAACTAATAAAAAAAAACGTGCGACGAAGAATAGCAATGGTTATCTGCTGGTAAGCAGCTGCCTGGTTGAATGTACCAGCGATGATACAGAAATCATCGAGGTAGTTCACTACATGACAAACCCCTTCTCTGGCTGCACATCGCACGACAAAATCTGAGATGCGCGAAAATATATATGGGGTAGAGGACATACCCATACAAAGTCTACTATCAACTAAATAAGTATCAAGATCTTCTCCCTTAAACCGCCACTTAAGGCCCTGACTAGACCTATTATCCATGTGAATGTGGACAGCCCGGTAAGCATCTTTAATATCGATACAAGCCAGATAGTCTCCCCTCTCTAATAATTCGACCACATCGTCGATACCATTGTATTTAAATTTCGGGGCAACAGTAGAAGTCCAGTTATTCACAGACCCACCCTTAAAAGGCCTACTGCAATCCACTACACTACGGCCACTACCACTATCTTTCGGAACTACAAAAATCCCATGCACACAAAGGGGAGGATCCACTACCTTCGTTACCAGGCCGTCGTGAATTTCAGCCAACAAGCGTGACTCGATTATATCGGTCTCCCAAGATGTTTTGGTACGTTTAGTCTTAACATCATAATGGGCATCACAATCCCGATTGATAACCCTAAAGCCAACGTAATGCCCTGTAACATATATAGGCCGTCGACATCACAGGTTCCCCTGCAAAAACACTCAACAAAAAAGCGGCATGGTTTTAATTGACATGTAATGGAGGACAAGACATAAATACAGTCACAGCAACCTGATGCACAGTCTTTATATACTCCAAAAGTGACAAAGTCAGAGTCACGTGTCTCCCTCACCGAAACCATTAAATGTCCATGTTCACTCTCAATTACCACAATAAAGTCCGACCAGCTGTTGTCTCTCAATCCATGCCAGCTTAAATTCGATTCACTGATAACCGAAACAGCGGGGCCCTTGTCGCTATTTTCACCCAGGCGAACGTCCTGATTGTCGACTTCACACTATATTAACTGACCTCCAATGGCGGTTCCCCATCTACCGTCCCATACCGTGTCGACATTGTTGAAGGTGTCACAATCACCGCCATCATGATTGACGAATGGCATAGGGGGTGTCGATTCATCCGGCTCTTGAGTGGCACTCACAGCAGTCCTCGCCTCTACCCGCGCGCCAATAGCCTGGCACTCCCGGCCAATTGGCGTGTAAGAGTGTCCGTCACCCATCGATATGTGCCAGCCACGTCACAACCCCCCGTCACACCAGAACTTCAATCTCTGCAGCTGTTGCGTTTGTGCCCTTTCACATTACACTTCGAACATATGTGAGCAAACCGACACTGCTCCTCTGTCTTGGTACATCCTTGCTCACTATTATGGGCGTAACAGGCACGCTTGCTGCCAGTTGATCCTGCCAATGTCCCGCGTCGCCTGTTTTCACCCAAAGTCCCCTTCTGTTTTTTATCACGGACATTCGCTTGGCTGTAGTGTAAAACACTCTTACCCGTATGGGCCTCAGTGAAAGCAGCGAAACCCTCCGTTTCTGCTAACTTTCTAATGGCGATGTAATTACTCAACATGACTGGAATCCAAATAATCATTATGCTTAGCCCGGTGAGAGACATAACTGATATGATGTAGGATAGCCCGATAATCCTCAATCGACATCTCCGGGATGTCTAATGCCCACATAGCCGTAGCACACACCAATTCGTAGCATTTCAATTTATTAACGTTTTTCTTGGCAACAGTGTATCGCTTCAGGGACCACTTACTTCTTCTTTTGCGTGAAGCACTACAGCTCGAAGAACTGCGGTTGTGGCACCTACATCTCCTTGCCCCGCTCCTCGAATGGTTCCTTGCATGGCTGTAAGTCGAATGGCCACTCGTCGTGTCCGCCGACATAGGCCTGACCGCCATCTTGGATGCTTCCGCACCAACACCACCCAAGCCCACCGAGCGCCCTCGACGTTGGTCCTGTCTCTCTGCTAACAAGGCGTCCCTCGTCTGAAGCAACTCGTCCAATTCCTTCTCAGCTCGTAATTCCTCTATCTCCCGAAGAGTCTCTTTGCGTAGTAGCTCAGCCACACTCCTGAAGCTCCCCCCCATCTCCAATGCCATGACGTCCTCCTTGCATGCCCCCTTAGACATTCTGGCCGCCAAAGTGCTCCTTGTCTCACGCCCGAGACTGTCCTCCTCAGTGCTGTTACAAACACTATTCTTGTCGTGGGTTCTACCACAAGCACTACAAAAAGGTATTGGTATGCTGTGAGCTTAACGAAATAAGTGTTGAGTTGAATGTCCTTTAACGCAGGAAGTATATGAAATTCCTGCTAAAATTCCTAATAAAATTGGTCCATGTTGATCGTCGAAACGGTATTCGACACACACGGCAATGGTATACTATCCAATTCCTGCAGCTTATTGATATATTACAACCAACATGACCTCAGTAAATCGTTCCAGGTCGACAAACATGGCGGCATTGCCGCCATCCACCATGTCGATATATTTTAATAACGAACTAAAATTGTCGATATCGTCCGTCGCAATAGTAATCGACCCACACGAGCCTCAGTATTTAGCAGTGGTAAAATATCAAATTCCTGCAGGTTAATGTTATAATACAACAAACATGGCCTCAGTCACTCGTTCCACATCGACAAACATGTCGATAACGAAATGAAATTGTTTCCTGTCGTGCGTCGAAAGTGTATTCGACACACCCAAGCCTTAGTATGTAGCAGTGGTAAACAATATCAAAATCCTGCAGTTTAATTTTATAATACAACCAACATGGCCTCAGTAACTCGTTCCACGTCGACAAACATGGCAGCCTTCCCGCCATCCGCCATTTTGATTATTTTCAATAATAAAATGAAATTGCTTCCTGGCTTGCGTCGAAATTCTATTCGACACACATGAACGTTAGTATGTAGCAGTAGTAATATATATCAAAATCCTGTCTTCTCAGTTTTATAAATCGACCCACACGGTAGCAGCAATCCGTTCCACGTCGACAAACACGGAGGCTTTCCCACCCTCCACCATTTCGATCAACATCGATATATGTCTAATCGACACACATGAAATAGTAAAATAAGTCAATGTTTTAGCTCACGATACTGACAGGGCAGATGGTCTTCTTCTTGTTTCCATTCATGGTAGAGAGCAGGTAGCAATGCAGGTAGCAAGTAGACTGTGTTTTCCTCCAAGTAAAAAATAGGGTGAGGTATGAGGCTAAAGTGCACTTAGTAGAGGTGGGGGGAGGGGCAGTAGCAAAGAGCATACTGGCCCACAGCAAATATATAGCATGCACAAGAAATAATTATCACATCGTAGGCTAATAAATAATAATTATTATAAATACTTTCACCCACCAGTTTATATTCATATAATAGATTATATCACACATATAGCAGCCCGTTACTAAGTCCGTCCTAATAGGACCTTAGATGTTACTAGGACCTAAAACAACAACACACAAACAAAGCATCTTAGTAAGTGGTTATCCAGTCGGAAAGCCTGGGTTGGCGTTGTTGTTTTACTGTTGTTACTTTATCGCATCCACTTGTCGTAGTGAAGAGCCCAGCATGTGGAACATGCATCAACATTATTCACCCAGAACTAGTTTCTCCCACAGCCCTCCCTGAGAGTGAGACAGGGTTGCTCAACAAAACCCATTAGAAAAAATGCCGGCAAGCTAAGTAAAGTAAATGGACACATACATTCTTAATTAAAGAAGCAATGTATATTCTTCACATACCTATTAATATTTATTTACCCGCTACTTTTGAATGAAGAATTGATTGAATAATGTACATTAATAAATAGTCTTTGAAGATACAATCGATAGCATTCTGGTACTGCCATATTGTCTTTTTTTCCCTCTCTACCCAATTTCACAACTCTAAGGCAATAGAGCCAAACATTACGCACTGGAACGACTAAGCTACCTCCACAGTTAATACCTATTTGAAGCCTGACGGGATGAGTTGAGCGTCCATCTCCCGTTTTGGTAGGTCATGGGATTCGAATCCATGGGTTCGGTCGAGTCAAACCAATGACTTAGAAATTGATACTTGTCCCTTCCTAGCCAGGCGCTCGTCATTATTAGGATAGAACAAGGAGCAGTGGAATGACGAAGACCAATCGTCTGCGATTGAAATTTCCCCTGCTTAATCAACTATAGCTAAGATAGTTTTTGCTCGGAGCTTACAACTTACAGCTTACGGTAACAAATGTTGTCATTCATCCCTAATCTGGGTAGACTAAGTTATCTAAAGCCCTGGTCACATACACGTTAGTGAATGTAGTTGAACGTAGTTGAACGTAGGATAGATTAACGTGGGTCCAACATGGTGCAAGTACGTTAAACTACGGTGAAAAACGTTAAGGTATGGCAGGTTTTGGTACGGATAAATACGTTATGGCATGGATGCCGGTACGTTCAACTACGTTCAACTACGTTCAACTACGTCCAACTACAGTCAACTACGGTCAACTACGGTCAACTACGTTCAACGTACATTAGCCTCCACTATGGTCAACTACGTTCAACTACGTCCAAGTACGCTAAAGTACTCTAGAGTATGTTAGAGTATGCTAGAGTATGCTAGGCTATGCTAGAGTACATTAAGAGTACAGATACTTCGCCACAGTATGTTAGCCTCTAATGTAGCGCTCTTTTGAACATGTCCAAACATTAAATCGGAACTCACGGCCCGCCCACGATATTACCAAGTTAGCATGGCGGAGAAGTATGGATGCCGGTACATTCAACTATGTTCAACTACGATCAACTACGTTCCACTACGTCCACTAATTTGTATGTGACCGGGACTTTACGCGTATAACCTGACCTGTCGCAATAATTATCGACACAAGGCACACAAACCCACGGTTGGAGCAGTGTGGCTTTTCCAATGGGGAGCACCTGACATTGAGCAGCTGTCACACAATATAGCCTAACTTTTGAAGTTTATTAATGTTGCATAGTCCGATGGTTTTGAGTGTCTGTCATTATTTAGAGATAAATATATAATCTACCTTACTTTAGTTTGAAGTAACTTTTATTTGAAATGGGTAACTTTGGAGATATTTGAAGTGAAACCAGGCAAAATTCATTTTGTTTGGCATGTATGTAAAAATTGTGGACACCATGCACTTCAGTAGTAATAAGTTCTATTAGATTGACTCAGCATTCCCTTCTTTACAGCAACAAATGTCTAATATATGCACCAGTAACTAAGTTAAACAGATAGAATCAAGTAAGAAGTGTTTTGGTTTGAAAAAATGTGATGTTTTCATCGGACTATGCAGCTATATTCCATATGATTTAATCAATTCTGCTCTCCAAAAGTATCAAATTGTGATAGCTAGGTATGTATGTTAACATTAAATCTAGCCAATTAGAAGAGTGAATTATGTCCGTAACCCAGTCATCCAACACTTTTTCTGTGGGGCTGCTTAGCAGCTCTCTCTTCGAAACAGGGCTGCGAGACAGAAAGAATAGCCGTCAAGAGTAACACAAGAAAGTTCTGATAGAATCATGGCATTCCACGACCATAACACAAATTTTCTGTGTTGCAATAAAGGTTACCCGGTGCATACATTGGCTGCAGCTACTTTTTGCCATACAGGGCGCGGTGGCCGAATCGGTAGAGCGCGCACCTCGAGTGCGGGAGATTGGGAGGTTAGTTCCCGGTTGATTCAAACCAATGACTTATTAAATTGATACTTGTCGCTTCCTAGCCAGGCACTTGGCATTAATAGGATAGGGCAAGGACTGGTTTGCTCAGTGTCAGGATAATGTGACTGAGTGGGATATCAGGTCATGCTCCCAGTGGCCTGATCTCCCAGTGGGGCAGCACTATCCAGTTGCTACGAGTGCACATTGTCACAAGTCGGTACCCATCCTGATATGACCTTGGATGTTGCCAGAACATAAAACTCCAACAACCAACCGACCAACTTGTTGCCTCTTTTTGGTGCTGCTCATGTTTACGCAATAAATCTGGATGAAATGGTGAATCAGTAACAGCGCTGGCTCGCTTACCATGTGGAAAATCGTGGGTTCAAATCAAACCAATGACTTACAAAATGTATATCGACCAGACTGAATGGCAGCGTGTGTTGAGCGTCCGCCTCCCGTTTTGGGTAGATCGTGGGATTCGAACCCATGCATTCGAACCCTGGTCAAATCAAACCAATGACTTAAAAATTGATGCATGTCACTTCCTAGCCAGGTGCTTGGCATTAATAGGATAGGGCAAGGACTGGTTTGCTCAGTGTCAGGATAATATGACTGAGTGGGATATCAGGTCATGCTGTCAGTGGCCTGATTTACCAGTGGGACAGCACTATCAAGTTGCTATCAGTGCACATTGTCACAAATCGGTACCCATCCTGATATGACCTTAGATGTGGCCAGGATGTAAAACTCCAACAACCAACCAACCAACAAAAGTTGTACTTGTCTCTACCTAGTTTGGCGCCTGGCATTAAAGCCGCATAGTCCGATGAAAGTATCAAATTTCGAAACCAAAACACTTATCTAAATTTGAATCTACATGTCCAGCTTAGGTACTGATGCACTTATTAAGCATGTGTTGCTGCATAGAAGGGAATACCAGACAATTTAATAGAACAGGTTAATGCTTAAAGTTGCATAGTCCGATGGTTTTGAATTTCAGGATTTTTCCTGAGATAAATATATTAGATCGATCACTAATAACTACTTTACATTAGTTCAAAGTTACTTTTATTTCCAATGGTAAACTTTAGAGATATTTTGAGTGCAAACATGGAAAATTAGTTTTGATAAGCTTGCCAAAACTCTGACACCATAGACTTCTGCAGTAACAGGTTCTGTTAAATTGACTCAGTATTGCCTTCTATGCAGAAACAAATGTTTGATAAGTGCATCAGTATCTAAGTTAGATATGTCAAATCAAATCTAGATGATTGGTTTGGTTTTGAAAATTTGATATTTCATCGGACTATGCAGCTTTAAGCTTTATGGTGGCAGAGTTTTAATGTACTTGCTCAAATTAATTTAGTATGTTTTCACTTTGACTATCTGCAAAGTTCGCCATTTAAGATAAAAGTTTCTTCAAAATAAAACAAAGACGATTATAACGACCAATCTAACGTGTTTATCTCAGTATACGAGAGAAACTCAAAACCATCGAACTGTGCAACTTTAATAGGATAGGGCAAGGATCTGTTTGCTTAGAATCAGGCTAAAGTGACTGAGTGGGAGACTGGGTAATGGTGTTGGTGGCCTGGTCTTCCAATGGGGCAGCACTATAAAGCACCCATCAGCGCATACTGTCACAAGTTGGCACCCGTCCTGATATGACCTCAGATGCACACCGGGAGGTAAAAAAAAGCAACAAAAAGCAAAATAAATTGCACAATGAAACTAAAACAAAATGACACGCCGCGACGCGTATGTGATTAACCACGCCACCACTACCCGGGGGGGGGGGGCCTCACATATAAAAATATAATACCACAAAAAAAACAGAACACACACAATGACCAAGTAGTAGTAGCAATCATCACATCACAGCACAGTGACACAAGTGGACAACAGAATATCAACTGACAATCTGATGTTCTATAAATGAGACCAAGATTAAATTAAATATGTGCCTTAAAGGAACCTGCTACATTACCCGATCACGGTCGTGGGTTCGAACTCTGGTCGAGTCAAACCAATGACTTAAAAATTGATACTTGTTGCTTCCTAGCCTGGCGCTCAGCATTATTAGGATAGGGCAAGGACTGGTTGGCTCAGTGTCAGGATAATGTGACTGAGTGGGATATCAGGTCATGGTGCTGGTGGCCTGATCTTCCAGTGGGGCAGCACTATAAAGTCGCCATGAGTGTGCACTGTCAGAAGTCTGTACCTGTCCTGATATGACCTTCGATGTTGCTAGGACGTAAAAGAACAACAAACAAACAACTAACACAATTATCCTGATCGGGTATGATTATTCATAATGTGTACATACTGAGCCTACTTATTCTTTGGGAGATATTTAGAACAAAATCAAAGCTGATGATCTCCATGATTAAACAGTGACTATGAGGGCCCATTCACGGCTGTTCGAGTGACATAGTCCATGTTTACATGGTTGGGTAGAACTTCTCTATTAAGTAAAATTGAAGCAGGATTAGACTCATGCGGCAGTAATTTATACATTAAAAAAAAAAGATTGCTGACAGAAGTAGTTTACTGGAATGGAGTTTCCCAAGGTTGGTTGGTTGTTGGAGTTTTACATTCTGGCAACATCTAAGGTCATATCAGGACAGGCACCGACTTGTGACACTGTGCGCTCATGGAGACTTTATAGTGCTGCCCCACTGTGAAATCAGGCCACCAGTACCATGACCCAATATCACACTCAGTCACATTATCCTGACATTGAGCTAACCAGTCCTCACACTATCCTATTAATGCCGAGCACCAGGCTAGGAAGCGACAAATATCAATTTTATAAATCATTGGTTTGACTCGACTGGGTATCGAACTCCCGACCTTCAGCACGGGAAGCCTGCGCTCTACTGATTCGGCCACCACTTCTGGTATGTTTCCCAGCGAACATGGAAATCCTACTTTGACTAACAGTGAAATTGGGGCCCTTTGACTATGCCTTATAAACTATGTCATGACGTGACGTCACAGAATGGGCTATACCGAACGGTAAAAGCGCAAGCTTCCTGTGAGGAAGGTCGGGAGTTCGAAACCTAGCCATGTAAAACTAATGACTAACAAAATTGATACTTGTCGCTACCTATCCTGGTGCTTAGCATTACTAGGATGGAGCAAGGACTGATTTGCTTAGTATCAGGATAATGTGACCGAGTGGGAAATCGGGTCTCGAGGCATGGTGTCGGCGGCATGGTCTCCTAGTGGGGCAGCACTATAAAGTCACCATGAGTGCACATTGTCACAAATCGGTGCCCATCCTGATATGACTGTAGATGTTGCCAGGGTGTAAAACCCCAACAAACAAAGACAGAATGCACTATTTCAACTCAAATCCAACATGGATATGCCCTGGCCCATTGCCATGAGAATAACATCCTATGGTTAGTCAAGTAGGTGTAAGTGCAAAGCCATTAGTATCTGTTGAATATGAATATTTTTTTAAGTTACAGCAAATATTCATGTGCAGAATACATGGTAAACTGAGCAGGTGTGAAAGTACCACTCGTATATTATGAACACCTCCCATTGCGTACAACCTAACACTAACAGGGAGAGACAAATATTCTGGACTCATCATTTGACCCCATTGCACTCTCCTTTCCACTGTCTTTTTCCACGGAAACATTACATTGCGGGAGACATGTGTAGTCCTTGCGTAGCACCCCAAATTGACGAATTATTTTCCTCTTTCTTCTATTATGCCATTGTTCAGCAACTCTTGTTAAAATTAAAATAATCAAAATTTTTTTTATTTTAAGATGCTCCATATATATTGATATCCCCAAAATTGTTAAAGGACGAGGCTATTCGCAGAGCTGCCTTGCTCTGAGAATTGAGCATGTTGGCGAGGCTATCATGCGTAATTTGTGAACGAGGCTAATTCCCTCTTCCTCGATCTGCTCCTCCCGCATTTCTGTCATTCTGCCCCTGCAGCTCTGCCCAGCCACTTCGCACTCACCGCTGCTACTGTGCACTTCGTTTTCCTGCCTCTGCACCTCGCATACCGTGTTTACTGGGTGACAGTAACCTTTGCCACTCACCAGCTCTTGTCTTCATGTTAAGTATTATCTCATGCTCATAATTATCTGAGGTTAATCGTAGCAGTGAATAATCACTAATATTAGAATTGTTTTGAAGTATTGCAACATTCTTCACACTTTGTTGTTATCGTTGTTCGCGTCTGTGCACCATTGTGACAGTGTCAGTCACCTCTGCTCATTCACACTGGCAATTCTTCATCTGTAGAACTCTAATTTCTTAGGTCATGCTCACAAATTACAGAATTTGGTGTCTGCAATGACTTGTTCTATATAACAGAATTTCATCTGAAGTAGTGCAAGTATTATTCTTTTATTTTATTAACGTTTGATCGCTTGTCCTTATCGCGGTGACAGTAAATAGGCACGTCAATGACTCCTCCTAAATAACAGTTTTTCATCTGAAGTAGTGCAAGTAGTACTTATTTTATTTTGATCAACTTTGCGGTGATAGTGACACTAGCCATGTTTTTATTGTACTATATGGCTGCAACAGCCCGCTCCCGCACTCGGTAGGTCGCCCACCCCTCCCCTCCCCCCAACCCCACCAGCCGGGGGTTCACTCATCTGGAACGTCCAACAATTCCCCGCTCCCATAACCCAGTCACTCATACCGCCGCTGATGCCCTCCCTTCCACCCCTCAATTACCATTACCTCGTCACACGCCCACCCGTCCCACCCCTACATGCACCTTTCCCCTCCCACACTTCACATTCCTCACACCCACTCAAACCCTCCTGGTACGTAGATACAAGATTCACCCCGTATGGCTGCAGTAGGGGTGCAAACCAACCCTATGTAAAAGCCGTCGAAAAAACGGGTCAATGATTTGAGAGCCTAATTTCACAATCTAAGAAGCAACATTTATTCTTTACATACATCTTATTGATAGCCCGCTACCTTTGAGTTGAAAAATATAATATAATATCTAGTTTAATCAGATTTAAAAGTGAAATCGACGGCGTTCTCTGGCTGCCATCTTGTCTTTTTGCATTCTCTCTCATTCACCAAATCTGTACTGATATAAGTAACCATTTGACACTGGTGCCAGGCATTCTACTTGTTGTTCCATACTAACGCTATTTTCGCCCGTATTTATATAAGGCTGGTCTTCACCCATGTACTACAAGTACTGGGTGAATCTTTTATCTACCTGGTACGCAGTCACACTGGCGACAGTGACTGCTGCTCACCGGCTCATTTTCTTCACTGTGGCACTCTGTCCTTTTATTAAGTCACACCTGACTATTGACAATTTTACCCTGGACATTATTAACAGAATTTGATATTAGCAGTGAACAGTCATACTCTTAAATAACACAATTTGTTCTGAAAACAGTCAAAGTTCATTATGGTTTTGTTTTATTAACACTTGCTTGCTCTGTTAATGCGGTGACACTAATGTAATGTCGTAATGACAGTGTCGGTCACTGCTGCTGGCTGGCTCATTTTCTTCATTTTAGCACAAGTCACGGTTATAAGAACAGTCATCCTCCTATGAAGCATTGCAACATTCTTCACGCTTTGTTGTTATTGTTGCTCGTGTCTGTGCACCGTCGTGACAGTGTCAGTGACCTCTACTCACTCACACTCGCAGTTTCATCTGTAGAACTCTAATTTATTAAGTGAATTTGGTGTCAGCAATGACTCGTCCTAAATAATAGAATTTCATCGATAGTAGTGCAAGTATTATTTCTTTTATTTTATTAATATTTGCTCGCTTGTCCTTATCCCGTGACAGTAATTAGGCACGCGAAAAACACGCTATTTTCACGGTACTCGATTTTACGCATTACACTACATCCACCCTTTCACCCTCACCTTTGTCTTTCACCCCTGTTCTTCATGTTTTTGGCCGGTGTTTTTTTGGCTCTATCTTCCAGGCTACACACTGAGGCATCATGACAGAACAACTTCTCTCATCTCAAGCGGTACTCCAAGTTCTGTAAGGCTCATGGTGTGTCCCCCTTTGACCCTTCCGTTATGACCCTCTCTCTTTCCTCCTGCTCCTCTCCCCTGCCCTCCGATCCCGGGTGCTGTAATCAATTACGTTAGCTCCGTTAAATCTCGATCTCCTCTTTTTGCCCTCCATGTGAAGGTCCACTCAACTAAAACCCGCACATGTGCAGCATGCCCGATTATTTTCCGGCTTCCCGCAATCCTAGGTTCCCCGTGCTGCCTGGTAAGACCTTGGAATCGTACATTGCTTCCGTTCCGCTTAACCCTCATGACCCTGTTTTCATTCTTCCTTCCCGAGCTCCCTCGACCGTCAAGCTCCTCACTGCAACCCTTCGAGCCGCCGCCCGAGCTGCTCTCCCGCATCTACCGCTGCTCACGCTCCACAGTCTACGAAGAGGTGCCTCCCAGGCTTGCCAAACTGCTGGGCTCTCATGTACCACCATCATCCAGGCAGGAACCTGGAGGAGTCATTCCTTCCTTGCCTACCTTTCTGCCTTGCCTGTCCATGAGGCCCCATCAGCGCTCGCGTTATTATTGGGTGAGCGCTGATTACACCTACAAGCTGACTTGAATCCTGATATTTCCATGACTACCTTCACCTGCCCCTGCCTGAATTTGGGTTTCAGTCGCCCACTTGAATAGCCTGCCATAGGTCCTGATTGATTTCGGATTGATTAAACTTTCAAATTTATATTCTCCTTCTGTCCGAGTGAAGCGAATTAGTGGGAAAATGATTATTATTTGCAGAACTGCTCTGGGAATTGCTGAGAGTGTGCTTCTTATCAGATGATCATCACCCAATCTTCATGAAAATTGGCCAAATAGAAAGAAAGCAGATATGTGAAAATGAATATGGTAGTTTCAAAGATGAATATCGTCAAACGTTAGTGATTTGCAGAGGTTTTTGATCAACGGGAAAAAAAAGAATTTAGAGCAATTTTCATTCAACTTCTAGTGGCAGATTCAAAAGATTTGAAGACCCAGATGGAGAAGAACATTTCATCTACATTATGCAAAAGACAGCTTGTTAATACAGTAAAACCTCTCTAAATTGACGGACCTCAGGACCGTAAGTGGTCCATTTAGGGAGGTGGTCGGGTTACAGAGTTAGAATATGATTACAATGGTATTGTTGGGACCTAAATAAAGCGATCGATATACGGGAATGGTCGATCTATGGCGGTGGTCGGTTAGGGAGGTTTTACTGTACAGTATAACCCCGTTAAACCAAACTTGAAAGGACCCTAGAAATTTGTTTGGATTAACCAATCATTGGTTTAACCGAGTTTTGGCTTCGACTTTGACTTTTTGAAGGTTGACTGAGCATGTATTGCACATGTAATATACAATGTATGTGGACACTTTGATTATTGTATTTTATGTATATACAGTATAACCCCGTTAAGCCAAGCTTGGTTAAGTCAAATGATCGGTTAATCCAAAAAATGTTTTGGCAGCCTGGCAAAATACTACCATTTATCATATAAAAAAGTTGGGGGTTGGGTGGGGGTGGAGGTGGTTCTCAGATGACCTTATAACCACATGAAAGTTTTGGTTTAACCGTACCGGAAGTGTCCTCGGGTCCGGCAATTTTCTTTGGATTAACCGATAGTTTGGATTAAATATGATAAATGGTAGTATTTTGCGGGGCTGCCAAAAACAGTTTAGATTAACTGATCGCTTGGTTTAACCGAGCTTGGTTTAACGGGGTTATACTGTACCTCTAAAAGTGACCTACCTATAGCAAAGTGAAGAGTAATACATACCGCAAAAGTCGGGTAAACACCGCGATGCGTAGCTCTGCGAATAGCCAGTGCGATTGTTAAAATATGGGCTCTCATCCCATTCTAGGCGCAATACTTCTTCCTTACAACCTCTCCCACATACACATTGGTGCTATGACCAGGATGTAGTACAAGGTACGGCACTGTATAGTGTTGAACTATATATGTATATTATATTTATATACAAATTCCCGCAAATGGGTGATTCAGCACTAGCGTTTGTTTACATTCAGAGGAATGAATCTGGGGTAGGGATGGGTGGGTGGGCGGATACGGTGAACAGTGTAACCAGCTATATATGTCACTCGGACGCTGAAGGAACTGTGTTTTTTCGATTAACTCCATTTGTTGGTCTTGCAACCCCTCCCCAGATTTGTCTTAGCAGCAGAAGAATCAAACACCCTCTCTTAGAAAAAAACAGTCTCTGTTAGAAGAAGGATCAAAATACACTCTCTTAGCAGAAGGATCAAATAATCTCTCATAGAAGAAGGATAAAAATCTTAGAAGAAGGATCGAAACACCCTCTCTTAGAAGAAGGATCAAAATACTCTATCTTAGAAGAAGGATCAAACACCCTCTCTTAGTCTTAGAAGAAGAATCGAAACACACTGTCATAGAAGAAGGATCAAAACACACTGTCTTAGAAGAAGGATCAAAACACACTCTCTTAGAAGAAGGATCAAAATACTCTATCTTAGAAGAAGGATCAAAACGCACTCTCTTAGAAGAAGGATAAAAATACCTTCCCTTAGAAGAAGGATCGAAACACACTCTCTTAGAAGAAGGATCGAAACACACTCTCTTAGAAGAAGGATTGAAATACCCTCTCTTAGAACAAGGATCAAACACCCTCTCTTAGAAGAAGAATCGAAATACCCTCTCTTAGAAGAAGAAGGATCAAAACAAACTCTCTTAGAAGAAGGATCAAAACAAACTGTCTTAGAAGAAGGATCAAAACAAACCCTCTTAGAAGAATGATCAAAATACCCTCTCTTAGAAGAAGGATCAAAATACCCTATCTTAGGAGAAGGATCGAAGCACACTCTCTTAGAAGAAGGATCGAAACACACTCTCTTAGAAGAAGGATCATTAAGGACATGGTAGTATAGAGGGGGTGGATCAAAATACACTCTCTTAGAAGGAGGATCAAAACACACTCTCTTAGAAGAGGGATCGAAACACACTCCTATAGAAGGAGGATCAAAACACACTCTCTTAGAAGAAGGATCAAGAAACACTCTCTTAGAAGGAGGATCAAAACACACTCTCTTAGCAGAAGGTTAAAATAATCTCTCATAGAAGAAGGATCAAAATATGCTATCTTAGAAGAAGGATACAAATTCCCTCTCTTAGAAGAAGGATCAAAACATCCTCTCTTAGAATAAGTATCAAAATACCCTCTCTTGGAAGAAGAAGCATCAAAATACCCTCTCTTGGAAGAAGGATCAAAATACCCTCTCTTAGAAGAAGGATCAAAATACCCTCTCTTAGAAGAAGGATCAAAATACCCTCTCTTAGAAGAAGGATCAAAATACCCTCTCTTAGAAGAAGGATCAAAATACCCTCTCTTAGAAGAAGAATGATCAGCAGCCTCTCTTAGAAGAAGAAAGATCAAACATCCTCTCTTAGAAGAAGGATAAAATAAACCTTTCTGAAGCATGAAATTCTGCATGCTTTGCTTCCTCCTCCTTGGGAAATGGCAGCATTATTAGCAAGTTAACTAGGTTTATTCGGACGACAAATAGCTGTAGGCCTATATATAAAGGAAATGGGGGGAAAAAAGAGAACAAAATATAACATTTCCTCAAATACAGCATTCGCCAATGCATCGGTATATGGATAACAAAAAAAGAAGTTATATAGCATTTACCCAAATACCGACAACTACCTCCATGGGTGGTACACAATAAAGAGTTCAGGTGCAAAACCATGTAAACGCCAATTCAAAAATGGAGATAAACATTGGAATCAAACCCACAAAAGGTTTATTTGTTTATATTCCTACTTTTTTGTACATTGCTGCATAACCATATGATCATATGCAACGTGGAATTAGTGACAACTAAAATTATTTTCAGGAAAAAATCTTTTATTTAAACTACATTTTTGAATTGGTGTTTATGTAGTTTTGCGCCTGAACTTTCAGTTTTCATGTGCGACCCCAACCCCAACGCCTACCCCATCCATACCCCCACCCCATACCCCATACTCCACCATGAGATAATTTCTGTATGACCTCTATAATCGGAGCTTACAACATGGCGAGAGGAAACAAAGTAATCATTTAAATAAGCTTCATTATGTCGCCATGTCCCATTTCACCCAATCTGTTTGCCAGCGAATAATTTAACACGAATACTACTCTTTGATCAGCAGATCAGTGGGCTAGATTTGCGTTTGATTCCGGTAACAGACGGACCACATTCTGTACAATAGTTGAGTAGTGGGCCTACATGTATTCAGCTATCACAGTGATCGTCGAATGGACATTCTACGTGTGAACAAATTGTCTCAATGTGCAAACTGTTTTGTCTCATATAATGTTATGACAACATTGGTCTAGATGGACAAATTGTTCATTGAAGATGGGTACTACTGTAATTGATACCAACCACGTTGCAAATATCGTTCACATCTATTGAGGCACACTCCGCTAAAAGCACCAAATTTTCGACTTGTTTTACACCTACTGGTACACTCATTAAGGACGTGGTAGTATAGAGGGGGTGTAATGACGTCACAAGACAACTTTCGGTGGTCATATTGGATTACATACAGAGGGCTTGCAACTGCCTACACTGTGCTTATTTACTGATTTGTTGGTTTATTTGTCACTGTTTTGAGCAGTTTGGCCTCAGAAGTTGTTGATAAAGTGCTGTAAGTAAACACATTGGATGTAGACTGCACAGAACCTCCCAGAACACAAGAAAACTCTGGTTTACTGCATCTGCATGCATTCACAACATGGCTAGGGAGGGTGCTCATAATCCAAGATGGCTGACCGCTGACTGCTGAGTGATGACGTCACATGCACTCCCTCTATATAGAAGGGCATAGGCTTACCATGTAAATTTAATAGAACATAGTTCTGTTGAAGTCTATCGAGTAAGAGCTTTGACAAGCTTGCCAAAGTTAATTTTGCATTTTTACTCTTCAAATAGCTTTAAGGTTAGTCATTATAAATAGTGGGTAGATAATAATGATCAGCCTACTATATTTAACTCAGAAAATGCCAGAAGCACAAACCATCGGACTATATAAATAAAAATATAACACCTAAAAATCAATTAAAAAAAACACCAATATTCTAGATTCCCGATTAAAATCGATTCACCTTTGATAGTTTTTTCAATGACTTTATTGATAAAAAAATAATCTAATTTTAGCCACATTAAACGCAAATTAGGTCTATTTAAATGATATCAATGCAGTCAAATATAGCAGTAGTTGAACAGTAGTAAGAGGTTGAGGACCGAAATGTCTACCCAAAATATATTGCTTCAGTCTGGTATAACCCAAACAGATTTTAGGGTATTAGAGAAAGGGAACAAAAAGTCTATTAAGACGAAAAGAAAACAAACTCCAAGAATGTCCCGCTCCTCCATCCCACTAATAATAAAAACACCAAGAACAACAAGAACCACCCGCACAATAGAAAGGGCAGGCACAAAGAAGTAAGCGGGTGAGACGTGAATACAAATGATACGCCACCTAGTGTCGCCACCAGTCTCTAACACGCTCCGTAGTACAGTAGTGTTCCGCTAGGTGGCGGGACGCAACCTCGACGACTATAGACTACATCACCATTCCAGCCGCGCGGTGCATTGTGGGATGTGGCAGAGCAAAACAAACCCGCGAGAAGCACATGCCACATGCTAATACACTGGGTGCAGTTACGAAATATGCTAGTTTCAGCTCATGTTTGAAACATAGAACACTAACTAAAAGTATATATATAATAAATTAAGATATTAATCTTTTATCCAGCATCGCATTTACATAAATATAATCAGCACATCTTATGCCATTTAAACAAATCCGGGCACTCAGACTAGTGTTAGAGCCATAGCCAGAGTCAGTTTTACTTATTTTATTCATGTTTTTATTTATAGCCTATGGTTAATGACATATGTAGAAATAGAAAATGAGTAGGATTAATCAGATATTGGTTATATATTTCTTTGAAACAAGTTTTTGTTGACACATTTGACATCTTAATATTTAGAACAAGAATTACTTATGGCTAATCAATGGTGATGTAAACATCAGCCTGTAAAGTGACTGAGATTGTATGTTTCTTAGCTCAAAATGCTTAATTATGGAGAGTTGTGTCTTAAACATATTAATTATATTATTATATTGCATCCTTCTGTCCATGTTAGTGCCAAATTGTTATGTATTTCTATAAATTTTGAATAAAATGGAAGTTTTGCCCTACGCGTATCGGAAAACTCGATGGCTGTACGCCTTTGCTTTGCTGCCAATGCAGTTTTCAGCGCATGCACACTCGGAACCATGATCTCGTCTATTGACCTTCATTAGTCGCAATTCGCAGATTCTCAGTTGAGGTGTCTCCCTAGGTAAATGTATAAGGTGACTATTTGTTTGTTGGGGTTTTCCATTCTAGCAAAAGCTAAGGTCATATCCTGATGGATACCGACTTGCATCCATGAACACTCATGGCAAACTTATAACACTGCTTGACTGTGAAAGCTGACCAGACGGGATGGCTTGAGCATCCATCTCTCATTTTGGTAGATTGTGGGATTCAAACCCATGGACCCTGGTTGAGTGAAACTATTGACTTAGAAATTGATCATAGCCAGGCGCTCGGCATTATTAGGATATGGCAAGGACTGGTTGGCTCAGTGTCAGAATAATGTGACTGAGTGGGACATCAGGTCATGGTGGCCTGGTTTCCCAGTGGGGCAGCAGTATAAAGTCACCATAAGCGCACACTGTCACAAGTCAGTACCCGTCCTGATATGATCTTAGGACGACAACCAACCAACCGACTGCACAGACACTTGCTATCCGGACCGCACTCTGTCCACACCTCTCTCTATCTCCTCTACGCAGGCCTTGCTCCTCCTTGATATGTCTGAAAAGAGTTCCAGGAGGGGGAGGCCCGCCGGCATTTCACTTTATACTCTGACTCTTCCCGTGTCTATGGCTCGCTGGTTGGTCGCCATAGAGCAAATAGACATGGTCCTTTGATTCAACTCTCCTCATTTCTCTTTCCTATACTCTACCCTTTTCTTTTTCTCCCAGGCATACTCCTCCCTCTGACCAGGGGAGTTGTGTGCTTGGGTGGGGCCCTGTACCTTTACGTTTTCTCTCGCTTTGTTCTCGTTGCTGGAACCACCACTGCACCCATCTTTACCCACCCTTCCTCGAAACCCTTGCTGCTGTCGACTGGATACAAGTGCCAACTACCGCTCAACTACCGCCGGACCGAAGAGATTCGGGGCTGCCTCAATGCTTCGCCATTACAACGTTGTAAAGATGTCCCCAGCTTCTACAACACTCCCTACTGAAGTTTAATCTTCAACCAAAGATTGGGCCGATTTATCGGAGCCTCTCTATTAATGTTGCAGTTCTGCAAACCACCCCCAAAGTAAGTAAGCAACTGACTGTGAAACCAGGATGCTGGTACCATGACAGATTGTATAAAGTTGATGCATATCACAACCTCGTAGTTCATCAACTTTACACCAATTTTACCTCGGTATACAGCCTCAGGCTAGCCTCAGGCCAGGGAGAGGGAAGCACATCCGGTCGGAAATCAGTTTACAAAAGGAATTCTCCAAACGATATGCGTCCCATTCAACGAGAGGCGGCATGGTCTCGAAAGCGTGATTGCTAGGGATTTACGTAAAACGAATCCTAGCACATGCAGGCTGGAAGACCACTAGATCATTTGCAAAACATTACAACAAACGACTAGAAAAGTCAAGCGGAATCGCACAGCGATTGCTCAAAGACAAAAATACATAGGTGAGAAACAAAAGTTTTTTCACTCTCATTGATACTGTATACAAAGAACATAAAATGTTCATTATAAAACGTTACAGAGGTAACAAAGGCACTAATTTGTCGTTTAATGACCCCAAATGTACTTTAAATTGTTATTGAATAGTTAACATGATATACAGGATAAATGATTTTACGTAAACGTCTCCCTAGCTTGAGGCTAGCCTGAGGCTGTATACCGAGGTAAAATAGATTAGTTAGACGAATCTTACCTTGGTATAGATGATGGATAACTGTTGTTTTACCGAGGTATAAGCCTCGGATAGACGTGGGCTAGGGCCCGCCCACCACACCCTTCCACGTCTATTCGTTTGCTTATACCAAGGAAACTTCACAGTTTAGTACCATTGTCATTCTTAGATATTGTTTTGTTTTATTTGGATCATTTATCCTGAATAAGTAGGTAAAGATTGCTGGACCGGATGTGCTTCCCTCTCCCTAGCCCACGTCTATCCGAGGCTTATACCTCGGTAAAACAACAGTTATCCATCATCTATACCAAGGTAAGATTCGTCTAACTAATCTATATACAAACAATGCATGCTGGAACAAGGCCCTCGACATAAAAAGCTAATGCATACCACAACGGTTTCTGCTCAGATTTAGAAATGGTTTGCCATTCATTTTGCTGCTACTGTGTGTGGGGGTGAATAAGTTATCTAAGGGCATCATTAATAACAGACGTGGTGCCGGTAGGGTGGGGGTTATTGATCAGTGTTCATAGGGACGGTGTGGTACAGAGGGCTGGCGGGTGAAGCGGTGGGGGTCACCCAGGGAGAGGTTTCACATCGATATATCCTAAAGGTTTCATATTCATATAACCAAATATATGTCTGTTTTCATATTGATATATCCTAAAGGTTTTATATTCATATAACCAAAAATATGTCTGCAGAGTAAAATAACTGGACTCTGTTCAGAGAGCCCTGGGAAAGACACACCTAAACTGGGTCACTTCCTACTCCTCGCCTCCTCCTCCTCCAGATAGAGCTGCCAGGGATGTGTCTGGCAGGTGCAAGAGAGTGTGTGTGTGGGGTGTCTTCATTAAGGGGTGCACATCCACCTGACATCAGTAACTGACATCAGCACTCTCACATCATTCTCCAATGAAAACAAGCCAACATGTGCTTGGAGCTATCCCAATAGAAAGGGTCTGTAAAAGGTCGACCCGTATTTCCAAGTGCTTCCCAGATGTATTAATAATACAGGCTATCACAAAATTTATTATTTTTGTGATAGCCTGGCTTATCTTCCTACGCAATAGGGAATGATGTACCATAGCTTTGCCTGCTCAGTGGACACAGTTGCAGTTTGGAATATTTTCCATTCCAACCAGTGGTTCACAACTGGTTCATCAAATGCTGTGGAATGTGCTGTCTGTCTGTGGAAAGGTGCATACATAAAAGACCCCTTGCTGCTTATTGGAAAGAGTAACGGTGGGTTTCCTCCAAAGAAATAAGTCAGAATGACCATATGTTTGATGTCCAATAGCTGGAGCCTATTGGACATCAAACTTAATGTGCTCTAGAGCAAAGTTTTTTTTTTCTAATGAAGCCTCTAGAGCACATTGATTTTTTTCCCACTTTTTGATTTGGATGTTATATAAATTGAGAAAGCTGTTAAAATTAACCATCTAACATCATCCATAACATCATTTTAAAACACATCCATAACATCATGTTAACACACACACCAAATTCAAACAATATTTTATTGATATAAACCAAAATAATTGCTTCTTACAAGAAAAAAAGTTGAGAAAAACGTTTGGGTAGATGCATGGTGTCGATATGCAAATTTTCATACTTTCACTTTCGCACAAAATCATTTAAGCATATTTTGGATACCTTTTGTGGGATAGATTAAATATTGGCATGTTGGTGCGCCGGTTCAGTCCTACCTGAGGGACCAGCGGAACTCGGAATACCCCTATTAGAATTAGGGCTCTCCTATTTTACCACCTGCCCTCCCATCACTCAGCACATCAACCAGACGGGATGGCCGAATGAGTTGAGCATCCGTCTCCCACTTTGGTAGATCATGGGATTCGAACACACAAATCCTGGTCGAGTCAAAAATTGATACTTGTCGCTTCCTAGCCAGACGCTCATCATTATTAGAATAGGTCAAGGAATGGTTGGCTCAGTGTCAGGATAATCTGATTGAGATATCAGGTCATGGTGCTGGAAGCCTGGTCTCCCAGTTGAGCAGCACTACAAAGTCGCCATGAGTGCGCACTGTCACAAATCGGTACCTGTCCTGATACAACCTTAGACCTGGGGCCATATGCATGGAGCAGTGTTAGCAGTGTGTGGTGTTAACCATATAACACAGGGTAGCTATCACCAGTTATCAGGGGCGTCGCGAAGTATGTCACGCCATATGCATGGGGGCCTAAACGCTTCGTGTTAGCTAAACGTGAATTTATTTATAGATTTGGGAAATCCCTCTGAGCCTATTGCTGTCAATTTAGCAGCGGCGTTCATATCGCTTTGAATTTAGGGTTAATTTGCTGAAATTTCACTTATTGAGTATGTAATTCTGTTAAATATGATAGCATTGAGTAGATTTCGGCCTAATATATTGCCGCCGATGTGGCGATTGCTTTCTCCACACACCAGGAACCAGCAACCCTTGTTAATGGTGAGCCTTTTGCCGGCGAGCACCGCTATTTCCCAATATTGCAGCTGGTTCGGCGGCAGCGGCGATTTGTCTTGCTTACATTCGTCGATTCGACAATATTAATATCGCTGCCGATTTAGCGGCGGTGTTAATATCGCTTCGAATTTAGGGTTAATTTGCTGAAATTTCACTTATTGAGTATCTAATTCTGTTAAATATGATAGCATTGAATAGATTTGGCTCTAATATATCGCCGGGCGTGGGGTGGCGGTGGCGGCGATTTGTTTAGTTTACATTCATCGATTCGACAATATTAATATCGCCGCCGATCTGGCACCAGCGTTAATATCGCTTTGATTTTAGGGTTAATTTGATCAAATTTCACTTTTTGAGTATGTACTTCTGTTAAATATGATAGCATTGAATAGATTTGCCCCTAACCTAACACTAACACCACTGTAAACCTGCTATGGGCTGGTGTTAGAATCTCCGACTTTAAACTTGCGGTGTTGGCCTAAGATGCATAGCGACTTTTCGGCGCTAAACCAGAAATCCCGCCCTAACTGCGGTTTGGCTCCCTAACACCGCTCCATGCATATAGCCCCTGGAAACGTAAAACTCCCAACAACCAACCAATCACTCCGCACACCAATCGTGGCGTCACGCGCGCCCCAAGCCAAGATTATTGTGACGTCACCCGGTGACCTTCACCTTGCCCGAGGTTTTCGTCGGTAGCCCGCTGCGTTCTCTCCGGTCGAGTGTCACTGCCGACCCGGCGGATACCAGCGCCGACCAATTAGAGTGTTATGTAAACACGTTTGGTCGGGCCGCGTTTATTGTGCTTCACTTCCCGCGTGTAAACGGCCTGACCAGGCGCGACGGAACGGAAGCCTCGCGCTCCAACAGAGGGCGGGCGGCGCGTTTCAACAATGCGCGTCGCAAACTGCCACAAATCGGCAGTATGAAACCGCCAACATTTTACATCTCTATTACGACAATAATAATAATAATGATAATGATGATAATAATACAATATTTATTTCCACATGAACATTTACATTTTACATGAACCCGCAAAAATATTACATTTCTATTGCAACGTAATAATAATAATAAAATATTTATTTCCACACGATCATGGTACATACGAGTTGATTATGAACCCACCAACAATTTACGACATTTCTATTGTGACATAATAATACAATATTTATTTCCCCAAAGATTATGGTACATACAATTTGTTATGAACCCGCCAAAAATTTATATTTCTATTGCGACATAATAATAATATTAATAATAATAAAATATTTATTTTCACACATAATCATTGTACATACAAGTCAATATAAAGCCGCCAAAAATGTATGACATTTCTATTGCGACATTATTATAATAATATTTATTCCTACATGATCATTGTACATACAAGTTGATATTTATGTCAGTAATGATTCACATGAAAAAGGAGGAAGCAGGAGTACAATACTTATGAGGTGCTTTCCCCAGTTAAAAATAACACACATATACATTGCCACTGATTACTAATACTATAATTTTTTTTAATTCGTGCTAAATAGTATGTATAATCAGGATATACACATTGTTATCACACACACACACACCCTCCCTCTCCCCCCTCCCTCCCAAGGTTCCTATGTGTCGTTGTCTATGCCTCTTTCTTTCTCTATATATGTTTGTTTTGTATACGTAGATATTATTGTTGTCTCTGTAAGCATTTCTTTCTTTCTCTATGTACGTTTATTTGTAATACGTAGATATTATAATTGTCTCTGTAAGCATCTAGTAAACCTCAGCCCCCAAGAGCGGGAATGAGGCGGTGCGAGAAGTGAGGAGGGAGAGCGGGAGGGGAGGGAGTGGAGGGGGTGGGGGAGGGAGGGGAAGGAGTGGGGGAGGGGACATTCGGGTACTAGTAGCTTTGGTTGGCTTAGTTACACCCAAAGCCATGTTCCCCTGCCTCGTCCCCATACCTGACTTGACACCACTAACCACGACTAACCACTAATCTTCACTAACAACTAACAAATAACTGCACCCACCACCTAACTAATTCTATCTTCACTTCACTTCTTCCCCCCGGCTTTCACCGGACCTGAGGTGCATATCGGCGGACCCAAGGCTTCCCGTGTGGAAGGTCTGAAGTTTGGATCCTGGCCGAGTCAAACTATAAAATTGGTACTTGTTGCTGAGTGGTGCTTGGTGTTACTAGGTTAGGACAAGGACTGGTTAGCTCAGTGTCAGGATAACGTGACTGAGTGGAATATTGGGTCATGTTGCTGGTGGCCTGATTTCCCAATGGGGCAGCACTATAAAGTCACCACGAGTGCACACAGTCACAAGTCGGTACCAGTCCTGATATGACCTTAGATGTTGCCAGAACGTAAAACTCCAACAACCAACAACCAGCCTTCCAGGTTCAACAGCGCCCGAATAGCAAGTTTCCGAAAAACCTTGCGGAGTTGATCTCTTTTTAGCGGGGGTGCGGCGGGGAAGATCGGGCCGCGGGCCCCCCGTCGTGCCCCGCCTGGGACGGTACGGGAGCGGGCAAACCCGCCTGCACTAACGACTCTCACGTGCGCATGCGCATTGCTGGTGAGCTACCCCGGTGTATGCCGGTCGGAGGTCCTGTGAGAGAGTGTCTCATGGGGTTGTATATTTCAGCCCAGGTAAATTAACCATGGTTTCTAATGCTGGAGTGTCATGGTGTGTCATGGGGGGTGATGTGGTAGCATGACTCCCCATGACACTATCACAGTATCAGTATCATGGTTGATATCAAGCTAGACCTGGTTGCTAAGCAACCATGACTAGGTTGATATTAATTTGCGATTGGTGTGTCCGGGAGTTCGGTTCCAGGTCGTGTCAAACCAATGACTTATAAAATTGATACTTGTCGCTTCCTAGCCTGGCATTTGACATTACCAGGGACTTGTAAAAATAGAAGAGAGTGATCTCAGATTTACGTCTGCCATATGGAGGCATTGGTACAAACTACTGCATGTAGACCAACATTTTGATATTGGTTAGTATGGTAGTAATCATACTATTACTTATATCCTATTCACATTAATTTTTATATCTACCTACTATGGACCAAATTATGTAACTACCATAGTCCTGAGTCTGAAATAAAGAATTGAATTGAATTGAATTAATAGGATAGGGCAAGGACTGGTTAGCTGGGGTGATAAAGTCACCATGAGTGTGCACTGTCACAAATCGGTACCCGTCCTGATATGACCGTACATGTTGCCATGATTGATTGATTGATTGATTGATTCAATCAATCATGGCAACACTATGTAAAACTCCAACAAGCAACCAACCTTTCCCTCCTATGCCACTATCGTAGATTGATATAAAACTAGACTTTGTTGCTAAACAACCCCGACTAATTTAATGTCAATCTGCGATTGGTATGTTATGTAATCATAATTTTGGAAAGACGTCATTAAGTTTATTAACGATACACTGGCGCCCCCTAGTTGCGGTTTGCCTTCCCGCATTAATTTCATTTAGCAATTACACACACAAAATCTAAACTATAAACATATAATTTTCTTTGCACCTTTCCGAGAGCATGTGTCTGTCTGTGCCCACGATTTCAATTAAAGCTGCATAATCCGGTGAAAGCATCACATTTTCGAATCCAAGTCGAGATTTGAGCATGGTTACCGAACATAGATACTGGTGTACTCATTAATTGGTTACTCACAACCATCGGCTTCTGTAACTTTGATGATGTTGTTGACTGTTAAACTACGATACACTGGGTTAGTAAGTATCAGTGACATAACAGATAATGCTGGTCATAGAGCAAATGGTAGCATACATGGACATGGACTTGATCACAACTGTTATTTTTTAATTTTCATAATGGATATTACAGCACAAAATATATGCCAGTATGCGCTGGAGAAATCGGACCTATGTCTGCACACATTGTCCAACCATTTGTTTACGGAGTCTGTCTTTAAAATACACACGCTACAAGTTCTGCATTGTCAGAAATAGAGCTAAATGACTCAGATTGGAAACAGGCAAAGAAAAAGATATGCATTTCTTCTGCGACAACCACGAAGAGTCGGATATATATAAATCGTTATCACCAGCCGAGACACACTAAAAACTTACACAACTTATACAGTAAAATCTCTCTAACCGACCACCTCCACAGATCGACCACTACCCTATCGATCGCTTCACTTGGGTCCCAATAATATCATTGTAACCATATTCTAACTCCCTAAACTGACCACCTCCCTAAATCGTCCCAAGATTTAGAGAGGTTGTACTGTACTTAGACACTACCGCGTCTGGTGCTCAGCATTGCGAGAATAGGGCAAATACTGATAGACAAATACTGACTAGTTATAAAATATACTTAGTACTTGTCACTAGTGCTCAGCAATATTAAGATAAAACAAGAACTACCTACAGTAAACCCTATCTAAATCGAATGACCATAGGACCGATTTTAAATGATCCATTTAGAGAGGTGGTCGGTTTAGACAATTTAAACAAAATCATTACAATGGTATTGTATGGGCGACCGTTTCCGACCCAAGTAAAGCGATCGATATAGGTGAGTGGTCGATCTGTGGAGGTGGTCGCTAGAGAGGTTTTACTGCAGTTCAATATCGCGGTAATGTGATAGAGTGAAATATCAATATCATATCAGGTGCATTCTGCCATATCTTGATTGTGGAAGCACTATAAAGCCAACCATGACTGCGCACTATCACAAATCGGCGCCCGTCGTAACATGACCATAACCCCCCCCCCCCCCCCTCCACACACACACACCCAATGAGTCTGAAGCTGCTCTCAAAACGCTGCCCGCTGCGGGCACCCTTCCGGCCGCACCCCGCCCACACCGACACCGTCTCCGTCCCGTCACGCCCCGCGCCCGAAATTCGGTCTGACACGCCCGGCAACAATCTGTGAAATTGAGCGCGAGGCGTAAAGTCTTCCCGAGCAGCTCAGAGCAGCTCAGAGGAACTCAGATCCCAACCCGCACCGGGCACATTTTACTGACACATATTCTATCGGAAACCGCCAAATTAAAAAGCTCTTAGAGTCTACACAGTCGAATAGAGCTAGGTTTGTTTGTGTGTTGTTGTTTTACGTCCTAGCAACATCTAAGTTCATAATCATATCAGGACGGGGAAGAGCTAGGTCGCATATAACCTATGTGCTGGACTTTGCTGGTGAAACTAGCAGCGGTTCTCCATTAAAATTCGCGCATTCTTCGACAAATATAATATATTTTTGTTTTGTTTTGTTCGGCGTTAGTTCACTTGGTAAGAGCTAATGGCAAGCGCGTGGTGAGCGACCTCTAAAGGCTCATCGTCATGCCCCCTGGTGGCAATTCCTAACACCACCCCCTGGTGGCAACTTCCAACACTTTTTTTCCGTAGCTGGCCAAGCTGAAAAGGTCTGTTCGGTCCTTCTGTTCCGTCCTTCTGTTCCGTCTCCTGTTCTACCCCAATTATCACCCGTTTGCGCCGTGCAATCGCTTCTGTGCCGCGCATCCGAATAAATGCACAATTCAAGTTGCCTAGGATGGAAATGGTGATACAACCGCGACACCCATGGCTATATAATTAAATTTAAAATATATATATATATATATATGCATGTCGTGGGGATGATGAAAATGGGAAATATTGCGCCTAGAGCGGGACTCGAACCCACATCTCTTTGCATTCCGGGCCAGTGTGCTAACCATTACACCACCTAGGCTCCCTGATATCAACACACTACCCACGCCTACCTGTCTATGCGGCTCCTTGCCTGAGAGGTCAGTGCAGACCACTACACTCGTCCCCCTGGAATTGTAAGTCTTTTAATGCTTACAATTACATACATACAGGCAATGCACTTACATACATACACAGGGTAGGTTCAACAACCATACAGCGCGTAGCTTGTACAGGATCCTGGTCATGGCACCAGTGTCGTGGGGGTGATGAAAATGGGAAATATTGCGCCTAGAGCGGGACTCGAACCCACATCTCTTTGCATTCCAGGCCAGTGTGCTAACCATTACACCACCTAGGCTCCCTGATATCAACACACTACCCACGCCTACCTGTCTATGCGGCTCCTTGCCTGAGAGGTCAGTGCAGACCACTACACTCATATATATATCGCCCGGTGCGACTGACACTGGTCAACATCCGGGGGAGGTGAGGTGGGTGAGATGGTGCCACCGTTACAGTGAAATATCTTACGGAGGATAACAATAATAATAAGTAAAATTCCCTTACATATCTTTATAATCGCTTAATACATTATACATCACATATATGCATATATATATAAATTATATATATATGCATTATATGATTTTTTTAATGTATTTAAAAAGGCGGAAATTTATTCAGTCTCTAATACATTTATTATTATGTTTATTTATTATTCCGACTACTAAATTTGTTTGGCTGCGGGCCAGCTGCATACTAGCGCTTGTGGCGCCCCCCATCGTTGACGGCGGTCGGCGAAATTGAGGCAAGCGCCACACGCTTCCATATTATATATGTATATATATATATAAAGATATGTATACATATACTTTTTGTGTAGGATGCATTTATTATTCTGAATATAATTATGCTTCAGTGCCAACCAAGGCACTGGTATTGGAGACATGCAAAATCATAGTTATTTATACTTTTTACACTTAATAAATGGCATTGGAATGTCAATCGGACATATATTAAGTGAAATATACAATAGTAAAGTAAAGTGTACAAGAGTTAGAGAGAAAATACAGGGCAGAACGTTTGGATGGCAATGTATTTTCTACTGGTAGTAAATTAAATATTTGGTAACTTGAATTTAATTTGTATCATTAGCAAAAATATCGAAATTCTAGAACTAGTAACTGCACTGCACTTAGAAGTACTAAACAGATCCAGGGGGCACTCTGTCTGATGATGGTCGATGTATCCATCCCTACCTACTGGGTGGAAAGTATAAATGCCTCATTTTGTGACGTCATGCAGGGAATGAATAGAGGGTGAATCAGTAAGAGACCAAATTTCTCGTGTAGAAGGTCAGGAGTTCGAACTCCGGCCGGATCAAACCAACGACTTACAAAATTAATACCCATTTCATACCTACCCTGGAACTTGACATTGCTAGGATAGTACCAGTACTGGTTTACTCAGTCCAACTTACTAAGTGATTTCTATAATGCAATGCACATGTAGTACAGTATTTTTCCAAGTTAAAAATGGATTTGCAGGTTTAAGAAAGCATGTCACACATAGTTCCACATTCACACTTACACCAGACGGGGTGTCCGAATGAGTAGAGCCTCCGTCTCCTGTTTTGGGAGATCGGAGGATCCGAACCCATGAGTTTGTGGGTTCGAATCCTGGTCGAGTCAAACCATTGACTTAAAAATTGATACTTGTCGCTTCCTAGGCTGGCACCAAGTATTATTAGGATAGGGCAAGGACTGGTTGGCTCAGTGTCAGGATAATGTGACTGAGTGGGATATCAGGTCACGGTGCTGGTGGCCAGTTTTCCCAGTGGGACAGCACTATAAAATCGACATGAGTCCACACTGTCACAAGTCGGTCCCCATCCTGATATGACCTTCGATGTTGCTAGGATGTAAAACAACAACAAACAAACATTCGCACTCTTTCCATTCACACCACCTGTTCTTAGTTCCACAAAAAAAAAATCTAAATAATTCAGTGCTATTCTGCATTATATGCTCAAATAACAGTTTACAATAAAACATTTCTTCAGCTGGTTAGCTCAGTGTCAGGATAATGTGACTGAGTGGCATATCGGGTCATGGTGTCGGCAGCCTGATTTTCCAGTGGGGCAGCACTATAAAGTCACCGCGAGTGCGCACTCCCCTGCGATCGGCGAACCCCTGCCATGTGTGGACCGTTTTTCAATGTACAAATTACCTGTTTTTGTTTCACTTGATTGTCCCTCCGATAAACAGGACACCTGCTATTTGAGGACAACCTTGAGTTAGACGCAGGGTTATCTCGCATGCGGGAGATCGGGAGTTCGGTTCTCGATCGAGTCAAACCAATGACTTATAGAATTGATACTTGTCACTTCCTAGCCTGGTGCTCGGCATTAATAGGATAGGGCAAGGTTTGGTTAGCTCAGTGTAAGGATAATGTGACTGAGAGGGATAACGAGTCATGGTGTCGGCAACCTGATTTCCCATTGGTGCAGCACTAGAAAGTCACCATGAGTGCGCACTGTCACAAGTAGGTACCTGTCCTGATATGACCTTAGATGTTGTCAGGACATAAACCTCCAACAACTAACCAACCAACTATAGACCGAGCAAACTCAACAGTTCCCAAACCACTCGTTGACAGATGGCAGCACACGTGACCACACGTGACCTGAGCGTCACGCCTCATTGGCTAAGGCCAGAGGTCCGTGTGGCAGGGGGAGCTGGGTGGGGCGGGGGCATGGGGCGGGGGCGGTGGCGGTGGCGGGGGCGCGGGCGGGGGCGGGGCGGGGGCTTTGGTACGGGGGGGGATGAGGGGGGGAGGGGGGGGGGGGGCTAGGGGTAGCAGCTCACGGAAGGCTGAGTAGGTCTGAAGAGTTGAACTTCCTGGCAGTTTCTCACCCTTGGGGTACGAAGCGCCCCCCGCGGGAATGTGAGACACCAGAGAGGGCCGTTCTGTTAGCGAGGTGGAAGTTAGAGGACGGGGATGGGAGTGGGAGTGTTTGGGAGTGGAGAGGAGGCGAACGGAGGTGTGCATCGAAATATTTAAATATTTATCTTTTGCGAGAAGCTGAACTCCACTTCTTGTTTACAGTTGATTCCTACCGAAGCAGTTTTTGCTCGGATTTTGATAAAAGATACACCCCATACTTGCAATAGGGGGGAATGACAACATAGTCTAAATACGGGTAAAAATACCTTTAGTATGGGACAGGAAGTGGAATTCCTGGCTACTTATATCAGCACAGAGTTGGTGAAATGGGAGAGAATACAAAAACTTGAAAAAGACAAGAGGGTGACCATAGAATGCTGTCGATTTCACTTTTAATGTACATTAAACTACGTGTTTTATTTTAACAAATTCAAATCAATTTAGCGGGTAAATATTAAGATGCATGTGACGAATATATTTTGCTTCTTAAATTAAAAATGTATCTGCTCATTTCATTTACCCAGCATGTAAATACGCTTTGCCACTTTTTCTAATGGGCTGGATACTTTTTTATCTAGGATTTAGACATGGTTGTCATTCATCTCGACTGTGGTTAATAGTGTGTATTTTATTAGAAAAACCCTATTTCGCATTCCCTATGAAAGTATGATCTATGTAAGCCTTCGTGGTGAAAGCCCGCCAAACACGACCACGTCACGTGACTGCTAATGAGAACACCCACATTCACGAGGCGCATGGTTCAAATTAAAACCTTCCTTAAATTTCGAAGATCACATTTTTCCACGAGACATAGCTTCGGTGTCACGTGACACGCCGCCGTCACCCGCCACGTCAGCACTGTTTACTCAGCGCCTCTAGTTCTCACGGAAGTCACCAGGGGGCCGCTGGGGGGTCGCGATAGCAAAAAAACACCATCCCAAAGTTTCAACGACAGCATACCATTTTCGAAATCAAAACGCTGACCTTGGTTTGACCTACATATCTAATCTTAGATATTAATGCACTTATTAATACTAAGTCAATTTAAAGTTGCATAGTCCGATGGAACTCCCATCATCTCCCGACCAGCCACTGCAGGGACAAATAGTTTTGCGCCTGTCTTGACTTTTCTTGCCGGTGTGAAACCTCTATTTGCTCCCCGAGAGAGTGCCGCTGGTAACTTGCAAAAGCCAGCAGCACTTCAACACTTTTGCAGGCAGCTTTCATGAACTGTATCAAGAGAAACCTGAAGCTGAGAGACATTAAGACCGACTCATGGACGCAACTCTCACAGCAGAGAGCTGAATGGAGAGCGGCAGTCAAGTAATGAAAGCAGTCTTTGTCGCATCGCGACCGACAGCATGATGATGATGATGAGTCCGATGGTTTTGAATTTCTGCAATTTTCTGCGATAAAAACATTAGACTGATCACTATAATCTACTTTACATCAGGCTGAAATAACTTTTGGCTTAAATAGCTAACTTTGGAGATATTTGAAGCGCAAACATGGAAAATTGATTTTGGCAAGCACGTCAAAACTATAACACCATAAGGCATACGCTTATGTCTTATGGTGTTTGTATTAAATTGACTCAGTAGGCTTATAATAAGTGCACCAGTATCTAAGTTAGATATGTAAAATCAAATCTAGGTGAGTGTTATGGTTTTGGAAATTTGATACTTCATCGGACTATGCAGCTTTAATTAAACTCGGTTTTGCTGAAGCCTATAACATTCAGTATTTTGTTGTGCACACTGAATATATTATTGAGCATGGTTTCATTTCCAATATCTACAAAACTAGCCATTTAATAGAGCAATTACATCAAAGTAAATCTACCTAGATTATAATGATCAGCATAATATATTTATCTGAAAATAAAATTTGGCAGAAATTCAAAACCATCTGACTATGCAGCATTACAAGTTCCGAATAGACAATATGAGCTTTGGTTCTACGTGCATGAAGAATACAAACCACATGCACATGATCCCCGACACATTTTTATATGATGCATTGATAGTTCAACTTTGAAAAAAAAAACTCTCTATTATTATTCACGATGGTGCTCGGTGATCTTTTAGTGCAGCAGAACAAAAACGCCCCGGCGGAGCGAACCGGCGAATCCAGAGATTGCGCAGAGAGCGCGGGGGGGGGGGGGCGATAATGGGGCGTCGGGGGAGCGTCGGGGGAGCAGTTCCGTGGCGTAATGTGTTTTGGTTAGGCGGCACTTTCCTGTGTGCCCGCGGAGTGAGACGAGTTAGTCGAGGTGTAATGGGGCTGAAAACTGTGGGGCTGAAAACCGCAGAATTTAAAGTTGGTTGGTTGTTGGGGTTTTACGTCCTGGCAACATCTAAGCTCATATTAGGGCAGGTACCGACTTGTGATAGTGCACACTCATGGTAATTCTATAGTGCTGGCCCACTGGGATATCAGGCCGCCGGCACCATGACTCGATATCCAATTCAGTCACATTATCCCGACACTGAGCTAGCTAACCAGTCCTATTCTATTAATGCCGAGCGCCAGGCTAGGAAGCAACAAGTATCAATTTAGTAAGTTATTGGTTAAACTCGACCAGGAACCAAACTCCCGATCTCCCACACACGAGGCCCGTGCTCTATCAATTAATTTAAAGTTGCATAGTCCGATGGTTTTGAATTTCTGCGGTATTTAGCAAAAATAGAATACATCAGCTTGATCGTTGTAATCTAGCTGACTTTAGTTTGAAGTAAGTTTCATTATTAATGACTAAATTTGGTCGATGATTGATTGATCGGCTTGTCGTCAGCGAAGGCCATATTCATGGATTAAGCTAGATAAAAAATTCAACCCATACTTACAATAGGGGTTAATGACAATGTAGTCTAAATACTGGTGAAAACTGCTTTAGCATGTAACAAGAAGTGGAATCCCTGGTTCCAGTATCAAATGGCTACTTGTATCGGCACAGAGTTGGTGAAATGAGAGGGAATGTCAAAAGATAAGAACCATAGAATGCCGCTGATTTCACTTTTAAAGTCCATCCAACTCCATGTTTTATTATATTTTTCAAATCAAATGTAGCGGGTAAATATTAAGATGTATGTGAAGAATATATTTTGCTTCTTAAATTAAGAATTTATCTGCACGCTTCATTTATCCAGCATGTAGATATTTTTCGGCAGTTTTTCTAATGGGTTGGTTTTCACCCATACTACAAGTGGAACTTTATTCTAGGATTAAGCAAGAAGAACACAACACATATGCTTTTAAATCTGACTGTCTGCGCAATGTGCTTCATTGAAACCAGGTTAATCTCGGACAAGTCAAACCAATGACTTACACAATTGATATGTGTCGCTACCTGGCCTGGCACTTGGCATTATTAGGATATGGCAAGCGCTGGTTAGCTATCTGGCTATTATATATATGTATACATCATCATCATCATGCTGTCGGTCGCGATGCGACAAAGACTGCTTTCATTACTTGACTGCCGCTCTCCTTTTCATGAAAGCTGCCTGCAAAAGTGTTGAAGTGCTGCTGGCTTTTGCAAGTTACCAGCGGCACTCTCTCGGGGAGCAAATAGCGGTTTCACACCGGCAAGAACATGTCAAGACAGGCGCAAAACTATTTGTCCCTGCAGTGGCTGGTCGGGAGATGTTGGGAGTTCCATACATCAACCGCCCTTAATGCTGCCACAGTGACATGGTTTTCTGTTTAGGGTTTGCTCCCTTAGACTTCGGTTCTGTCAAGGACCTGTACCACAAGGCAGTGGTTTAGAACTCTGCAAGGCAGGGGCGTCAAACTCCCTGAGGTATTGCTATACCTGCATACCGACTGCCTATACATATATATACATATATAATATATTATATATAAAAAATATATTATATCTATATATAATATATTATATATACATATATATGTATAGGCATATATATATATATATATATATATATATATATATATATATATATATATATATATATATAGTAATTACTTATATTGTCACATGGCTGGAAGATCAAAGCCAGGCAGCTGACAAAATATGTTATTCAATGACTGAATTCTATTTACAAAAAAAAAGTGAAAAAAATGGAGCAGACAACTTTGGCGATCCTTGATGGTCATTCCCTTTGTGGATCGCCTCTGCACTCCTAATACTAGTTCCAGCTTGGAACATCCGCTTGGAGAGCGCGCCAACACACTCCCCCATCTGCGATCACTTCGCTTGTAACCGGCTGGCCGTGGTTTACTCCCCAGTGCTCGCCGGTAACACTAGGCGGGCCCAATTTGTAACGGGTATGTCACAGAAGCAGCCGGTGTTGACTTAGGCGTTGGTAATTGGTTATCTTTTCGGGTAATATGTAAAATAAGCCTCCCGCTACAACACCGCCGACGCGCCATCTGTCGGCGGATCTGCCAACTAATGCCAGGGCAGCATGTTCGAGTGCTCGGCTTTGCATTGTGCTATTGAAGCGGGGTGGGGAGTGTTTTCAACACCAGATTTCACCGCCTCAATTATACTCGAGAGGAAATGGTAACGTAGCAACTAGATAAAATATTCACCTATCCTATCCTGAATAGGGCTGTATGACAACCCGGCCTAAATCAGAACAAAAACTACTTCAGTAGGAATGGACTGTTATAAGTAGGGTGTGGAGGTGGTGGTTGCAGCACACAATGTTTATCTATATTGGAGGAAAGTTGAGAAATTGGAAGAGAATGCAAAGAAACCCCAAATAAGATGGCGGCTACTGAAAGCTATCGATTCGACTTTAAAGTTTATAAAGCTAAGATTCCATATATATATGCAGCATGTGGCATGCCATTCGCATTCGACCAAACCGGATGGCCGAATGAGTTAGAGCATCAATCTCCCATGTTGGTAGACCCTGGTATCGTGGGTTCGAACCCTGGTCGAGTCAAACCAATGACATACAAATTGTTGCTTCCTAGCCAGGCACTCGGAATTATTAGGGTAGGGCAAGGACTGGTTGGCTCAGTGTCAGGATAATGTGACTGAGTGGGATATCAGGTCATGGTGCTGACAGCCTAGTCTCCCAGTGGGGCAGCACTATAAAGTCACCATGAGTGCGCACTGTCACAAGTCGGTACCCATCCTGATATGACCGTAGATGTTGATAGGATGTAAAACAACAACAAACAAACATCACATTCGCATTCACATCTGGACCGATCGGTTCATTGAGCGGTCCACTTTGCAGCATTCGCATTCATATTCACATTCATACTTGCATTCACAACCGGACATATGGAAGCATCATCATGCGTTTACATGCTTTTTTCCATTTTCTGTCGCATTCGCTAGACGCCTATATGGAATCTTACCTTTAATCTACATGACTTCATAACGTGTTCACTGCAAGGGTAGCAGGCTATGGTAGAAAAATATATTTGTGTGCTTGAATAATGCATTCAGTCTGATTGAACAATATATTCAGTGTGATTGAACAATATATTCAGTGTGATTGAACAATATATTCAGTGTGATTAAACAACATATTCAGTGTGATTGAACAATATATTCAGTGTGATTGAACACTATATTCAGTGTGATTGAACAATCTATTCCATGTGATTGAACAATATATTCCGTGTGATTGAACAATATACTCAGTGTGATTGAACAATATATTCAGTGTGATTGAATTCAATCACACTGAATATTGATATTCAGAGTGATTGAACAATATATTCAGCATATTAGATTGTAAATTGCCGTGGCTATATCCATAACCTAACCGTTTGACACTTTTTTCTAAAGCTTTATCTAGCAGTCATGTCACAGAGACAGGCTGCGGGAGTAACTACTACGTAGCAGTATATGCATTTGTTTTTTGTTTTGTTTCTTAGAAATAAACGTCACTAGAATTCACTTTTAAAACGATTGGAAATGTCCTGAATACTAATGTTTAGCATGGTGAGGAAACACGCAATGCGAAGCATGGATCTAATTTACCTACGATAATCGGCTTTAAAAAAAGAAGAGAATAACACATGACACTACGCAATAATAAATTATGGACCAGTCCGGTCACCGGACGCGGTGGCCGAATTGGGAACATTGCGACGTTGTGGTTCAAACAATTGCCGTTGGCGTCGCCACTGAACCAGTGGGCCTAAAAACATATTGGCAGCATACTGACTGTAGTCCTGTGTACTGACATACTGATGGCATGGTCATGTGTACTGCATGACTGTAGTCCTGTGTACTGACATACTAATAGTATAGTCCTGTGTCCCGACTGTAGTCTGGTGTACATTGTACTGACATACTGATGTTATAGTGCTGTGTACTGACTACTCCTGTATACTGACATACTGACAGTGTAGTCCTATGTACTGACTGTAGTCCTGAGTACTGACATCTTGTGTACTGACATATTGATGGTATTGTCCTGTGTACTGAGAGTATTGTCCTGTGTACTGACTGTAATCCTGTGTACTGACATTATTGTCCTGTGTACTGATTAGTCCTGTGTACTGACTAGCCCTATGTACTGACGCGTCATGTGTACTGGCATACTGATGGAATAGTTCTGTCTACTGACTAGTTCTGTGTCCTGACATACTGATGGCATGGTCCTGAGTACTGACTGTAGTCTGGGATACTGACATACTAACAGTATCATACTGAAGTCCTTGTACTGACTAGTCATGTGTACTGACATACTGATGGTATAGTTCTGAGTACTGACTGTAGTCCTTGTACTGACTACTCCAGCGTACTGACATACTGATGGTATGGTCCTGAATACTGACTGTAGTCTGGCATACTGATTCTATGGTTCTGTCTGGTGACCGTAGTAATTAGGTAATTTTGGGTTTCTGCCGTATTTAGAAAATAAATATATTACGGTTATCTCTATGATACACTTTTTTTTATATAGATTGGCGTAATTTAAATTTTTAAATTTGTAATTCGAACATAACAAAATTAATTAAAAAATATAAATGTTTAACTTTGGGGTTATTTCAAGTGAAGACATACATCATATTATCGGTGTGCACACCGAAATACTGGATACCACATGTTTGTATGGCTTGGCAGCAGGTGGATAACAGATTCACCCGGTACTTGTAGTACACGGGTGAACGACAACGTAGTCTAAATATGGGTGAAAATAGCTTTAGTATGGAACAAGAAGTAGAATGCCTGGCACCAGTGTCAAATGGTTACTTATAATTATATCAGCACAGAGTTGGTGAAATGGGAGAGAATGCAAAAAGACAAGATGGCAGCCAGAGAATGCCATCGATTTTTACTTTTAAATTGCATTAAAGTATATGTTTTATTATATTTTCCAACTCAAAAGTAGCGGGTAAATATGAAGACATATACAAAGAATAAATGTTGCTTCTTAGAATGTGAAATTAAGCCCTCATAAAGACGCATTTCATTATCCCGATTTTTCGACCGTTTTTATATAAGGCTGGTCTTCACCTGTGTACTGGAAGTACAGGGTGAATCTTTTATCTGGGCAGCAGGGGCAGGTTCGATTAACTCGGCTTAATTATTAATATTGCTTCTACACAGAATACATGTTTAATAAATTCACTAGAATCTACATTACACATGTAGGCTAGAAACGAAGCAAAGGATTTGGCTTCGACAATTTGACGGCTTCATCAAATTGTCCAACTTTTATAGACGTAATTCTATCCATTTAGTCTCAATTCGGACCACCCCAGTTCTATCGCTTCTCTTCTTGGCGCTTGGAAACATGGCAAGAAATAGTGACATATGAGGAAGAGCAGTGGTCCAACACTTGAAATATCCCCTGCCTTCTGAACCAATATCGAATGAATTGATGAAAATATGGGTTAATACACAATATTCACAATGCCTGCGACATCTGACGGCGACGCAAAATACAACGGTTGTGGGACCGTTGCCACAGCACATCAAAAAGTTATGGAAATTATTAACTTTCAAATGCACGTATGTCAGTCAAAATTTGGGATATTTTGAAAATTCCAAAAGTATATTGCGTTTGGGTCATTGGAGCTTCCAAGAAAAATAAAATGTTCATGTTTGGACACTTTTGAAAATATTAGGACAAGGAGGGTACCAAACTAGTCAGTCACTATTAATACACAATATTCACAATGCATGCAACATCTGACGGCGACGACAAACACTACGCATGCGTGTGAATATCGTGTATTGCCAGTTGCAAGTGGTGCCGCTATGGCAGAAAAGCGTACTTAAAGCCCATCGAATAAAATCGGTATATATTGTGTGTATGTACAGTAAAACCTCTTTAAATCGACCGACCTTGGGACCGAATTTAAGTGGTCCATTTAGGGAGCTGGTCGGCTTAGGGAGTTACAATATGGTTACAATGGTAATGTTGGGACCCAAACACAGCCATTGGGAGTGGTCGATCTGTGGAGGTGGTATGTTAGAGACGTTTTACTCTATTATACTTTAGGGTGGATGACTGAAGAGGAGGACTGGAGGAAAACGCTGTTTATTTTACCATAATTGAATTGCATGAAATATATACACCGTGATTATTAAAGATGCACAGTCAGAAAAAACATAACATTTTCGAAACCGAAACACTTAGAAAGGATTCCTATATATACCCAACTTAGATACCGGACTACTTAGTAAGGTATTTATTGTGATTTGGTTCTCCTGTGAATCATTTTCAGGTATAGACTACATCAAGGTTCCGACTGCGCATGCGCTGAAAACGGCCACGGGAGCAAAGCAAAGGCATATGGCCATTGAGTTTGCCAATACGCGTAGGGCAAAACCGGCATTTTATTCAAACTAAATAGAAATACATAACAAATTGGCACAAACATGGATGGGAGGATAATATAATAATAATTTAATGAATATGTTTAAGATACAACTCTCCATAATTAAGCATTTTGAGCTACGAAACATACAATTTCAGTCACTTTACAGGCTGATGTTTACATCACCATTGATTAGCCAGAAGTAATTCTTGTTCTAAATATTAAAATGTCAAATGTGTCAACAAAAACTTGTTTCAAAGAAATATATAACCAATATCTGATTAACCCTACTCATTTTCTATTTCTACATATGTCGTTAACCATAGAATATAAATAAAAACATGTATCAAATAAATAAAACTGACTCTGGCTATGGCTCTAACACTAGTCTGAGTGCCTAGATTTGTTTAAATCTAAATGCACATGGCATAAGATGTGCTGAGTATATTGATGTAAATGCAATGCTGGATAAAAGATTAATATCTTAATTTATTATATATATTTTTTTAGTTGGCATTCTATGTTTCAAACAAGAGCTGAGATGAGCTGAAACTAGCACGTTTCATAGCTCCACCCAGTGTATTAGCATATGCCATGTGCTTCTCGTGGGTTTGTTTTGCTCTGATGCATCCCACAATGCACCGCACCGCTGGAACCATGATGTAGTCTATTGCATCATATCATAGTATGACATGATGCAATACCTGAAATTGGGTAATGAAAAGCCGTTTTCACACGGGCAAAATGTGAGGCGAATCAGACAAATCGAATCAGGTGAGTCGAACTAGCGGCCCGTTCACACGGGCAGTACTTGGGCCGGAAATCGAAATCTGCGCATGAGCAAGTCGATGTCACCACGAGAGAGTGGATTCGACCTAGATATGTATTTACTGCATCGTATTGGTTTGGAATGGTCAAAACTTCTGCTGGGCAGTGAAACCTTAAAAATAAATGATGAAAAAAATATCTGTGCATAGATAGCGGTTTCATTAATTAAATTATATAATATGCGCTTTTGATCGACCGGAAAGTTAACAAACTAAGGTATCGACTGCGCATGCGTGTGAGGTGCTTAATCCGCCTCAGTGCGTCCACACGGGCAAAATTATCCGCATCACAGAAATCGATTCACGTAAACTACCTCGCTAGGTGGTTTACAGGATCCGCATCATGTGAATCGAATCAGCCCTAATCCACATCAGACACCCGTTCACACGAGAAATGTGAGGCGAACTAGGCAAGTCGCTTTCTACGAATCGATTTACATTCCCCATGTGAACACGGCTAAAGTGTATGTCCAGCATTTTGGTGTGTACTCGAATAATAATTTGGGGGGCCACCTCAAATATCACCAACATTATCTGGTTAAAATAAGTGTTATTTCGGAGTACTGTGAAATAATTGGTATAATCATCAACCTAATAATAATATATTCATCTAAGCAAAATATGGGAGAAACTCAAAACTAACCGATTATGTAACTTTACGCTAGATCAGTCACAACTAGATTTGAGAAGTTTTAGAAACCCACAATACACGTCACACACGCGCACAGACACATACACACACCTACACACATACGCACACACACACACACACACAGAAAGACACCTGTGAAGGTCACGTGCAGCTCAACCAGCAGAGCGACTTCCGGTAAACACCGGAACAACCACCGGGCACACATCCCCTGATTGGCCGCACCCTCTCCCCTTTCCCCGCAGTGGCGCCCTCTCTAGTGAGAAACTTGAACTACCGCTCCGCCGGCTGCTTCGCCGACACATGGGCTGGTACTCGGCGTGAGCAGCTCAAGGAGCTTACGGTTAGACAAACCCACTGCCGGGTCATGGATGCTGTCACATCAGGCGAGAGTGGAGGAGAGAATAAAGAGGACAGAGGAAGAGAGGTGAAAGATGGAGAGGGAAACGACATCGGGAATGATGCATTGTAACCTCAACTATACACTGCTTTTGACAAGTCACTGATATGGTAAGCTACATATTTATTTGATATTAATAGTCGGTTTTCATTGATATGTCTATGGCCAGGTTTCTTAGCTATATATATATATATATATATATATATATATATATATATATATATATATATATATAATTAAAAAAACAAACAACTTCAGAGCGAGTGGGGTGTATAGGAATCCTTTTCTTAGGGGGTGGAGCGGTGCATGCCGGTACCCCCCACCGCCCACCCCCAGATAGGGGGAGGGGGAGAGGAGGCACTACAGAGCATATTACAGGCGATAACGGGCTTATCACTATCCATATATATGTTGATGTTTCCTCCGATAACAAGACACCTTCTATACATTGATAACATTGGTCTGGATGCATCATTGTCCTTTGAAGATAACTGTGTTTCATAAATCATGTATATTACTAGTACATTCCATTTTCTAAGAAAACCAACAATTAACATTTGTACCAATTATATTAAGATAGTACATATTTTTCTTTCTACTAGTACTAATCTATTTAATACATCCATCTTTATATTGAATATATAAATGTTTATGTTTGCCATGCACAATATGTACAATGATCATGTGGAAATAAATAAAAAAATCTTAAACTTGCATTTGTTATTTCCGCTAAACATATCTATTTTTTGATGACATTTTATAGCAAATGCACTCGATGGACCTTTTTTTGTGGCGCATGCGCAGTGAATAGCTGCACATACTATTAGTTCTTACCACGACCACTAGAGGGTGAGTTGGTGGTTGAAATAAGTGTATAAATTATAAAACCATCACCTGCATAACATGCAATACAGTGAGGTGCTACCCATGACATTAGTTCTTGTCACGACCACCAGAGGGTGGGTTGATGGCGGAAATCACCCATGCTATATGCGTATTACTAACTACACGGAGTCACACTATATGACCTTAGATGTTGCCAGGACGTAAAACCCCAACAATCAACAAACCAACGCACATATATTAAAGCTGCATAGTCCGATAGAATCCTGATATTTTCTAAACTGGACCACTTAACCTATATATCCAACCTATATACTGGTGCACTTATTAAGCATTTGTATAGCTGCATAGAAGGGAATTCTGGGTCAATCTAATAGAACCTGATACTGCTGAAGTATTTCCACGTGCACACCTAAATTAATTTGGCCTATTTTCATTTAAAAAATCTCCAAAATCAACCACTTGGAATAAAATTAATACCTAAATTAAAGTTGCATAGTCCGATGGTTTTGAGTTTCTGCCATTTTTCTGAGATACATCTATTAAATTGGTTCTACTAATAATAGCTACCTTACTTTAGTTTGAAATAACCTTTATCTCAAATGGCTAGCTTTTGAGATATTTGAAGTGCAAACATGTCAAATTAATTTTGGCAAGCATGCAAAAATGCCAATACCATAGGATTCTGCAGTAACGGGTTCTATTAAATGAACTCAGTATTCCCTTCTGTGTGGCAACAAATGCTTAATATGTGCATTAGTATCCAAGTTAGATATCTAGAATAAAATCTAGATAATTGCTTTGGTTTCATCGGACTATGCAGCGTTAAGGTAGATTATAATGATCAACATAATATATTTATATTACAAATATGTCAGTAACTTAAAATCATCGGACTATGCAACTTTAACGCGTGAGTTCAATCACATGCCTAATATTTCCGTCCTTCTGTTTACAAGGTTCGATTCTTGAAATAAAATAGTTTTCTTTTCTCTGTTTGCTTTCAGCGATGAGCAGTTTTGTTGGTCACAATTCGATGGACACCTACCTACCCGCGATTATCTACAAAGCTGATAATCGAGTAGAGATAGTTATTTGAGAGAAATTATTCAGTGAGAACAATTTGCAGGGCGAAGCCTTGGTATTTATTATCAGTTAGGTTGACAGTTGCTGCCCTAATGATAGCTTCGTATAAAAAAGAAGAAAGATGGATACCTGTGCAAGGAGAAAGGTGTCTTTTTTAATCCGCGATATTTTGTGTGCGGAGACCTCAAACCATGCACCAGGCTCTAACCACGTGGACCAGAAGCGATATCCCGAAGCGCGAGCAGATGACATAAATGCAAGATGCTTGACTGAACGGAAAGCGCGGGAACGCGTGAGAGTCAGCAGCAACAGCAAGCTGAGCACACCTGTTAATAAGCACAAGGCTGACAATGTCGTCTGCAAACTTGCAAATGATGTCACAGCCAATTGCGGCGCGTCTCCAGATGTGGATGTGGATGTGGTAAGACTTCCGGTTCCTGCTCGGCCAGGCGAACCAACCAGTGCGGCAAGTGGCGGGAATGGGCCGGCGGGGGACGAGCGGCGCGTGGAGGGCACGTCGTCACCATGGAGACGGTGGTGTCGGCGCGCGCCCTTGGAGGGGATGGACTCAGGGTCACATGGCGGACTGAGGCCGGGTTATGGCGGCGACAGTCGGCTGATGGGAGAATCACCTGAGGTCATGATCTCCCAGACCGAATCTACCGCTCCAAGGTCAAACGAACGCTCCCCTCCGCCCGCCATAAAGTGTCCAGTGTCCGGGAGACGCGGGTACCATTCCAGAGACCCGAGGAACATTGGACATGGCGCCCTCCCAGTCACAGCCCCACCTAGTGGTCACTTCACGCATCCTGGCAGTGTAACGGCTCTATCTCAGACGCCAATCCTACCACCTGCCGCCCATAGAAATATGCCTAACAATAATATTAATGATAATAATAATGATAATAGCAGCGTGCCCAGTTTGTTCCAGGGCGCCCAGATGTCCGTGGCTAAGCCCCGCGGCACTGCCGGGTGTTTTTACCCCCGCCTGGCCCTCCCCGCCGAGGGGCCGGCTCCGCCCGGGTGGCTCGGTCTGGCCGCGTGCAGGAGCCTCTCCCTCCCGGGCCGGGAGTTGGCCGTTCCTTCGGAGGCCGCCCTCCTTCCCCATCGCGGCCCCTCGGCGCCTTTCCTCCCGCGTTGGGGGCTGCTTCCTCCCGGGCTTCCCGGTACCTTCCTCCCGGTTCTTCCGCCCGGCCGGTGCTCGAGTCATCCCCGGTGTGCCATCCCCGATCCAGCCGCTGCTACATCAGCTGTGCATCAAGGTACATAGTGCGAAGAGTTCCGGCGCAAAACCCCATAAACGCCAATCAAAAATAGAGATAAACATTGGAATCAAACCATCAAATAATAACTTTTTTTATATCCCTGTTTTATCTTTATTGCTCAATAATTATTTCGTCATAACAAAAGTGGAATTAGTAATAATTAAAATTACCTTGAGGAAAAGATCTTTTAATGATGTTTTTGGATTGGCGTTTACGTAGTTTTGCGCCTGAACTCTTTTTTCTTTACGGCGTGTACAGTTAAAGTTGCATAGTCTGATGGCGTTTGAATTTTTGCCTTATTTTTTAGATAAATATATCAAACTGATCATTATAACCTACTAGTCATCACCCCAGAGTAATGTTGATGAAAACATGCTAATTTCAGAGCAATTTGAGCTGAAAGAACCCAAAATCATTTCAACAAGCTTGCGAAAAGTCCTGTACCTATGACACAGATTACTATCTCGCGATGGTCATGTGATGTGAGTTGACCTAGTAATGTGTATATCTTAGAACCTGACTAATGTCATATATGGGATTGGGAATGAGGGCAAGACAAATCAGGTCATGAGATTGACCTAAATCATGGGTGGGCTCCCTGCCTAATGGCTTCCTCAAAGTAGATTCACTGCTTATTCTGTATACGCTGTCCCAAATTACTAGTTAATACACCTATATCTAAGTTGGGTATAACGAATCAAATCTTGATAAGTATTCCCTTTGAAAAATATATATTTCTTCGGACCATGCAACTTAAAAAAAAGCTGTATAGTGTGAAGAAATATAAACTTGCCAAAACCAACTCACTTATCTAGGTTTAATCCTACACATTCATAGGTGCACTAAATAAATGCTTATTGCTGCCAAAAAAAAGGAATAATTTAATCAAGCCTATTCCGTCTTAAGCCTATGTGATATACAGCATTTTACACACAGAAAAAAAATAAAACAGCCAATTTTCGTTCAAATATTTGTAACGTTAGTCATTTAAAATAAAAACCTATTTCACATTAAAGTAGAGTTTGTTTGTTCAGGCTTTACGTCATAGCAACATCTAAGGTGATGACAGCAAACATACAACAACCAGCCACATACCAGCAAATAGGCACCAACCAGGAAAACAAACCAACACACAAACCAACAGGCAACAATCAGACACACAACAAACAAACATGGGAAGAAACAGACACACCAATCAAATAGCCAACATACACAATATAAATTAACATTAAAAAACAAACGAACAGTTGTTTTGCAAAAATAAAACACTAAACACATTAGTGGATTTAGTTGAACGTAGTGGAGTCTAATGTAGTTGAATGTAGTTGAACGTAGTTGAATGTAGTTGTACGTAGCGTCATCCATACTTATCTGTCATGCTAACTTGATAATAACGTGGGTGGACCGTGAGTTCCGATTTAATCTTTGGACATGTTCAAAAGAGCGCTATGTTAGAGGATAACATACTCTTAATGTACTCTAGTGTACTCTAGCATGCTTTAGCATACTTGGATGTAGTTGCACATAGTTGACTGTAGTGGAGGCTAACGTAGATTGAACGTAGTTGAACGTACTGGCATCTGTGCCGTAATGTATTTATCCACACCAAAACCTGCCATACCTTAACGTTTTTCACAATAGTTTGATGTACTTACACTACATTTGACCCACGTTAATCTATCCTATAGACCCCTTTCAATGTTTGTAAACATCGTGTATGCACGTGCAGCTTGGCTGCAGAACGAATGCACACTGCCACTGAGTTTGCCAGTACACGCAGTGCAAAACCTCAGTTTTATTCAAAAGTAATAGAAATCCAGAACCCTAACCGTATCAATTTAATATAATCTTTTTGGTAAACATGTTTTTCTATGTGTATTAGAATCAGTTTGTTTCTAGGTGGTGTGGCTTTAGAGATATTTCACTTTTTCTGTATGAAGATTGCTCACCGCCATTGACAATGCATTGAGTTTGCCGTACGCGCAGTGCAACACGTCAAACCAATGACTGAAAAATTGATACTTGTCACTACCTAGTCTCGCGCTTGGTATTACTGGGATAGAGCAAGGATCAGTGGAATGAGGAAGACCAAGTGTCCGTGATTGAAATTCCTCTGCTTAATCAACGAATGTACCCCCCCCCCCCCCACCAAACAAAACCAAAACTCACAAAACATGCATAATGCAAAAAGTGAAATTAAAATGCTGCTTACACCCACCAGGTGGCGTTCCGTACATGGGCGGCCCTCACTACCAGGGGGCTGCTGGGATGCTCGGCTTCCCCACACACCTCGCAGCTTCCAAGGCTTCGGTGCCGGTACCCATCCCGGTACCAGTCTACCTGCGCACACGAGCGTCGCCGGACCACAGCGGAAACACCCGAACAAGGAAATGTCGCCGGAGCAGAACGGTGTTCTCGGAGCTGCAGGTGGGTGATTCGCGCCAATTGGCTAGTCAGCGCACTTCTCTACATTGGATCGGGCGCAGTGGCCTACTCGGTTCAGCGCGGACCACGAGTGCGGAAGGTCGGGAGTTCGGTTCCCGGTCGAATCAAACCAATGACTTATAAAATAAAATGGATAGGATTGATTAGGACGCTTGCCCTAGAATGGTATGTGTGTGTGTTCGAGTTCCGCTCTAGGTGTGATGTTTCGCTTTTTTTGGTACCTCATACACAACACATGTTATTTGATTGATTGATTTACTTGTTGGTATATTAGTTAATTAAGGATGGGAAATTTCAATCGCAGACAATCAGTCTTCCTCATGTCACTGGTCCTTGCTCTATCCTAATAATGCCAAATGCCAGTTCTAGGTAGTCACAAGTATAACTTGTTATGTCATTGGATCGACTCGACCAGGGTCCAAAACCTCACCACCTACCAAAATAAAGAGTAAATACTGTAATGTTAGAATTCAGTGAGGTCATTTGTAAATAGGTCACATCCGGTGGTGACCTTAAAGCTGCATAGTCCGATGAAGGGTTAAATTTTCTAAACCAAAACAATTATCTAATTTTTATTCTAGATAAAATTATCTAACTTAGATACTGGTGCACTTATTAAGCATTTGTTTGTACACAGAAAGGAGTACTGAGACAATTAAATTTAGTAAGACCTGTGGCTGCAGAAGCTTATGGTGTCAGAGTTTTGGCATGCTTGCCAAAACTAATTTGACATGCTTAGGCTACACTTTAAACATATTAAAAGTTAGCCATTTAAAATAAAAGTTATTTCAAACTAAAGCGACGTAGATTATGAGTCAATTTAATATATACTTATCTCAGAAAAATGATAGAAATTAAAAACCATCGGACTATGCAACTTTAACTTAGAGGGGTATACTGTAACGCTGGTGCCCGGCATGTTCCAGCTGATGGGCCTGGAGCGACGGTTCGGCACCCAGAAGTACCTGTCCACCCCGGACAGGTCTGAACTGGCACGTTCCCTCGGCCTGACGCAGGTACAAGTGAAGACGTGGTACCAAAACCGGCGGATGAAGTGGAAGAAACAGGTGCGATAATTGTCAACTAAAGAGTGCAGGCGCAAAACCCCGTAAACGCCAATCTTAAATTTCAATTAAAATAACAGATTTTTAGAAGGAAGTTTTAATTTTCAGCAATGCCACTTTTCTTGTAATGTAATGTTTATGCAGCAAAAGAAAAAAAGGAATGTAAAAAAATTAACTTTTTGAAGGCTTGATTCCAATGTTTACCTCAATTTTTTAATTGGCGTTTGCCAGGTTTTGCACCTGATTTCCACCGCTCTGTATAACTTACAGCATCATCAAAGGCAAGTTGCGCTCATACCAGGTCTATGTGGTGTGGGAGGTTAAAAATCCCTTTGGTCAGTAAAAGTGTAGGCTTGGGTTGTCTAATGGTGAAAACAAGACTATTCAGACTTATCCATGATAGCCACTGTACATCTTCAAGAACAAAAACAAACAAAAATCTCTACTCACACGGTACTTTTGCTAGGTTCTGCAAGGTGGCGCCACCGAAGCGCCGACGAAGCCAAAGGGACGGCCACGGAAGGAGCACCCGCAGACGGGCCCAGCCGCCTCAACCAATCATAGCTCAGGCCAATCAAAAGGGGCGTCTTACAGTCCGGTGTCACGCGGAGATGTATCCCCACGAAGTTGTGACGACTCAGACTGGGACTGTGAAAGCAAGGGTAGTGGTGACACTGAGTTGCAGAGTGACATCGAGAGTGACATCGAGAGTGACATAGACATTCAAAATACATGACAAAGCAAATGCCTTTTTACATAGACGATTTCCACTACCAACCGACATCTGATGGTCAGTGGCAAGGACTAATGTTGTGTGTAGCAGCTCACTGGGCACCATGCTCCGTGGAAAAGGTCTTATACTGTTATATACGATTTCCACCACCAACATACCCTCTGATGGTAGTGACGAACTAAAGTTGCGTGTAACAGACCACTGTGCAGTATGCTCTGTGGAAAAGATCTTCTGGACGACAAACCTGCCCTCTGGTGGTAGTATCAAGAACTAATTGTGGGTGACACCTTACTCTGTGAAAAAGATCTTAGAGACGATTTCCACCACTATTAATGATAGCCAGACGTGCATATCTGGCTAGCATTAATGGCCTAGCCGGTTAAAGATTTGAAATCTGGGTGACAAGTGAATACGTGGACATGAAGCCCACTGAGAAGTAGTTGCCGCTGACATCGCATGCGCAGCTTAGGGCGTAGAGGCCAACAATTGAACAATAAACAAATAATAATACATTCAATTGCATCGACCCAATATACAACCCGACAAATAACAATAATAATAATGATAATAAATAAAACAAATATTCCACCTTTTTATATGCAGTAAAACCTCTCTAACCAACCACCTCGACAGATCAACCACTCCCATATATCGATCACTTTATTTGCATCCCAAATGATCGCCCCTGCAATACCATTGTAACGATAAAGAAAGTCCCTAAACCGACCACCTTTCTAAATGGACCATTTAAAGTCCGTGCCATGGTCCGTCTAATTAGAAAGGTTTTACTGTATAGATAACTCGTTATCTTCTCTATGAAAATGTTATTTTTTTAAAGCATTTTTAAAGATATATTGAAATGGAACCACATCATTCTCATTGTATAGGCCATCGACTTGAAGGAAGAACACTAGAAGTTTGATACAGTGGTTACTTTTAATTTTTGGGGCCATCAAAAATGCTATCTTTTTAGTTTTGGGTGGGACCAATGAAGTAACAACCTAAAAAGTCCATATCTTCTTTAATATTAGAGCGATTTTCACAAATGAAGAGCCATTTTATTTCAAATTCAATATACTAACAGGTGAAATCCATTAAATGAAACCCAAAAGATTTTGTGAAAATCACTTGGGATACCTACTGTAATGCACTATCATACACTATTAAAAATGCCCGGTATAGGCCACGGAGACTGGAGCAGTAGGCTACTCCGACAAACACTCTCCAAGCAAACCATTTCAGTTTATGTAGCTAAATATGTAGAGGGAGAGTGCTGAATCCCACCAGTTTGGTTCCCCAACAACCCTTCCGGAACCATCAGTGAAAAACAAATATAAAAAGGCTAGGGGACGAGTGCAACCAAATGGGGTTTTCCGTGTGTAAGTGACGTGATGAGAGAATCCCATCTCAGCACTCTCCCCACATATTCAGTAGTATAAACTAACTATAACTAAGTAAAACTATGTCTGGGGGGCATTTTGTCAGAGTACAGTTCCAGTCTTCATGACCTATAGCTGTGTTCACACGGCCAAAATGTGAAGCGAATTAGACAAATTGAATCAGGTGAGTCGAATTAGCGGCCCGTTCACACGGGCAGTACTTGGGCCGGAAATCGAAATCTGCGCATGAGCAAGTCGATACTAACCAGCGCCAGTTTGGGTTTGTCGATGTCAGCACTAGAGAATGTGGGTTCGACCTAGATATGTATAGACTGAACCGTATTGGTTTGGAACGGTCAAAACTTCTGCTGGGCAGTGAAACCCTACAAATAAATGATGAAAAAAATATCTGTGCATAGATAGCGGTTTCATTAATTAAATTATATAATATGCGCTTTTGATCGACCGGAAAGTCAACAAACTAAGGTCTCGACTGCGCATGCGCGCTACGTCCTTAATCCGCATCAAATAAGTCAGATGCGTTCACACAGGCGATATAAGTCGAATCATATAATTCGCTTCATATAAACCACCTACAGAGGTGGTATAGATGAGGCGAACTAGTTGATTCGAATCAGCCCTAAACCGACTCAGATGCGCGTTCACACGCCAAATCTGAGCCGAACTAGGCAAGTCGATTCATATGATTCGAATTAACTGCCCCGTGTGAACAGGGCTTATATCGGGCGACCTTAACCTCATAACTGGATGTCAAAGTTCAGTTACCAGCGCTAGCTGTCTTCCATTCGGTGTTCCCCCTTGACTGGCCGTGTCAGTGTCCCATATCTCTCTCTCTATTTGTCAGCATGGCTCTCCATGAAGGATTCGATGTGCACCGTTTGGTGATTAACTTTGCTTCGGACAATAAACATGTGGCGGAACTAGGGGTAGGTGAGATTTAATGTTGATTTTGTACTATCACTGTTAATAGCAGCAATAGTAATGCATATTGATTAAGGCAATATGTGTGTGCAGTGGAATCGTATACTATAATTTCCAATGAGGCGTAGGGTAACTAACATATTTAAGGCTCTGTCACACTACGACATAATGACGTCAATGTAGGGAGAATGTGAAGAACGTTGAACTTCTCGGCGTAGTATGCAAATTTGGGCACAAGTTAAACATGGATGCAGCGTAGTGGACGAGAGCGTAACGTCGGTAAAGCGTAGTGATACCGTCATTCAACGAGAGAGGACAACGTCATTACGCTCACGGAACGTTATGAACGTTATTCCATCGCCAGAAGAACATTACATGATGTTACATACGTCATGAGACGTTGAACGTACGTTGAATGCACATTCTCCTGACGTTCTCCTGACGTTCTCCTGACGTTCTCCTGATGTTCCCATTACGCCACGTGGGCATTTGCACTCGGTTTAATGTGGGTCAACATAGTGGAACGTAGTTGAACGTAGTGAGCAGCATTGGAATAACGTCCATTTAACGTCATTGACGTTCACTGAACGTGAACAGAACGTATGGCAAACGTAAACCCTTACGTTCGAGCTACGTCGAAAGTTTTGAACATGTCCAAAACCTTGACGTAACTCGACGTAACACGACGTAATGTGATGTAGCTCGACGTCATTCTAACGTCATTCTGATGTCATCATAACGTAACCCAATGTACGTCAACGTAATGACGAAAAATGACCACGTTAGGCTCACGTTGGCTCGTTACATCGTAGTGTGGCAGGGGTATTACATATGCTGTGATACTATGAATTTAAACTTGACCGTAAACACTCCGCCATCGTCTCACCATCCCTTTCTTTGTCTATGTTTATACCTCCTTGCGACCTTCTTGTGACCTTGCGACCCATGCAATTGTCGCTGACCTCTGGGCGACCATTTTGGTCACAAGGAGGTTTATAGTGCAGTAGCTGCAACCTTCTTCTGACCAAAGTTGTTGTGGGGAGGTGTCGACCAATGACGACTACTTTGCAATACCTTAGCGACCACTTGCAAACATTTTGAAGCCACTTATGACCTCCTTGCTACCACCCTTTTTTGTGGTAGCAAAGTGGTCGCAAGAAGTAGTGTGACTCGGGTATTAGGAATTAGCACACTACTTTTGATCACTACTATTTTGATTATTGAATTGGATTCAAGACCTCCTCAGAATTACTTGATACTTTTACTTGAGTTCTGTTGCTCGAAACATATGATGCATAAGAACTTTATGCAAACAGAAATAATGGATATATATTAGGTGGGAAGTACAATATATACAGTGCCACCCACCTAATATATATGTTGCAAAAGAACTTATGCAAATACAAATAATGGAAGATTAAATAATTGTAATTTTGTTTGATACGATAGGTAGCGCCACAAGGGTGCATCCCACCTCATTAACTGTTAACTGCTACTAACTTTAACCATTATATACATGTACATATGTATATATCTATGTGTATATATATATATATATATACATATATATATATATATATATATATATATATATATATATATATGAAATATATATAAAATCTAGCACTCATGTGATGCCCACAGTGTGGAAAGGCAGGTGACTGGGCGCTGGTGGCGCCAAACTTGCCTGGCGGAATCCGGCCCGCAGCAAATAGCCTGATCAGGCAGTATGGAATAATAAATAGCATGCAATAATAAATAGAGGAATACATATCACAAGAATGCTCAGCCCCTTTATATTCATATAATACGTTATATATCACATATATTATGGGTAAGGTAGCTTCCATGTGGAAAGCCAATTACACCCTAAAAGTACCTACATAACCACTGACTACTGCATAGTTGATTAAGCAGGGGTAAGTACAAAATTCCGTTGATTAAGCAAGGGTAATTTCAAAATTTTGTTGATGATGTAAGCGGTAATTTCAGAATTTCGTAGATTAAGCAGGGGTAATTTCAAAATCAGAAAATTGGTCTACCTCAATCCACCGCGCCTTGTCGTATCCCACTAATTGTCAGGCTAGGAGGTAGCAAGTATATAACCTTTTGAGTCATTGCCTTGACTCAGCGTAGCTTCGAACCCATTGCTTACTGCATGGTAAGCGAGAGCTCAGCTCATTTGGCTACATCGAAGCGAAACTGAAAACTTATCCAATACATGTGAACGGTTCTTTGGCAATGTTCTGATTACAGTTCATCAACGATGATCCTGCTGGAATTAGCATAACAGAGATCTGTGGCAACGGGTTGGTCAATTATATCTACCGAGTTGCCCCTAAGAATGGCCAGACGTCAATTATCCTCAAGTATGGAGAGGAACATGTAAAGGTGAGTATATATATTTCCTAAGTGGGCTGAGACATAGCAACGCTCTACACATTGGGCACAAGAAAGGAACATGAATATTGTTTCATTCAACATCATTTCATTGTAACATCATCTGGTCAGCAAGAACAAAAAAGACTTTCCTGATCCAAACCGATCGATTTAAATTATCTAAAAGAAATTATGAAGGTAGACCTCGATAATTAATTTCTAAGTTTGTTGTTATATAGTAATAAAGTAAGACTATCTATATTGAAGTTGTCTGCAATGGACTACGGGATTATTTCAACATGCCGATTCTGTAATAGGTTTCACTTAAGGTTGTCACCAGATGGGATGGCCGAATGAGTTGACCATCCATCCCCTGATCTGGGAGATCAGAGGATCCGAACTCATGGGTTCGTGGGTTCGAACCCTGGTCAAGTCAAATCAATGACGTAAAAATTGATTCTTGTCACTTCCTAGCCTGGCGCTCAACACTGTTAGGATAGGGCGAGGACTGGTTGGCTCAGTGTGAGGATAATGTGACTGAGTGGGATATCAGATCATGGTGCTAGCAGCCTGGTCTCCCAATGGGGCAGCACTATAAAGTCACAATGAGTGTGCACTGTCACAAGACGGGCCCTGTCCTGATATGACTTTAGATGTTGCTATGATGTAAAAACAACACAAACAAACACAAACTTAAGGTTGTTCCAGTTAACATTTTCGTTTTCAAGAAGTTAATGGGGGAGTTGGGGCTATGTGTACTTACACACAATTGCTATTTCACCCAATAGGCATTACCCGAACAATCGGTTTCTCTTGAGAGACAGGTCATGGAGTACAAGAGTCTGGTCTTGGTGCACAGCATACAGCCAGGAAGTGTTCCCGAACCCTACTGCATGGATAAGAACCATAAGATAAGTATGTGAACTGTATAAACAGGTGGACAATGGGAAACTTTACACAAGCCAAAGAAGCCACCCTCTCAAACCTAATATCTCACAGATATAACAGATGTAAAGTTAATTAGTCAGTGGTGATTCCTTAACACCGTGTTCGAAGCAAAGGCCATAATCACAGCGAGAAGTGTTCAAATGTTATTCTGTCGTATTATTATCGGGCCATCGCTTTTACTCAGAATGTAAATGCACACAATCAACTATGTGTCGAGATGCATATATAAAATAGTTATTTGTTTAAATATACAAATTAATAACTGCATACTCAGAATGGTTCTGTGGTCATCAGCTGGGTTAGCTGGGAATGCCTCCTCCCGTCCTCGTTATTTATATTCACACAATTCATTATGCACCACATATATACTTGATGTGATAAAAGTAAATAGCTTCAACATAGCCTTCCTATTCTATTTATACAAAAGACTCTTAAAGCTGCATAGTTCGATGAAACTGTAAATTTATTAAAACTAAATCACTTATCTAGATTTGATTCTACATATATAACTTAGATACTGCTACACGTAGTAAGCATTTGTTGCTGCCTAGAACACTGAGTCAATTTAATAATAGAATCTGTCACTGCTGAAGCCTGTGGTGTCAGTTTTAGCATGCTTGCCAAGATTATTTTGGCCTGTTTGCACTTAAAATATCTCAAAAGGTGGTCATCTAAAATAAAAATAACTTGAACTAAACTAAAGTAAGGTTGATTATGTGTATGTATAAATGTTCACCTTTATGCAAATATTATGCTAAGCTGTCAGAGGACTCTATTGCGTGCCGGTTCTCCATTTACAGATATGTCTTGTCTTTATTATTATTACTACTATAGCGCAGATAATAACAAAAGTTGGTCATTTAAAATAAAAGTTACCCTAAAGTAATCTAGATTCTAACTATCAACCAATATTTATCTAAATAGTGGCAGAAACTCAAAACTATCGGCTTACATAACTTTAACCTCATTTGTGTATATGGCTTGCAAATATCTGTTTCTTGCTTCTGCTAGTTGCCATGCGTGACATGATAGGGTGGGAACTCTTAGCAGACCAGCTGGAGTCAGGTGTGGTGGACCAAGTCGCGGCCGTGCACCTAGGACATCTCCTGGCAAAGATTCACAATGAAACCTCTAAGGCGGAGGTGAGTGCAGAGCGGTGGCAGCAGCTGTGTGACACTTTCAGGTAAGAGTTCCTCTGAAGTTGTGCAGTGTGTTGATTCGTGACCAAGCCCAGTATTCCACTCCACAGACATTCATCTTTTTGTGTGTGTGTGTATATTAGTTGATTAAGCAACGGGAATTTCAATCGCGGACAATTGGTCTTCCTCATTCCACTGCTCCTTGTCCTATCCCAGTAATGCCAAGCACCAAGTGAGGTTGCGATAAGTATAAATTTTAAAGTCATTGGTTTGACTCTGCCATGGTTCGAATGTATGGGTTCGAATTCCATGACCAACCAAAATGGGAGGCAGATCCTCAACTCATTCGGCCATCCCATCTGGTCTAATTTAAATTAGCTTTAAGCATAACCCTTTCCACTGGACATGTTGGTGCCCCAGCATGCATACTTTATGAATGGGGTCATTGCTGCCTATTTACGTGGTTCTGTTCACCGCTTCAAACAGAGGACATTCGATGAAAGACATATGCTGCACCTTCCTCCTTGAGGATTCAATCGACGAGACAGCGGTCACAAACAAAATCTCCGAAGAGATGTTGGTGTTCTTCTGCAGGTATCGACAGGAATTAGAGAAGCAAAGTTGCATTGTGAAGGCCAAAGATTTGTTTAATGAAGAAATTTGCTTCACTCATTCAGACCTTCATTGGAAATCTATCTTTGTGAAGGAGGGACGTGCAGTGGTAAGTAACATTAATCACACTATGGGCTAGATATATTATGTTAATCGTTATAATTTATCATATTTTAGTTTAAAGCAACTTACAGAAATTAACGATAGATAATTTTGGAGATATTAAAAGTAAAAACATGGAAAATTGCATTTGCAGTGCACACTGAAATACTAGACATCACAAGCTTAAACAGTAACAGGGTATATCATATTTACTTAGTATTCCTTAGCAACAAATGTTTAATGAGTACACCAGTCTCTAAATTGGAGATATTGGATCAAATTTAGGTAACTGTATTGATTTAGAAAATGTATTGCTTTCATCGGACTATGGATCTTCCAAGTGTTCTCTTTATGTAAAGTCCTAATGTACAGTCTTTGTTTCACTTCACCTCAAACCCAAGTAAGAGTTCATCCTTAGAGTAAGATTTACTCAGTTTACTCCTAAATATATAACATTTTGGTTTATTATAATATAGTCCAACCAATTTGAATTTAGTATGCATTACATATTGCATATATGTTATATTTGGTAATATACAGCGATATGGTAGACAGGAAGTGTGAACACTTATTTGTCTCTCATTTATTTATTTTTTGGTACATTAGTTGTCGATATAGCGATATGGTAGACAGGAAGTGTGAACACTTATTTGTCAGCCTCCTCCTGCACCGCCTGCGCCCCCCCCCCCCCCCCCCCCCCCCCCCCCCTGCACCCTCCTGCACCCCAGTACTCCCGCTGCACCCTTCAACACTCCTCCTGCACCCAGCACTCCCCCTGCACCCTCAGAACTCCTCCTGCACCCCTGCACTCCTCCTGCACCCCCTACAATCCCCGTGCATCCCCGAGCACTCCCCCTCCACACACACACACACACACACACACATACACACACACACAAACTCACCAGCTGCTGCTGCCTCCTCGAGAATACTTTGCCACTTACCAGACACTTATCGCTAGACACTCTTCATTTCAGCTCTTTGATTTAGAGTTTGGCTCCCTCGGGCATCCCGCACTTGACGTGGCGTATGTAGTCATCTCCTACTACATCTACCACCTCATCACCAAAAGACAGCCTCATCGAAATGAGGAGGCGAAGCAGGTCCTTCAGCGTCACTTTCAGCTCGCCATTCAACAGTTCGGTACGTTGACTAACATATTTAAAAATTTCTTTTGGGGTAAAAGTTTGATCCTTTGAACATATTATTCTGTCAGCGCTGAAGCACTGGTCTTCCAGCCGTTGAGACGTTTGCATTTGGGTTTGTAAATGGTGATGTGGGAGTGGAATATGCTGTATTATGTGCAGCACATTCCACGCTGGAACAATACAAGTGGGGAGCGGTCCGTGATGTATGATGGACAGCGTAGGCACTCAATAGAAATGCAGGAAGGAAGCTCCTGCACCAAAGTTTGTGTAGCATTAGCGAACATTAGTGAACATTAACGGTTCAACCATGAGCTATGGTTCCATGGCAGTTAGATTTAATTTTAATTTTGGTTATTCTTCTAATAGTCGGGTGCAATGTATATATGGTGGTATAACAGTACGTGTAGTGCTGGTTACCAATTTGTCTGTCCAGTGGTGTTAGTGGGTTTGAATGCTAGTATGTCATGTTTAATACTATAATAGTTGGTAGACTTGTCGAGGTGTTGGTTCAGGGATTAACGTTGTATAGTCCAATGGTTTTGAGTTTCTGTCATTTTCTGAAATAAATATATTAAATTGATTGTTATAATCTATCTTACTTTAATTTGAATAAACTTCTATTTTAAATGGTTAACTTTTGAGATATTTGAAGTGCAAAAATGCTAAATTAATTTTGGCAAGCATACCCAAACTCGGGCACCATAGGCTTCTGCAGCAACAGGTTCGATTAAATTGACTCAGTACCCTTCTATGTAGCAACACATGATTAAAAGGTGCATTTGTATTTAAGTTAGACATGTAGAATCAAATCTAGATAATTATTTTGATTTTGAAAATTGTATTCTTCATCGGACTATGCAGCTTTAATCAGTAAAATTGCGCAATCCGATCTTTTTGAGCTTCTGCTATATATATATTTTATGGGTCAAGCTAGGTGGCGACAATGAGTATTTTGACTCAGCGAGGATTCAAACCGTTTCGTCTGGTTACAGTTAAAAAAGAGCTTACTAACTTAATCACGATTATAACATCTGATTGGTTTATGTTGGTACAGGTGGCCTAATCGGTAGAGCGTGGGCCTCGCGTGCGGAAGTTCGGGAGTTCGGTTCCCGGTTGAGTCAAACCGATGACTTTAAAGTTGATACTTGTCACTTCCTAGCCTGGCACTCGGCATTAATAATATAGGGCAAGGACTGGTTCTCTCAATGCCAGTATAATGTGACTGAGTGGGATATCGGGTCATGGTGCTGGCAGCCTGATTTCCCAGTGGGGCAGCATTATAATGTTGCCATGGGTGCGCACTGTCACAATTCGGTATGAGTACTGAGATGACCTTAGATATTGCGAGGATGTAAAACAACAACAACAAACAAACCAACAACAACAGTTCTTATTTGTGCTTCCAGTGCTTACATACTTGGGTGACATCAGTAAGTCAAGCCCTGGCCAGAAGAGCGAACTCTACCCAGAGATAGCTTTGTTTGCAGGCGTAGTATTATGGACATGGTAGGTAGCAATTTGACTATGCATTCTATGCCAGATTACTTTGTTGGTCGGCATTATTAGGATAGGCCAAGGACTGCTTGAATCAGTGTCAGGATAATGTGACTGAGTGGGATATCAGGTCATGGTGCTGGCAGGATGGTCTCCCAGTGGGGCAAAACCATAAAGTCGCCATGACTGCGCACTGTCATAAGTCGGTACCTGTCCTGATATGACCTTAGATGTTGCCAGAACATAAAACTCCAACAACCAACCACTACCTGCAGATAATTTAAGCCCCAGAAAGCGTTGCTTGAGATTTCACAATCCAATCTTTGAACTCCTTGACATAGTATAAATAAAAAATAACCTGTTAGGCCATTTGACAACAGACAGTCACTAGGGCGCCATAGAGTTCCCTTATCTGCAGGATATAGGTCATCGAGTTCTGTTTTGTGTTTAGTCTTACTCCATTCCATAAATAACTATCAGCACACATTACTATTGAATGACCTGATCTTCAATAGGTATAGGCTACATTGCAATTCCATAGGTATACATCTGATAGTGTAGTTTTGTGCGTGTGTTTTTGTTTGTTTTTGTTTTTGTTTGGGGGGGGGGATCAAATGGGTTCAATCGCATTTTGGAATTGCTTTTCTTGATGCTTAACACTTTGTTGTGAGGTTGACTAGCTTGACCTACATGAACTTGGTCAAATAGGAAGTGGATGGCTGTTTGTGAAGTTGGAGCGCTTTCACCATTGACCTATTTTTCAGCGCTGTGTTCAAAGGCTTCGAGATGTTCACCAGTGCGACTCAGGTGGAGCGGCTTCAGATGCTCCACACCGGCTTTCGAATGATGACGTCACACGGGTCGCTTACATCCGTGGACCAAATCATCGAAACATTATTCACTGTCTGAAGTTAAGCCGTGTTTACACGGGAGAGTTAAATCGCTTCATATGAATCGCCTTGCCTAGTTCGCCTCACATTCGCCGTGTAAACACGCCGCTGAAGCGTATTAGGGCTGATTCGATTCATATGATGCGCTTTTTGTAGATCACCTCGCTAGGTGGTTTATATGAAGCGATTCCGCTGGTTCCCGGGCGGCGATAGTATAAAATAGTAGTGCGTGCCGGCAACAGGGGGAGCAGTAACTAATCGCTGGTGCCCGGCAGTGTTAGGGCCCGATTATGCCGAAATCTAGTGAATGCGATCATATTTAACAGAATTACATACTCAAATAATTAAATTTAATTAAATTAACCCTAAATTATAAGCGATATTAACGTAGCAGCTGCATCGGCGTCGAATCGCCGAGTGTAAAGTAAACAAATAGCAGTGCTCGCCGGCTACAGGCAGAACTAAGGCTGCTTGTTCCCGGTCGCCGACAGACTTTCAAACTCGCTTGTGTAAACGCACCACTACTTCGCTTCATATAAATCGCTTTGTCTAATTCGCTTCACAATTCCCCGTGTAAACACAGCTTAAGTTACAAGTTCTCGGAGATCCCTCATTGTTGATGCGATAGAATACACGAAAGGTTCAGGCGCAAAAGCTGACAAGCGCCAGCTGGGCTGAAATGAAGCTATTCCGATAATCCATTCCATTTAGATTTTGCAGAAGCTGCCACATTCCGTATATAAATGCCCCACTGAATATGAAATTGATAGTCTTGAACTTTAAAGCACATCAATCAATTCTATTCAACAGAAAATAACGGAAACAGATTTATCAGTATTTGCGCCTGAACCCTTCATATAAATTTAAGCAAATATGTTTAACTAAAGAGGTATTTAAAAAACCTTCTGAGCAGTGTCTGAAAGATCAGACTTTCACCACCAAGCCCGTCAGACTAAGCAATCAATAAACCACTATGAAACACTTTTGCCTCCGCCTTCGTGAATTACCTACGAGACTAACACACCTACGTGCCAGGTTAGGCAACGTACGCAAGTATTATTCAAGTGAAGGCTATGTTTAATCGTTGGTGAAAGTGTCTCTGCCTCCAGTCGGCTATTGATGTATCAATGCTACATATCATACCTCTAAGCTGTACCGATAAGGATTTCAAGTGGCCCCACCATGCCATCTACTGGTACTATCTACAGCTCTGGTGATAAATGAGAATAACTGATGTACCATATCAATGCCTATGAGTCAATTCAATGTCAAGGGGCTATATATGAGATTATAAACAAAGGATATATATCTGGATCTATATATCAGATTATAAATAATAAAGGATATATATCGGGAGTATCAGTTAGTTTAAAAGCCTGTTTAGCAATTTATACTCCTTTAAACCTCCAATAGCACATATATTTAATTTTTAATTATTCCAAATAAAATTAACTGTTAGTGTTAAAAACCCACTGTTCTCTCCGGCACTTATTTGCTGTGCTTCCTTCTATATCATAATTGCCATTTTAGTTATTAGAGATGTTTAACCTGCCTGTCTACACGAATACAGCGCCTCACCTTATCTCTGAGTCTGAGTTGGTGGCGATAATTTACGAAGGCGGAGTCATTAAGTAAGTAGTGGTAAAATTCTTTAATCAGAACGGGACGGGGTTAGCTCTTAATTCTATGAGGACTGTTCAGATAGGTTACGAATCAATCACTATGTTCATGTCTACACGCCGTTGTGCCAAATGTTATTTCTCATGTCCCGGCAACAAGTGGGCGGAACCCGAACCCTCTGAATGCGTGTAGCATTGACTGCAGCCAGGCGGGTTGTGGTGGTTTGAACGAGACGGGGAAAGAACTTGTGACCGATTTGGCAGGAATTACGGCCGGTGTGGCGGTTTCAGCATGTTCCCGTGCTCAGACGTGTACCTCGCTTCTGCGCATGTGTCAGAATCTAATAAACATGGCCGTAATCGATTAACACTACCCGGGCGACTCGGGTCATCCGAGTAGTCAGAATTTCAAATAGAACACAGGGGTTGGAGTCGACAAATACACGTGCCGTGTGTAAAAAAAGAATAACTTAGATTAATTAAATGGAAATATATGTAAACTAGGCCATCATAAAATACTTAAAATCCTATTTTGCTGTAGTTTCATTGGTTATTAAAAAAAAAAAAAAAAATTCCACCCGAGCGCGGAGAAGCGTATTCGATTATTCGACCCGAGCTTGTAGGATGTGTGCATGCGCCAATAAGTGTCTCGGGTGACCCGAGTTGATGCGAAATCCGCGCATGCGCAGAAGCAACGGGACACGGCTGAGCACGGGAATAAGCTGAAACCGCTGTTGCGGATTCCGAGGGACACCAGTTTGCGAGGGACACATCGCTTCTGCACATGCGTCAAAATCGAACAGCATCATACATAACCTTATAAATTTAATATAATGTTTTTGGTAAAGATGTTTTCTATATGTGTACCAAACGATTTGTTTCTAGATGGTGTAATTTGAGAGATATTTGACTTCTTGTGTATTTTCTGTATGAAGATTGCTCACGGCCATTGACAATGCCTTGAGTTTGACACTACGCGCAGTGCAAAACGTTAGTTTTATTCAAAAATAATAGAACCCTAACCTTATAAATTTAATATAGTCTTTATGGTAAAGATGTTTTCTATATGTGTACCAAACGATTTGTTTCTAGATGGTGTAATTTGGGAGATATTTGACTTCTTCTGTATGAAGATTTGCTCACGGCAGTTAACAATGCATTTGAATGGAAGTGTCCCTGGCAAACTGGTGTCCCTCGGAATCCGCATCACCGCCACACCGGTCGAGTCGGGTCGGATCGCCCCTAGCGGTAGTGGTGGAGTTACTGGTGGCGCCACCTATCGCCTCGTTTTGGAAGGTTCTCCGCCGAAATACCAGATAAGCGCGACGCCTTGTTTACCTAAACGGAAGTAGCCTAGTCGGCGAATTAGGCATGCCCTGTAGGCGAACGTGTATCGTGTATTGTATGCACGCTCCGACTGTTCACGTAGGGTTAGTCATTTTCTTGCATCCAAACTACCAGTCAGTATCCCGGATGGTCACAGTGCTGTGGCGTTGCAGATATTGTGAACATTGAGCCTCAATCTCAGAGAATGGAGATGAACACGCAATCAGAGCTGGATGCAAGGAAGCTGGTGACAGCATTTGCAGCAGATAACAAGGATATAGCCGAGCTACAGGTACGAGACGGTTGATTTAATGTATTTTACCTCGGTACAACGCCTCGGGTGCATGTAAACGACAACGGGTCCAGTGCGGCGGAAGTAAATAGACTCTTGAATATTAAGTTTGACCTATATATGACATATCACCCCTACCCGGTGTCGCAGTTTGAGCGCCCTGCCATTGGTTGTAATACATGTGGTTGTAATACAGGTATGTGCACAAACAGCGACTCGCGGCGGATATTTTCTTACAACAAAACTGATACAGCCAATCGCACCGTTTTTTGGTACGGGTCTAGAAAAACGGCTCTATAATTGGTTTGCCTTGGTCAATCTCCATGATTTTTGTATATTATGTAGTATAGGAATCCCTTTACAGCTTAGTTTAACAATATTTCAATTTGGTTAAGTTTTGCTATTCCAATAATAACTTCAAAAGTTTCACTCATTTTCAACCTGAAAATTCACCCTTTTTTAGCAATCTCAAAGTTTAGAAAAGTTAATATGACTGTGCAGCCACTATTAATCTTATATAGTGTTGAGTTTGGGGAAATTGTGACTAGCCACTCAGAATCGGCGCGTTGCAGGATGCAACAGGTATGATTTGCTCCAGTACAAGAATTATGATGGTAATCAGGCCACGAGGCCAACCGCTATAGGATATCGTTTCAGTAGAGCTTGTCATTCTTTGTTGCGCAGAATTCTTGAATAGTCAACCCTGTCTTATTTAGATAAATGCATTTAAAGCTAACAATGAAGCAATCTCACAATGACAATTGTTGGCAAGTTATGTAGGGACACACAGAAAGACAATCCTATAGCCGTTGGCCCTCGTGGCCTTATTTTACCATAATAATCCATATTCTGCTGCATGTTAATAGCAGAATATTATAGTATTTTGGGTTTATTTTCATGTCACTTATTTTGTTTCAAATGTCATCTTATTGAATTGCATCTTATTTTGTTTCAAATGTCATCTTATTGAATTGCATCAATAGAACATGAATTAAACTAGCTTCACTGAAAATTTCATCAAGATATCTCAATTATTAAAGAAAGTACATGAATTTCACCAATTTCAGTCACAGAAATGTTTTGTTTCAGGTCACTTTACTTTTGTGTCAGGTCACTTAATTTTGTTTCAAATGTCACTTTATTGAATTATATCAATAGAACAAGTTAATGTAGCTTCTGTCCAAATTTCATCGAGATATCTCAATTATTAAAGAAATTACATGCATTTTCCCTTGAAAGTCACAATTTCGGTCACAGAAATCTAGTGCTTATACCTTAATTTTATGTAAGAAAATATGACCAATTTCAGAGTTGGAAACGGCCATAACTTCCTCAATACTCCACCTATTCCCAAAATCTTGGTGTCATGTTAAATGGCATTTCAAGCTCTTTCCAGTTGTGCCTTTTTTTTTAATTATTGAAGGGGTTTGAAATTTGTTGGCACATACGGCGTATACTTTTTTTGTATAATAGATTTAAAAGCTTTCATTGGATCGATTAAAAATACCTTAATGCGCAATTGAAGAGGAAGATCTGAAGTATTTAATGTAACCTAAGAACAATTTACTCTGAAAGTATTAAAAACAGAGATAATAGTGAAAGTTGGGATATTCTGAGTGTCAGTGCCAGTGGTAGCCTTACCAGATCATGGCCTCAAAAACTATTTTCGCAAAATAAATTCAAGAACTTCCAATTGGCTGATAAAAAAAAAGCTGAATGTGAAATTGTAGAGAAAGATCTGAACTATTTAATAGAAACAAGAGAAATTTGCTTTCAAAGCACCAAACATCACAAATTACTGTGATAGGGTGGTTTTAATGTTGTCTCTATCCACGCATGAGCAGAAGCAACAGAAGGGCGCTCAAACTGGCAGGGCGCTCAAACTGCGACACCGGCAAACTCAAGTGAAATATCTCTAAAACCACACCACCTAGAAACAAATCGCTTGGTACACATATAGAAAACATGTTTACCAAAAAGATTATATTAAATTGATAAGGTTTGGGTTCTGGATTTCTATTAAAGGATGATGTGATGGAGATCGTTGAGCTTAGATCCACACATGAAGAAGCCGATACAAGGATGATGATCCAAACAAAACATGCAGCTGCAAACTATCGCAAGGCTGTGGTGATTTCTGAAGACACTGACGTCTTCATAATCCTCCTCTCCCTCCACTTGCAAATAGGTACAAGGATCCTATTGAGAAGAGGAAAAAAGAATGTGATGAGACTGATAGATATATCAAGGATAGGGACAATGCTCAGCAAGGATGTATGCACTGCATTGATTGGTGCCCATGCATATACAGGATGCGATTCCATCAGCTCCTCTGCTGGGCAGGGCACGGTCAAAGCTGTCAATTTGATCTGCAAAAACCAGGAGTACAGAGAACTGTTCAGAGCCTTTGGGCAGGAATGGCATGTTACAGAAGATATGTTCCAAACCCTACAAGCATTCAGTTGTAGCTTGTATAGTTTGAATACAAATATTAAAGACATCAACAAACTCAGCTATGAAATGTTCCGATCAAGAAAAGGTGATATTTCATCTGGACAGCTCCCCCCCCCCCATGCAAGGTTGTACATGTTATAATTAACATGCGTAATTCTCGGCGGAGACTGGACGAAATGATGCCGCCACCTGGAGGAACATAATTTAGTTCCTGACCAACTCGATAGGTGGCGCCATTGACCTGAACTCTGCCGGCGAGATGTGTACGTTATCTGCCTCACCCGTGCAAAACCCCCAGAACCATCGCAGCTGCCGTCCGCCTAACTTCGACCCAACTTTCTTGGGTCGAAGTTGCGCCGACCTTGCACGAGCCTACAGGCAGCTCAGGACATGCCCCCTCTCCACCCCACTCCTTGGCCTCACTTTCAAAGGAAAATACTACACTGATGTCGCCCCACCTTTTGGCTGCCGAACTTCAGCTATGGCATGTGCCAGAACTACGAATGCCGTTGTATACCTGATGAGGAAGAAGGGCCACTTCACACACTGTTATTTAGACGACTTTGTCGGGGTGGCACCAGACAGCAGCAGTGCGCACTCAGCATATAACGACCTCCTCGAGATAACATCAAGACTTGGACTAGTTTTATCCCCTGAAAAATGCCACCCACCCGATAAAGAAATAGAATGGCTCGGTTTCAACATATCTGCACAAAAAATGACAGTTACAATCCCCCAGGAGAAGCTTGATGACATACTTCAAGAGTGCTCGGCTTGGATGGACAAACAAAAAGCAACCAGAAAAGAACTTCAGAGACTTGTTGGCAGGCTACAACATGTCGCCAAATGTGTAGTGCCTGCGAGGCGATTTATGTCTCGGATTTTTGCATGCCTACGTGATGCACCATTCTATGGGAGGCAAGAAATCACTGACGAACTCCGGAGTGATGTCACATGGTTCCTTCGGTATGCCACGGACTCAAATGGAATCGTGCTCCTCAAGGCCGATGACAAGCCACCTTGGGTCATTGAGTGTGACTCCTCTATGCATGCCGGAGGAGCCTTCTCGATTTCTAAATACTACTCTGAGACCTACCCAGAGCCTATCACAAGAAGACACACCAACATCGCGCACCTGGAGGCCATTAACCTGATAGTGGCACTTAGGACTCTTGCACCCAAGAGACCTGAGGACTATACGATTATTATAAATACGGACAATTCAGCCAGCCAGCAGGTCCTGGCATCAGGCGCAGGAAGAGACCGGGTCCTTACTGCATGTGCCCGCGAGATATGGCTCTATGCAGCCACTCACAACTGTAATGTTGAAATCATTCATAAGTCTGGCAAGGAGTTGGTTCTTGCAGACGCTCTCAGCAGGCGGGCGCTTCAACCTTCGGCACACCAAAAAGCTACACAAATGACGAAAGACCTTAACCTAGTTGAAATTAAAGTCAAATTCGATAATATCTTTACTGCAAATCTGTGATTAACCTGGAACCCTCGTATTTAATTGGCTCTCTGGTCCCAGGTTACTCCGACGAGCTCCACGCCAGGATACTCGAGGTCTACTTCGCCGGGCTAGCGTCTGGCACTTGGAGGAACAAGGCTGTACAAGCCAAGAAGTATCTCCGCTTTGCCGCCCTACACGATGTCAACCCGCTGGCGCCATCGCAGTATGACATACTAGCCTACACTCTACACCTTAAAGACACACTCTTAACGCCAGGAGCAGTCATGAATTACATCAGTGGCGCTAGAACTTGGGTCCTACTCTTTGGAGGTTCCCCCCGGCCTTTGACACATATCCAATGGTCCTAATGAAAAAAGGGGTGCAACGCCTGTCACGCCACACACCCACCCAAGCCACACCATTGGCTCCATCCAATGTCGAAAAAGTTGTTACCTACCTGTTATCAGCCGGCCCCAACGCAGCAGTACTCATCGCCGCTATTCTCATGGGCTACTACACCCTTCTCAGGCAGGGTAATCTACTCCAGAATACCTCACCTAATCACCCGGGCCACGCCCTTAAGATGAGCGATGTCATAAGAACACGCGACGGGCTGACAGTTACAGTCAACTCCACCAAGACCAGATGGAGAGATGATCAACGGTATGCCATCTCCATACCACCGGTAACCGGTTCCGCCTCTTGCCCAGTGGCTGCCTGGGACCGCTACGTACGGTCCCAGCGGCCACCTGCTACAGGCCCAGCCTTCATCCTGCATGGAGGAATGCCCCTCCAGGCACACACCCTGCTAGCGGCCCTCCGCATGGCGCTCTCGGCCGCTGGAGTCCCTGATGCAGACTCTTATACCCTCCACAGCTTGCGTAGGGGTGGTGCCCAGGCCATGGCGGCGGCAGGTGCGTCCCTCGAAGAAATTATGGGCCTTGGTGCCTGGACCTCCTCCGCTGTCCACACCTACGTGCCTCGAGACTTAGTTGCTGCCGGGCCTCGAGCCCTCCCTTTAATTGGCTGAGGGCTCGATTCCCGCAGTGCTGGTTCCTGTACATTGACTTCAACTAAACTGTAACTGTGAAATTCTGAAGATTAAAAAACCCATTATACCAACTTTGTCTCCGTTCTGTGAATTGTACATGTTATAATTAACATGCGTAATTCTCGGCGGAGACTGGACGAAATGATGCCGCCACCTGGAGGAACATAATTTAGTTCCTGACCAACTCGATAGGTGGCGCCATTGACCTGAACTCTGCCGGCGAGATGTGTACGTTATCTGCCTCACCCGTGCAAAACCCCCAGAACCATCGCAGCTGCCGTCCGCCTAACTTCGACCCAACTTTCTTGCCCACCCACCCACACCAATAATATAAAAGACAATTGATAGGGCTGAGGGCTCGATTCCCGCGGTGCTGGTTCCTGTACATTGACTTCAACTAAACTGTAGCTGTGAAATTCTGAAGATTAAAAAACCCATTATACCAACTTTGTCTCCGTTCTGTGAATTAAGACAGCATACAAATCGTGCTAATTACCAAGCTGGCATCTGGAGAAGAAGTCTACAGAGCTCACCCAAGATACCAAGCCCAACTGATGGACATGGGTGGAATGTAGTAGAAGGACAACTAGCAATATGCTGGCTCACAGGAGCACCAGCTCCAGATGTTGTTCTTGAATTGATGTCCTGTAAAGCAATAAAGACTGTCCTTGTGTAGCGAATGGATTCCACTGCACCCATGCGTGCAGATTACTGAACTGTGCTAATATGCAAGAAGAGGATGAGCACCAATCAAACAATATGGATGATAGTGACAGCAACAGTGACAACGATTAAAAAATCAGATTCACAGTAAGAGCATATATGCTGAGTTTACATAGCAAAATGAACAACCTTTAGACATAGGTCCACCATTCGAGTAAGTAGAGTATTTGTAATGTAGGTCCAGATTGTGGCATGGTTAATTGAAAACTGCTTAGAGACAAGTCTAGAGCATTTGTAACAGCACCAATAATGTGTTATCACGTCTATTGATTTTCAGCCTTACGGCATATTTTTTAAATTAAAGGTCAAGGTCAATACCGCTAGTTTTTGCACTGAAAACAGTCTATAGTAATTAAACACAAAGGCAAATGCATAATAACACAACTTATTATGCTTGTGTACCTATAATAAACATGCTTATTCAATTGCTAAGCGGACATATCGTGGATTGCTGGAGATGTAGTATTACCCCTACTCCAAACTGGTGAAAAAGGCTATTATAGTATGATGTTAAATATGTGTCTATGGAATCAAATAAAGTTGAAATCTATCTAATATAACACTTGTTATGGATGCCTAATAAACCCCCCTATAGGATCCAGCATATAATGTGACCAATATGAATCCTGGCATGAATTGGCGGACAACTTATTAACATATATCATGAAAAAAACGTGACAAATGTGACTTTCTTTTTTAGAAATCTATAATTCTTTAACAGATAATAATAACCAAATATGAATAATCATATATTGCCAGATGCAGAATGTTATAAGGAACATTTTAAGACATTGTGAATGTTGATAGGTCATTCTGGTGAGAAGTTATGCAGGTTTTCTTGATTCTCTCCATTTCGATGAAATAACGGTGGTCATCGTTAAAGATGGCCACCAAAAAGGCATTTGGCAAAGTGACCCGGACGTCCATCAACTGATTTTGGACACTTCAGATATCAGGCTAACCAAAAATCATAGTAGGAACTGTTCACCAAATTGGTAATGAAATTCGGACTGTCACATGGACTACTACACTTAATGTTAATTATCTCATTAATGCCCTGGGTGGGCCGCACCTGAATAAAAGTCTTGTTTTACCCAACCCAGCCCCTGCATCCGCTGTGTGCGTGAGCAATGAGCTAATAAATTTGACAATGTACAGAGTATAATTGTTTTAAATGCAATCATTTACATAACAATAATCACATAGTTTCTTATTAAATGGCTAATAACTTTGCCAAGATAGCTAGCATAATTTGACTGAATGTAATACTTGACTTTGCAATGATATTGCATGTTGGTTCTAACTAGATAGAAGATTCACCCTGTACTTATTGTAAGGGTGAAAACCAACCCATTAGAAAAACTGGCGAAATATATTTACATGCTGGGTAAATGAAATGAGCAGATGAATTCTTAATTTAAGAAGCACAATATATTCTTCACATAATCTTAATATCTACCTGATACTTTTGAATCGAAAAATATAATAAAACATGTAGTTTAATGGACTTTAAAAGTGAAATCGACGGCATACTATGATCGCCATGTTGTCTTTTTGCATTCTCTCTCATTTCACAAACTCTGTTGATACAAGTAGCCATTGGACACTGGAACCAAGAATTCCATTTCCTGTTCCATACTAAAACAATTTTCGCCAGTATTTAGACTATGTTGTCATTCACCCCTACTGTAAGTACAGGGTGAATCTGTTATCTCGGTTCAGACATACCTAATTCAAGAATGAGGCAACCGTCGTCCTGCCCTCACCTGCCTGTGGTGTCCCCTTACTCCCTCCCCAGCCTGCACACCCCCACACCTACCCTGCACTTCTAGACCCTTCATACTCTCAATCATTTTGCTCATTGTCAGAGTACTGAATTGTTATAGTTTGTTGTTAGTCTAATCAATATATGTCTTGATGTTCATGATTGTATAAATTTATGTACATGATCAAAACCTACTTTATTGAAAACCTTGATAGTTTGCTTCGACCTGCAAGCCAGGCTACTGACTTATTTTCCTTGAATACACTTTTATTTGATTTGTTTCACTTTACTGTGTTGTCCCAAGTTATTACAAATTATGCAGTTCCATATTACTTATCTAATCCACGTATGCTATTTCCTTATCTTCCAGTTCATTAACGATGACCCAGTTGGTGTATCGATTGAATCCATCAGTGGAGGATTAATCAATTATGTTTTTCGTGTCGCTTCCCAGGATGGAATGTCATCCATCATATTAAAATATTCAGAAACAAAACTAAAAGTAAGTAATAAATTTCACAATGTACAGAGTATGATTTTTCTAAATTCAATGCTTTACATAGCAATAATCCTATAGTTTCTTATTAATTGGCTAATAACTTTTTGTTGTTTCAATTTCAATCGCCGACGATTGGTCTTCCTCATTCCACTGCTCCTTGCCCTATCCTAATAATGCAGAGTGCCTGGCTAGGAACCGACAAGTATGTCATTGGTTTGAAGTGACCATGGATTGAACCCACAATCCCATGATCTACCAACACAAGAGATGGACACTCTACCCGTCTGGTTAAGAGAGCTGGCATAATTTTACAGAATGCATAAAACCTCTCTAAATCGACCTACCATGGTGTAATATTACTGGAAGCCCGGCCGTCAGAGTCCCATCTATACCACTTACTCTTCCCAGGTGCGTTCTGACAACTGTCTATCAGTTCACACCTGATGCCCCTCTCCAACAAACTCATCTGTAATATATCTGCTGTATCTCTCATAAGGCAGAAAGGGAAGACAAGTCACACAAGATTGACAGTGAAGAAGTTGTGCTTTATTGGCATCAACTCCTGTTCACCTACTAGTGACCTATCACCCTGACCCCTTACTTTCTGTCCGCACAGAGCCTCATTACTCTCTTTAGTATGTATATGAATCAGTGCCTACAGCCCATTGAACCGGAGTCCCATGGTTGTTGCACACAGCTCAGTTTGTATATGAAAGGTGGAGCATCAGACAGAGTGTCTGGGTTCCTGCCCAAGAGAAGAGTGTGTCCTACTCAAGAGTCAGGAGTAGAGTAGAATTCAAGAGTCCATCTAGAAGTGTATTCTAGGAGTGCCTGTAGCAGCATATAGTTCAGAGTGTCTAGAATAATCAATATCAAAATGAGGCTTGTGTGGTCAGGTGGGGCAAAGGGGTGCAGCTGACTGGGCCTCCCACAGCCAGCCAATCAGGCACCCTCCACAGCCTGGGAGGCGATGCCCCCCATATGGGTAGCTGTCACTCAACCCCAGCTGTAGGTGGTGTCCCTAATGTATGCAGAATGGCTGGTGTGCTTGCCCATCGGCCCTGTGGTAACAGGTAGTTGCAGAGTTACAATAAATATATATATTAAAAATGTCCTTCTCCTCCACTTTCACCCATACTGGTGCATAGAAGGAACATTTCACCAAACAGGAACTGTCTCTTATATAGGAACATCTCGTCATAATCTCAGGCACTATGTATTAACATATATTTCACATAGCCTAATATGTCACACAGTGAGTGGGGCACCCATCGTTTTTCTATTACATAACCTTGGTCCCCACTCTGTCGCCCGAGGCTAATAATGCTCTCTGCCAATATATAATTCCGAACCAAAAATCCGTATATTTTTACAATGGGACCGACTTTAAGTGGTCCATTTAGGTGGTCGGGTTAGAGAGTTAGAATATCCTTACAGTGGTATTGTTGGGAACAAATTAAGCAAGCGGTATAGGGGAGTGGTCGCTCTGTGGAGGGGTCATTATAGAGAGGTTTTACTGTACTTTACTTTGCAATGATAATGCAGGTTGGTTCTAACATGCTATATAATACTTTCAAAGCATAACAACTAAAACACTTATCTAGATTTAATCCTGCATTTCAAATGTCATCCATCATAATAAATATTCAGAAACGAAGCATAAATTAAGTTGAATTTAAAGTGGTATAATCCAATCAAAGCATCAAACTAAACACGTAGCTAGATTTGTGTGTGTGATGAATATATTATTTACCCTGCTTATAACGGATAAGTGAGCTAACACTTGTTTTCAATGCTGGGCAGCACTAATCCAATTTGATTTAAATCTTTTGAATTTAGTTTTTAGTAATAATTTTGGTTTTCTTGCTCTTTGTTTATGGCTTGTAAATGTTTGTAGATTGCAAACAGTCAACAATCAAGTTTTTATCATATTAAACTAAATTAAGAAGATTATTGTAAACAGTAACAACTCACCCATACTGGTTCCTATATGAAAACTGACTTATTTCTTTAATACACCTTAAGAAACCGAGATCGCCTGAGAATCCAGTGGTGGTCCCTACCCGTTTAATCCCTATATCAAGCCAAATCCAGAGCTCAGCTATCTTTGTACGATATAAGCTACTAAAAGCTGTTTCACTCTGTGATCAAACCATGAGCATTATTAAAGGTTTTCCAACATTGTTTTCTTGTCGTTATCTCAGTGACTTAAAGTATTCATTGAACGCAGCAGTGCAACTGGTACAGTGTCTAAATTGGCAGTGAGATTGAACAAAATAGATACCGTTATCTATGCAAGTGATCGTTACTCTCGCAATACTGTCTAGTACACAGGCTTGCTAAACAAACTTATATTGGAAGGCTGGGTTATAAACCCTAAACATAACCACATGCATTTACAATCTAATATGCTGAATATGATGTTCAAATACTGATCTATTATAACCAGCTCCTTTTGGAGAGGGTTATAATATATGAGTACAGATTAAGAATTTAAAAAGTCGAATTGAGAGCATCCAATGGCCACCATCTTGGTTTTGATGCCTTCTCACCCAATTCATCAACTCTATACCAATATCGATAAACACTGCATGCTGAAACCACAGCCACCCCCAACTTATTTATAATATATCTATATCGAAACAGGTTATATTCAGAGTTAAACATGGTTGCCAATCACCATGGGAGTGATTATTTTATCTAAGTGTACGATGCAAAGTTACAGTGCCCACATTTTAATACTTATTTACAGGTGATGTGATGCTATCACTTTATGTTTCATTGGCTTTGTCCATAGAGGAATGCTCCCGATGACCCGGTGCTTCCCATGTCACGTTTGAAAGTGGAATTTGACTTTCTACAGCTGATCGATGGCCTTCTGCCCGGAGCCGTCCCGAAGCCCTATTGCCTGGACCGGAAGTACAATATTAGTAAGCGGTGGTTGTGATATATGCCTAATAGACGTATAGCTATGTGGCTATTATATGTTAACGAGATGCAGAGTTTGAGACAAAGGATTATGCTAATGAGATGATGTCATGGAAAGTTTAGCCGGTGGGTTGAGCAAGCCCTAGGCCGTGAATAAACCATTCAGTATCCAGAAGTCAAAGTGTTCAGATGTTGTACTTTCACATGGTGTCAGATGAGGAAGAATGCCGCCCGCTAATACGTTGCCGGGTTTGTGGCTGCCTGGTCAGCTTGTCCTCAGCCACAACGTGAGATCGAACTGGAAAACATGGATCAGAGCATATGACATATACGCCACAGCTGCAGGTGTCATAATGAAGACAGAATGAGTGCAATGCTGCATCTTTCTTCACGTCGCTCGCGAGGAGGCGCAACAAGTTTTCGCCAATATGGATATCGCGCTCGCTGATCAAGACAAGATCGGGCCACTCACAGAGGCATTTCGGACATATTGTGTAGGCAAATGCAGTCTTATCATCACAAGATATAAGTTTAATACGCATAATCAGGCTACAGAAAATATGGCTACGTACATCACAGCATTGAGAGACAGGGCAAAGGATTGCGAGTATGGTACGATGGAGGAGTCGCTGTTGCGCGATCGGTTAGTGGCTGGTGTGAGAAATGTGAATTTGCATAACAAACTGCTGCAAACTACTGAGTTAACTTTGGAAAAATGTGTCAGTATTTGTGAAATGAGTGAGTTCAGTTCAGATCTGTTGGAGGACACCAAGTCAGACGTGGAAAGTAAGGAGATTGATTTGATAAGGAACTATGCTACTGCGTGTAGCGGTACACCGGCGGTTCGGTCATCGGGGACGCCATCTTGGAAATCGCCATCTTGGAATGCCGCCGGCGCCGGTGCAGGAGAGTTCAAGATCCGCTGCCAGAACTGTGGATATGAACACTGCCAGGGAGTCTGCCCAGCGAAAGGCAAGGCTTGCATAGCCTGCAAGAAGATCGGGCACTTCGGTAAGGTCTGCAGGAGCAGACTGCGCAGAGTCAATGAGCTTACCGTTGAAGAGCCCGACCCCGACAATGCTGAGCAAGACCCGGATCTGGCGGAGGTCAATGTGCTGGCAACGGATCTGTTTGTCGGTGCCGTGGACCGCGGTGCCGAGCAAGATGCCGAGCTCTGGCACGCGATCGTTCGGGTGAACGGTTGTCCTGTCAAGTTCAAGCTCGACACTGGGTCGGAGGCAAACGTGCTGCTGAGGTACGTCTTCGACAGAGTTACTCTGGGTCGGCTGACGAACACCACGTGTTCGTTGGTGACGTTCTCGGGTCATCGGATCACTCCTGACAGGGAGGCGATGCTGGACCTCGGCGACATAGTGCTCAAGTTCCAAGTGGTACAGAACTGTCAGCCTATTTTGGGCAAGCAGGCTTGTGTGACATTGAACCTGCTGGTGCATGTGGATGAGGTGCACTGTGCTGTGCTGGCAAACATTTCCAAGCCGACGAACAGTCCCAGCCCTCAGACGGAGAAGCTGGTAAGCGAATACAAAGATGTGTTTCAGGGTTTGGGGTTGATCAAAGCAAATGCTGTCATTCATGTAGATAAATCTGTACAACCTGTTATTGATCCGCCTAGACGGATTCCGTTTGCCATTCAGGGTAAGGTACGTAGTGAGCTTGATCGCATGGTAGAGTTAGGCGTCACAGTTGAATAAGATGAACCTACCGAGTGGGTTAACTCCATAACTATCGTAAAAAACCCAAGCAAGATAAGGATTTGTCTGGATCTGACTAAGTTGAACAAGGTGATAAAGAGAGGGCCTTTCCCTACCAAAGCGATTGACAAAATTATTGCCAAAATGGCAGATGCGAAATATTTTTCGGTTTTGGATGCAATGACAGGTTATTGGCAGATAGAGTTAGATGAAGAAAGTTCACGTCTGTGCACGTTCAATACTCCATGGGGCCGGTACAGGTACACCCGCTTGCCTTTTGGCATCAAAACAGCCAGTGACATTTTTATTCAGGAAATGCACCATGTCATGGGCGATATACCCCGTATCGGGATAGTCACGGACGACATTTTGGTATATGGGTCAACGGTTGAGGAGCACAACGAGCGGCTCCGAGCTGTGTTGGACCGAGCTAGGTCGGTTAACCTTAAATTGAACGAAACAAAATCTTTGCTATGTAGGACTACAGTGAAGTATGTAGGTCATCAACTTACCCAGCAGGGTGTGAAGCCTGATCCAGACAGAGTACAAGCAATAATCGACATGCCAGAGCCTTGTGACAAACAAGGCGTCCAAAGGTTCCTGGGCATGGTTGGATATGTACACAAGTTTATACCCAACATGTCCGAGATAGCCAAACCACTATGCGCGCTCCTGGCTAAGGACATCGCGTGGCACTGGCAGACCAAACAGCAGGGCGCGTTTGATAAGTTGAAGGAAAAGTTAAGAACTGCTCCTGTATTGTCATATTACAATGTTAAGAAACCCATTGTTATCCAAGTAGATGCTTGTCAGTCAGGGTTAGGTGCCGTGTTGATGCAAGATAACAAGCCAATCGCACTCGCATCTCGTGCGCTTAACTCAGCGCAGTGTGGCTATGCCACTATTGAAAAAGAAATGCTCGCCATATGTTTCGGATGCCAGAGGTTTCATGACTATATATTTGGCAAGGAAGTTCAGATTCAAACGGAGCACAAGCCGTTAGTGGCGATAATGCAGAAACCAATGGCAGCAGTCTGACCTGACACTCCTCCAACTGTGTCTTCAAATCAAATTCAACTCGTCTCTGTCACATCTCCTAATGTATACGGACAATTACCCTAGAACAATCCAGCTATTCATCCTGATATTAATTAGCTCCATGTCTTTATACAAAGTAAGTAGTATACATGCGTTCAGAAATAGTACCCTGCCTATCTATATATATATATATATAATATATATATATGAATTTGGTATCAGTAAATACCCCTTAACAATAATAATTTATTTTAGGTCACCCCCATTCGGAGATAGCCATGGGTATGTATGTAACCATCAGGCACTGCAATTATTACGCGCGATCATGTGTGATTTTCACTATATATGGGCATATATATTATTATCTATATATGAATATATACCTATATATAGCTATATATATATATTTATTGCAGTTATATGTGCAGTAAAACCTCTCTATACCGACCCCTCCATAGATCGACCACTCCCCTATATCGATCGCTAATTTGGGTCCCAAAAATACCATGGTAAGGATATTCTAACTCTCTAAACCGACCATCTCCCTAAATGGACCACTTCAAGTCAGTCCCCTGGTCGGTTGATTTAGAGAGGTTTTTCTGTATATGGGTCGTTCTCAGAAACTGTGTACCACTTGAGGTAGTCTACTAGAAATGCATATTTCAAAGAAACCCTTTATTGGAGTGTCAATATTTAGATTTCATCAGTTAGCCAAATAATGTGGGAGATAGTTTAGATCAAAAGTAAATGTTAATATTGTGTATTATGTATCTTATTGGGATGGATGTAGCTAAATACATCGAAAATTACATCACTAATTTGTGACATTGTCAACAGCATTGAAAATAAAGTGTCACAAACTTAATGAAAACCTCTGAACAACAGCTCATTTCACTTCAAATGGTTATATACAATGTCTTCATTAAGTTGAAGACATTTATTTCTAAAAAAGAATGTTAAATTATGAAATAGTTAACATTTTCTGGAGTCATTAACATCGTAACATTTCGTTTCCACTTGCAAGTACTATGAAACTCTGTATCAAACACTGAGTACAGATACAGTACAGGAACTATTTTCACCATTTGACACTCTGCATGGACCCAGTTATGGTATAGTAAAAGATAAATCCTGAAATTGCCCCATAACATTGAAATTTGAGCTGAACATTTGTGTAAAATTGTTGTTTCCACTTTGTTACTCTGCTAATCTGTTACTCTGCTAATATTTTCTTGCTTTTCTCTTTAATATTCACAAATAAGACAAAAACATAGCAATGAGGTTTCAGATTATGGCATGTGAAATGTCCTAAAAATGTCAAGTTTTGTGTGGAAAATATTTGATTTTGGAGTCAGATTGGCTTCCATGCTATACTGCTATTTATTGGGTGTGAGCATCATTTGACCTATTTAAAAATGCCAGAATATGTTTATTTTCAATTATTCCGATGCAAAAGGACATACACATTGAGGAAACTTGCTTATAGGACTTTGGCAGCATTTTGATTTTCTGGTACTGATGTCACACTATTGGTACACAACTTCTGAGAACGACCCATATGCAAAACTTGAGAGAGTGGAGTGTGGCACCCTTCACAGAACCATGCTGGTTACCCCCCCCCCCCCCCCCCCCCCCCCCAACTCAGAGGGGGGGGGGGTGAGTGGAAGGACAGTACAGAGCTTATTACGCCCGATAAAGGTTTCATCACTATCCATATATATATATATATGTATATGTATTATATATATGATGAGCCAAAAAGGCTTGGCGCTTAGCTGTACAAAAAGGAATGTCCTTACAAATCGTATTCACCAGATCATTTTCGTCTTCACCTGAAAGGGAATGCAACAATTAGAACTGTACTGATGCCTGTTCTTAAGAATGTAATTGCAGGACACATTGACCATCTAGTGCTTACTTCAGTTGCTATGCAGGACTTGAGTGACTGGACGTTGCTAGGGGACCACATAAAGGCCAATGGCCCTGCAGTGTGCATAGCAGAGCGGATCGGAACCATATGGGCCACTGTACACAGATCCACCTCCAAGTCAAATGTCACACCAGAATATTGGGAGAAACTTGGGAAATTCAGGTGAGAATCAAAGATACTTTCTGTGATAATATATCTTAAAGTGTGCTTGTAATGAATTTTGCTAATAGTAATATAATTAACGTAGAAGTATGGTATTTCAATGATATTAACCAATGCGGACTTGACTTAATTTTGCTGCGGGATGGTGCGATGCTAGCGCCACCAGCGGCTGATCTGATAACTCACTGCTCCATTAAAGGTCACTCTGCTAGAAATCTTGCTTTCGTTCACCTACATTTTGCCTTCGTTCGTATACAGGTTCACAATCCCATATCCGAAATTCGAAAATCAGAAAATGTTTGAAAACCGTAGTTTTTGTGTGCGTACAGCATATAAAAAGATGGTAGTCATTTATAGTAATTATTTATTGCCCTTAGAGTGAGTATTCATACATTTTTAGTGTAGTATTAATGCTTGATTACAGAGTGCTGACCCAGACCCAACTGGGCCCTCCTCTCCGTGTGTCATGTGTATAAATATGTGTATTTATAATAAGTGCAAAATTATTCATTACGGGAAAAATAATCCTCATTATGCCTATTGTATGAAGAACACTGTCCTGCAACAAGATAGCTATGAAAAGGACTTGGGCGTAACCTTTGACTCCCAACTCTCCTTTCAGAAACACATGAGGACTATCATCTCAAATGTATATAAATATATATAAATATATATAAATATATATAAATATAAATAACTTTTCATACATATTAGGTCAGTTCTGAGATACCAAAGTTGACGTCCGCCCAACCACTGATCAGGTTCTTACTTAAACTTAGCCACGGTAGGGCGAGGATGAAGCACAGTGTAGGACTACAAACTGCAAAATACGTTCAAATCCATGCATTCCTTTTGAATTGAAAACAATTAGTAGTAGACTTAATAAAGAGCCCCTATTAGCAGGAGCCATTCTGAGACACTTCTGAATTTAGTACTGCCTCTTTAGCCCAGCGTAGACATACACAAAATGAAGATGAATGTGATATAGAGTCTTCAGTACATGTTTTATTCAATCATTTCACCATTATAAATCACCCACACAAAGCAACAAGTAGAAGAATGCAAGCTGCTGTTGCCCGGTAATCGGTCTCTTCAACCGCTTCCTGTTTTACGCCTCAGACAAGTGGAGCTGAAGGATATTGCACTTCGCTTCATGTTGGGGCGGGCGACACAGGTTGATACAGAGGCCACCATGGAGCTACCTGACGGTTGTCTGGAAGTGTACGATCAATACATCGATGAACACAGGTGGGGCAAGAGAGTTCTTTGACTTCTGACATATATACCGTATTCGATTATGACGGTCCGGACCATTCGGATCATCCGAGTTGTCAGAATTTCAAATAGAACACCCTGAGGTGAACCTAGAAATAGATATGCCGTGTGCAAATTGATCGACTCCAATGCCCCAGGTCTTCACTGGAGGTATCAGGAGCATTTGTGCTGGTACCTGTAGTGAGAGTCTGTACCGCAAAGCTACACGTGTTTCAATGTAAAATATTGACCATCCAGATTAAAATGAACATATAACTAAACTATGCAATCATAAAATACTTTAAATCCTATCCTGCTGTAGTTCACTGGACGCGGTGGCTGAATCGGTAGAGCGCAGACTTCGCATGCGAAAGGTTGGGAGTTCGAATCCCAGCCTAGTCAAATCAAATGACTTATAAAATTGATAGCCTGGCACTCAGCATTAATAGGATAGGGAAAGGACTGGTTAGCTCAGTGTCAGGATAATGTGACTGAGTGGGATATCAGGTCATGGTAATGGCTGCCTGATTTCCCAGTGGTGCAGCACTATAAAGTCACCATGAGTGTGCACTGGTCACAAGTTGGTACCCGTCCTTATATGACCTTAGATGTTGCCAGGACGTAAAACTCCAACAACCAACCAACCATCCTTTCGTCCTTCAGTTCCCAGGTTCGAGTAGGAAGATGCAATCTCCTCACAAAAGTAAACCAGAGTTTGAATATGTTTTTCTCTGGCTAACAGGAAGAGTGGAGCAGATGTTATTATACGGAAACTATGCGAGTCTGAACAGTGTCTGATACAGTTTGATGCTCACTGGAACTCAGCCTTTGTGAAGGATCAACAGGTTGCGGTACGTTCATATAGGATTCACACACAGGAAGCCACGCTAGCAAGTCAGCCATTTGGGGTGCATTAATCCCAGAGGTGCCAAGTCTTCTCATTTGGCAGATCTCCCTAAATATAGCAAAATAACCCCATTCCCTCGATTTCCTGTTTTTAATTTGTCATCTCCTGCGACACAATCATTATAGCTTTTTAAAATTAATTACTTTTTAAACGCAATTTTGTTGTCAAAATTCTCCAGAATGCATAATTCTGTATCATTTTTTTCTTCTTCAACATTGTCCACTGAATCCCAGTGGGGCAGTACTAATAAATACTGCGATGAGTGAATTGTGCCACAAGTCGGTTACCTTCTTTGTATGATGCTAGATGTTTGCTAGGATGAAAGACCCCACTCGGTCACAATATAGAAATGCCATTTCTGGATAATATATAGTGTGTAGTACATAATAATTTTCTCAGTAACACCCCTTTGTGATATATATAATTATATATTTATTTATATATATATATATATCATCATCATGCTGTCGGTCACGATGCGACAAAGACTGCTTTCATTACTTGACTGCCGCTCTCCCTTGGTAACCCGGGCGACGACCGAGCCGGTATGGTGGTTTGTGCGGTTGTACATTTTGTGAAAGCTGCCTGCAAAAGTGTTGAAGTGCTACTAGCTTTTGCAAGTTACCAACGGCACTCTCTCGGGGAGCAAATAGAGGTTTCACACCGGCAAGAACATGTCAAGACAGGCACAAAACTATTTGTCCCTGCAGTGGCTGGTCGGGAGATGTTGGGAGTTCCATACATCAACCGCCCTTAATGCTGCCACAGTGACATGGTTTTCTGTTTAGGGTTTGCTCCCTTAGCCTTCGGTTCTGTCAAGGACCTGTACCACAAGGCAGTGGTTTACAACTCTGCAAGGGGAATCCGACTGTTTACCTACATTGTTCTATCGCCAGAGGCTGTTCACCTTGGAGACCTGCTGCTACAACTCTGCCAAGTCCCTGGTGATGAGTTTGGACAACTCAGCACGAGGTAAAATATATATATTTTACCTCGGTATACAGCCTCAGGCTAGCCTCAGGCTAGGAAGAAGGAAGCACATCCGGTCCAGCAATTAGCATAAACAACTCACGATTGGAATTACGTTTCGTTGGGTTGCTCCCGCAAATTTAGTCTACACACAAGCAAATACGCAGTAAGTATAATAAAAACTGTGGTTAGCTTAATTATGATGCATTATAGCATCGTTATAGAAAGTTCAGAACTTTCTTTGGTCCTTTTTGGGACTAGTTATGTCGGTTATAAAAAACCAAGGATAGAACGCTCTAGATTCCTTCTCGAAGGAACGAAACCGATGGTTAGCGGTTCTGTCAACACCTGTGTGAACATGGGTAGAGATGTGGGCTTTGCTATCATCTCCTGTGGAAATTCTCTCGGACTCTAATAGAGAGTGGTGTTGGAGATGCTCCTGGGTTTCTTTTATAGACTCCCCACAATATTTTCAGGCGTTTCTCCGAGTTTCGTAGCATTTTCTCCAACCTGCTGGCGTGGTAGTCGCAGGGGGGAGAAGTGTGCGGAACAGAGGGATGGGCGAGCCGATACACTGGTCCCGACCCCGCGTAAGATTTGGGCTTGACCCACAATCCACGCACAAATTTAGCTTATTACGCCTGTGTTATAACGGTCTAAACACGTTCTCTAACACCACTAGATGTCCAATTACGTTTTAAACAACAAAATTGTGATGTTTATAAATACCGAGACTGACCAACATGTTTGGTTCCAGATCCCGATGGCCACGAAGCGGAGTAAGCGCGTGGCAGCAGCAGCCGAGGGACGTGCTCCCAGGGCATCGGACGAGGAGTATGACTCCTCGCCAGTGTTGTCGGCAGTGCCCTCACCACAGCCCGGGGCGCATATACTCTCCGAGCCGGAGGAAGAGACAGTGCCTGATGGCCCTACAGTTCCTGACTGGGAGGCTCGGTGGACGGCTATGGAGAGTCATATTCTGTCTCTCAAACCACCGATGTCTCTTAAACGACATAGGCCGGAGTTCCAAGATGAGTTGGACTGGGAAGATTTCTCAGAGACAGACTCGGCGATCGAGCCGAGGGCTCCTCCTCCTCCTCCTCCTAAACGGAGTAATCAAAAGAAACACGTTACTTCTTCTGGTGATGACTTCACCAAAGAACGTAGCAAGACCGGACTTCGCAAGAAGCGAAAGACCAAGTCCAAGAAGAAGAAGAAGAAGAAGAAAGATTCTTCTTCTTCTGATTCCTCCACAGATTCTACTTCCACGGAATCAACTCAGACACATAATATGAAGGTGTCTATGCTGCCATTGGTGGCAAAGTGTCTAAGAAGGTGGAGAAGCCGAAAGCTAAGCGGGTTAAAACTACCACGCTTATGCGCGAGACCATTAATGGTCATTTCCGCACCTTCAAACCAGCGGAAGTCATCTCCAAGTTAGGGGATGAATTGACGGGCATTAAAGGTGTCCCTAACTCCATCATTAAACAGATGGATCGAGATGTTAACATGACGGAAGACCGTAAGAAATTTGAGAGCGTGTTACACATAGCCCATAAGGCGGTGCTCGGTACGTTAACGGCCATCGCTCCGGTGGCAAATCGAATGCAAAGAGAAAATAAGTTCTCATCTTTGGAAAAAACCATGGACAAAGGCATTGCACTGTTAACAGCGGCAGGTAATTACTTGTCCTACCGGAGATATGAGAATGTCTTTAAGTCGGTTTGCACAGACGCCGGCAAAGAGGTGGCCCGCTCAAAGAAGGTCACGGACAATGATGGGAAAGAGTATACGCTCTTTCTGGCCCCAGAGCCGATCAAAGGGAAGCCTTTGGACAAAACGAAAATGTTTGGCGGCCAACTACAATACCTCTATAAAGAGGTGGAAACCGCAGCGAAAAGTGGCAAAAATATGGATGGCAAAAAGAAGCAGGAAGCCCCACGCTTCAAAAGGTCACGAGGGGATTTTCGCCCACGACGGCTCGGCAGAGGTTCCAGACCGGGCTCACACTTCAGCCAGTCTTTCCGGGGCCGGGGCGCCCGCCCAGGCTGGACCGACAACACCGCACGGCCACTGGGCCGCGGCTTCAACTCCCCGAGACCCTTCCAAAGGGGCGGGTCCAAGTAGAGGCCCACACACAGACTTTACAAGTCCCCGTCGCCTCTAAAACCACACAAATTGTAAGCAACTTTGTGGCTGGGGATATTCATAATCATATTTCTGAATGGGACCAAATTACTACTGACCAAGATATTTTACAAATAGTTAAAGGTGTTCAAATTCCCTTCATACAAATACCTGTACAAGGGAGAATTCCGTTTCCCTATCAAATTGAACAAATTGAACGAGAGGCACTAATTGAACAGGTACAAACACTTTTTGACAAAGGAATTATCCAAAAGGTTACACACTGCCCTGGAGAGTTTATTTCAAACATCTTCTCGAGACCCAAACCTAATGGGGACGTTCAAATGATTCTGGATTTAACAACCCTTAATAAAATGGTAGAATATCGAGATTTTAAAATGTTTTCACTAGATACGGCACGAGACCTTATTACACCAAATGCGTGGATGGCTAGTGTTGATTTACAAGATGCATATTACACAGTTCCCATAGTGGAACAACATCGGAAATTTCTCCCTTTTCTTTGGGATAACCAACTCTATGAGTTTACCTGTAGGCCAAATGGCTTAGCTTTTGCCCCTCGTTTCTTCACTAAACTGCTTAAACCTGTTTTTTTCACTTATGGCACGGAATGGTCACATAATGTTTCCTTACATAGATGATTCCTTTATAATGGCGTCAACACACATTGGTTGTGTAAACGCCGTTTTGGATTTATGTGCATTACTCACTAAATTGTTTTTTTTTGTACATCCGCATAAGTCAGTGCTTCAACCAACAAAACAACTTAAATGTTTAGGGTTTATTCTTGATACACAGTCCCTCACAGTGTCGATAACAGAACAAAAGTTAACTAAGTTTATGACCACAGCGACCCAGCTTCTTAAGTTACCGAAACCTAAGATTAGACAGGTCGCAGTTCTTATCGGGATTATGATATCATATGCACCCGCTATTCTATATGGGAAAGCCCATATTAAATCTCTAGAAATAGATAAGAATTTAGGATTAGCACGCACTAAAGGTAATTTTGAACGAAAGATGTTTATTTCTGAAGAAGGATTACAGGATATTCAATGGCGGATGCAACATATCGCAAATTCACCCAATCCAATCCGCATGGCGGAACCAAATACAGTGATTACCACTGATGCTTCTTTAGAAGGGTGGGGAGCCCATTGTGATGGGGTAGCAACAGGAGGTAGATGGCTACATGATGAAGAGTCAGATCACATTAATGCGCTAGAGTTGCGTGCTATTTATTTGGGTCTACGTAGCTTAGTAAAGATACCTAAATCACAAGTTAGAATACTAACTGATAACACTACTGCTATGGCATATATCCGTAACATGGGGGGAACCAAATCAAAGCCTTGCAATCGGTTATCTAAACTGATTTGGAACTGGGCACAGGCTCAACAAGTCTGGCTGACTGTAGCGTATATTCCAGGGTCACAAAATACATTAGCAGACCATAAGAGTAGAAAATTCCACGACCATTTAGAATGGTCACTGTCAATACGTTTGTTTAAGTTTATTTGTGCAAAATGGGGGACACCTAAAGTTGACTTGTTTGCATCACGAAATAATAATAAGTTACCCTGTTATGTTTCTTGGCATCCCGAACCGGATGCTTGGAAAGTTGATGCATTTACTATTACCTGGGAAAATAATTTTTTCTATATTTTCCCACCGTTTAGTGTTATCAGTCGAGTAGTGAGAAAAATCAGCATGGAGGAGACACACGCTATACTGATTGTCCCCGATTGGGACACGCAACCTTGGCTGCCAGCAGTTACACAACTGGCAAAAGAACATATACGATTCCCAAGAAAACCCGGGAACCTAACGCACCACGGACCGCTAGTGGTTCACGGCGACGTGTCACCGACACCCCTATTGGCATTCTTTTTCTAAGGAAACAGCTGCTTTAGACAAGATTACGGAAGATAGGATAGTAGCGGATGCATGGAGGCCAGGAACTGTTAAAATGTACACAACTTATTTAAAGAAATGGGGTGTACATTGTTTGCTAATGAAAGTTAAGCCAACAAATCCAACAATTGCACAAGTAGCTCGTTTTCTTCGTTCCCTAGAGGATGAGGGACTAGGTTTTGGGGCGGTCAATGCGGCAAGATGTGCATTATCAATTATATTACCTAGAATTGACGGCGAAACAATTGCTAAACATTAGGTCCTTCGTTATTTACTTCGGTTGATTTATCAAAGGAATCCGCCAAAACCAAAGTATAGTAGCTTTTGGGATGTTTCTATAGTATTTAAGTTGTTCCAGGCTTGGCCTCACAACTCTTGGTTAGACATAAAACAATTAGGTTTTAAGGTCGCGGTCTTGTTACTATTAGTAACGGGACACAGAGGACAGACGATTATTGCTTTATCCTTAACGGGATTAGAAATAGACAAGAAACAAGCTACCTTTGATTTAGCACAATTGCTAAAATCAAACACGCTGGGTGACCCTTTATCTACGGTTCACTTAGATTACTTTCCAAATGATCGTAAATTATGTGTTGTGTCAGCCATACGGGCTTATATATCCAAGACAAAGAACTTACGTGCATCACAACAACTATTAGTGAGCTTCATAAAGCCACATAACGCAAGATGGACAATCACGGTGTTGAAATTGGCTGGAGTGGATAAGGGCAAATACTCTTCCCACTCAACCAGAGGTGCCATGGTTTCCAAGGCACGGTTGCTCGGTATTTCTGTAAAAAGAATACTAGCGCACGCAGGCTGGAAGACGGCTAAGTCGTTTGCAAAACATTACAACAAACGACTAGAAAAGCCTACCCGCATTGCAAAGCGCCTGCTCACCAACTAACAAGAATAGGTGAGAACAAAAACTTTGAATGATACAATTACTAATACAATGACACATAAACATGTTATAATAAAAATGAATGAGATTAAGGATAAAAATGAATTATGTAGAAGTCTCCCTAGCCTGAGGCTAGCCTGAGGCTGTATACCGAGGTAAAATAGTATAGTTATACGAGTCTTACCTGGGTATAGATGATGGATAACTGTTGTTTTCCCGAGGTATAAGCCTCGGGTAGACGTGGGCTAGGGCCCGCCCACCACACCCTACCACGTCTATTCCGTTGGTGTACCATTACGGGAAAATCATAGTATCCATTGTATTAAAGCTCATTTTTATCCTGAATAAGTAGGTAAAGATTGCTGGACCGGATGTGCTTCCTTCTCCCTAGCCCACGTCTACCCGAGGCTTATACCTCGGGAAAACAACAGTTATCCATCATCTATACCCATGTAAGACTCGTATAACTATACTATATGCAGGTATTGCTATACCTGAGGTATTGCTATACCTGCATATATATATATATATATATATATATATATATATATATATATATATATATATTATATGATATATATATATATATATATATATATGCAGGTATTGCAGGTATAGCAATACCTCAGGTATAGCAATACCTCAGGGAGTTTGACGCCCCTGCCTTGCAGAGTTGTAAACCACTGCCTTTTGGTACAGGTCCTTGACAGAACCGAAGGCTAAGGGAGCAAACCCTAAACAGAAAACCATGTCACTGTGGCAGCATTAAGGGCGGTTGATGTATGGAACTCCCAACATCTCCCGACCAGCCACTGCAGGGACAAATAGTTTTGTGCCTGTCTTGTGAGTCATTGGTTTGACTCGACAGGGTTTTGAACCCCTGACCTTCCTATGGGAAGCCACCGTGTCCTATATATATATATATCCACTACTTGAGTCATTGGGTTGACTCGACAGGGTTTTGAACCCCTGACCTTCCTATGGGAAGCCACCGTGTCCTATATATATATATATAGGACACGGTGGCTTCCCATAGGAAGGTCAGGGGTTCAAAACCCTGTCGAGTCAAACCAATGACTATATATAGGACACGGTGGCTTCCCATAGGAAGGTCAGGGGTTCAAAACCCTGTCGAGTCAAACCAATGACTCACAAAGTTTGTACTTATCGCTACCTAGCCTGACACTCGGCATTACTAAGATAGGGCACGGACTGGTTAGCTCTGTATCAGGATTATGTGACTGAGTGGGAAATCAAGACATGGTGTTGGTGTCCTAGTGTTCCAGTGGGGCAGCACTATAAAGTCTCCATAAGTGCACATTGTCACAAGTCAGTACTCATCCTGATATGGCCTTAAATGTTGCCCAAATAAACAAACGACCATTGTGCTATTGCCCTGAAATATATATGGCATACACTATCTTCAATCTTTTATACCGGAAGCTGTGCCTGAATCGGTAGAGCGCAGACCTCCTAGGCGGGAGATCGGGAGTCCAAAACCCGGCCTAGTCAAACCAATGACTTATAGAATTGATACTTGTCACTTCCTAGCTTGGTGCTCAGCATCAATATGGTAGGGCAAGAACTGGTTATCTCAGTGGGATATCGGGTCATGGTGCTGGTGACCTGGTCTCCCAATGGGACAGAACTATAAAAGTCATATTGCACTGAACTATATACGGCATACACTATCTTATCTTTTACAACAGGTGTTTGACCTGGAGTTGGCATTTCTTGGCCACCCAGCGGCCAATGTTGGATACTGCGTCACATCCTACCATGCTTGCTTTCAAATGTGCAAACTGAAAGGTCAGCACGGTGTCGAGCCAGGTCAAGATCACCAGGTGACCTGGGAGAAGGAACTACAGCGGCATTTCCAGCAGGCAATAATCAGTCTGCGTAAGTCATAATCTATGTTTTGTAGTTGTTTTGTAGTTTTTTTGTAGTTGTTTTGTAGTTGTCATGTAGTTGTTTTGTAGTTGTTTTGTAGTTGTCTTGTTGTTTTGTAGTTGCGTTGTAGTTGTTTTGTAGTTGTTTTGTAATTGTTTTGTAGTTTCTTTGTAGTTGTCTTGTAGTTGTTTTGTAGTTGTTTTGTAGTTGTTTTATAGTTGTTTTGTAGTTGTTTTGTAGTTGTTTTGTAGTTGTTTATATGTTGTTTTGTAGTTGTTTTGTAGTTGTCATGTAGTTGTCTTGTAGTTGTTTTGTAGTTGTTTTGTAGTTGTTTTGTAGTTGTTCTGTATTTTTTTGTAGTTGTCTTGTAGTTGTTTTGTTGTTGTTTTGTAGTTGTTTGTAGTTGTCTTGTAGTAGAGTTTGTAGTTCAAAGGCCCTGCTCAGATTGAAATCTTAGAATGGTTGTATATTTTTTTACCAATATGTGTTTTATTGCCACTTAACACTACCCTTCCGCTATTCGCTATGAGGTGTGTGTGGGTGGGTGAATTGTCTGCACTGTCCTATCCTTACCACACACATTCGGGTCCAGGATGGCTCGTGAGCATGGGAGGTACTCAGGGTAGTACCTAACTTATATCCATTAGGTGGCACCAATAGTCTTTTTAGGAAAAGTTCCAGCAGGTGGTGTGTGTGCATGAGTAGTTGGAGCCTTTAGTCGCCAGGTTCGTCATTCTGGAAGGTGGTGCCACTGGTTGCGTTAATGGTTGTAGCCGTCAGCCATGCCGTGTGCGCGAAGGTGCGAAGGGTGCCAGGCATCAGCCAGTAGGTGCTTCCTCAGCTTTGTGAAGGTGGCGCCACTGTTGACAATGACAGTAACAGTATATACAGTACAACCCCGTTAAACCAAGCGATCGGTTAATCCAAACTTTTTTCAGCGGCCCGGCAAAATACTACCATTTATCATATATAAAAGTTGGTTAAAACAAAGTAGGTTAATCCAATTATCAGTTAATCCAAACAATATTGTCGGGCCCCAGGCCACTTCCGGTATGGCATTAAATCTCAAACCCCTGGAAATTGCACACCCCGGGGTTAGCAATTTACTAGGAAATCACAAACCCCCTCCTGGAAATCGTAAACCCCCCATGCTTTGTAGCATTTATCACCACAAGCAAGCCAGCTATATGCCTATGTTTGATTTTGAACTTCTATCAGATCTGGGGGATAAAATGGATTCAAGGAGGATCAAGATGGCTTAATTGATTAGTTTTGATGTCATTCTGTCACAGCAAAGGCCTTTTTCACTGCTATTAATCACTCACAAGAAGGATAAGGGACCAGATCAATTTTTGTCAAAGATACTAAACTACAACATTAAGAAAAGCCAGCAGAACTAACAAATATCCAATTCCCTACAAAACTGTCAGTCACTTTGCACAAACATAGGCTGCTAAATTTCATACTTTTGAAATGAAGAAAATGAGAATGAGTATCCAGCAATTGTGGTATTGGCTTTTTGGCCTTATAACTTCTTGGTCACAAATAGCAATTCTAGAAATGCCAAGATCTAGAGTTCTAAACCTGAATCTAGACTTATATAATTATGGATATATACAAACTGCATAAAAAGACTTGCATTCAATGACAACTGACCCAAACCAATGCTGCAATTCTTGTTTTAAACCAGCATAAATAAAAAGGAAACAATGTGAATAAAATAAGAGCAACTTTATCTTCCTCTAGACTTTTTAATTATTGATCTAAATGATGTAGGCCTAAATGTCAAATGTGTGAACAGAAACTTGTTTCAGAAGAAATATATAACCAACCAATGTCTGATGAACCCTAGCCCCATCCATTTCTTAGGCATTCCATTAACCATCAGATATCAATAAAAAGATGAAAATAAAATAAGTAAGAGTGACTGAGGCTCCAGATTTGTCTAGATCTAATTGCAGATGGTGATACGTTTTTTTATGTAGGCCTAAATACCAGATAAAAGATTCACATATTAATTAATGATATATTTTTTAATTTACTATTCTAACTTTCAAACTTTAGCTGAAGTCTAACAGATTCCAGATCTGCAAGCTCAGCTTGACATAGACTTAAAGCAATCACATGTGCTTTGTGCAGGTTTGTTTTGGTTTAAAAAATCACACAATGCACCATGATGCTGGAATTACGAACTGGTCTATTGCAAAAATTGTAAGCATAATTAAGGCACATTTATTTTTATATAAGGGGGATCTCTCACAAGATGGATTAATTGATTATTTTTAATTTCATGCCTGTCACAGCAAGGGCCATATTCACTGCACGAAAGAAGGATCGGGGAACGGGTCAATTATTTGTCAAAGATACTAGACTAGATCAATAAGAAAAGCCAGTACAACTATCTGTATCATTATCCTACATGACGCTGACATGAATACAGCTAAATGATGTCCGAAGTCACCATGGTGTTGTAAAGCAGCCAGCAACTGCTTGGTTGAGACATTAGCCGCTTTCAGTCGTGTTCCAGTTCCCCAAACATCATTAACATGGGAGGTTTGCGATCTCCAGGGGGATATGTGATTTCCTAGGAAATCACAAGTGGGGGTTTGCGATTTACAGCGTTTGCGATTTCCTTCTACACTGGTACATTAAATCAAACTTTCATGTGGTTATAAGGTCATCTGAGACCCCACCAACGTTTTTTATATGATAAATGGTAGTATTTTGCCGGGCCGATGAAAAAAAGTTTGGATTAACCGATCGTTTGGTTTAACCAAGCTTGGTTTAATGGGGTTATACTGTATATACATAAAAAACAATAATCAAAGTGTCCACATATATTGTAAATTACATTCATAATGCACCCACGTTTTTGCCAAAGCCAAGCCAAAGTCGAAGCCAAATCTTGGTTAAACCAACGATCGGTTAATCCAAACATATTTCTAGGGTCCCTTCAAGTTTGGTTTAAGACCAGCCGGGATGGCCGAATGAGTTAGAGCGTCCGTCTCCCTTGTTGGTAGATCGTGGGGTCGTGGGTTCGAACCCTGGTCGAGTCAAACCAATGACTTAAAAATTGATGCTTGTCTCTTCCTAGCCTGGCACTCGGCATTATTAGGATAGGGCAAGGACTGGTTTTCTCAGTGTCAGGATAATGTGACTGAGTGGGATATCAGGTCATGGTGCTGGCGGCCTGGTCTTCCAGTGGGACAGCACTATAAAGTCGCCATGAGTGTGCACTGTCACAAGTCGGTACAGGTCCTGATATGACCTTAGATGTTGCTAGGACGTAAAACAACAACAAACAAACAAAAGTTTGGTTTAATGGCCACAACCACACACATAGACTGTAGTCTATGTGTGCGGTTGTGGCCATCCTCCACTGCCCCATGAATTACCCATGTTATGTATAACATGGCCAATTGCTAGTGTGTGTAATAATTACATTTTCTTATAATTTATATCAACAGTGACGACATATCTGCAGGAGCGCACTGACATGTCCGACGAAGCCAAGGAAGAGTTCCTCTCACAGACGGCTCTGTTTGCTTCAGCTTCCACCCTTCTTGTGTAGGTTTGCTTGAATGATTGATTGATTGGTGGTTGCTTTACGCCGTGTCGGCAGCCTAGGCCATATTCACGGCGAGAAATGTTTGTTTTTTGTTGAAACCATCACTTTTACATGTAAAAGCAGACAATCAATTATGTGCCAATAGACAATCATTAAATTAGAAAGCTCACAATCATATATTTGTGGTCAAGGGAAACAAATTCCCATAGAAAAAGAAAAGTTTTATTAATAATTGATAGAATCTATTTAGTAAACTATATGAGGTGGTACAGTCCAGCTGCCCTCAAAAAGGCTAAAATGTTTTCTTGTTTTACCTTAGTAAAAAGGTAATGCATACTGTCTGCAGTGTAGAACTCTTGGCCCAGGGCAAAAAAATCTACGCAACTTAGTAAAATGTGTTTGAGTGTCAGTGGGGACTGACCTAGTTGTAGGTTTGCACTGCCTTCATTTAAAAAGGGAGAATGTAGATTGGAGGATTTCCACTCTCCTTACGTAGGATTGAATTGATTGTACAGAGACTAGATAATTTCCGCTCTACTTACATAAGTTTGAATTGCTTTCATTTAAAAAGGGTGAACAGACTTGAGAATTTCCACTCTCCTTGCATATGTTTGCATTACTTTCATTTAAAAGGGGAGAATAGAGACTACAGCATTTCCATTATCCTTGTATAGGTTTGCATTGCTTTCATTTAAAAAGGGCAAACATAGACTAGAGGATTTCCACTCTCCTTAGGTATGTTTGCATTGTTTTCATTTAAAAAGGGAGAATGGAGACTAGAGAATGTCCACTCTCTTGTGTAGGTTTGCATTGCCTTCGTATAAAAAGGGCAAACAGAGACCAGAGAATTTCCACTCCACTTACGTAGGCTAACATCGACTGAACAGAGAGACTAGAGAATTTGCACTCTCCTTACATAGGTTTGCATTGCTTTCATATAAAAAGGGACAACAGAAACTAGAGGATTTCCATTCTCCTTCTATAGGTTTGCATTGCTTTTGATTTAAAAACGGAGAACAGAGAGTAGAGAATTTCCATTCTCCTAATGCATGTTTGCATTGCTTTCATTTAAAAGGGCAGAACAGAGACTCGAGAATTTCCACTGTCCCTACGGAGGCTAGCATTGACTCAACAGAGATTAGAGAATTTCCACTCTCCTTACGTAGATTTTGATTGCTTCTATTTAAAAAGGGTGAACAGAGACAAGAGAATTTCCACTCTCCTTACGTAGGTTTGCATTGATGTAATTTAGAAATGGGAAAACAGAGACCAGACAATTTCCAAAAGAACATTCAAAGCATCTGTAAATGATTTCCACCCCTAAGAGGCTATCTGACAGTTGAGGAAGAACTAATGTTTCTGGTAGAAATGTAATGTGTAGCCTGCTCTGTGGAAAAGATCTTATAGATAATTTCCAACACGCCCTCTGATGGCAGTGGCAAGAACTAGTGCTGTAGGATTAAGCCAATGTTGTGGTGAGAAGCCCACTGTTCATGCGTCACGGTAAGGGTCTATTGTAGGCATTGTTGACATCACTGGCCAGTATTAATTTGGTGCTGATTTCTACGTCATAGGTTAGCTCATTTATTAATTAGGCTCAGTTAATGGAGAGTTGCACCTCCATTATATGCATTCTCACAGTAGGATGTCGTCTGCATTATATAATCATTATGAAACATGTTGAAAAGTCTTCAAATTTACGTAAAATGATAATAGGTTTTGTACTCTTTCCAAGTTTGGAATATTCCTTCGTCTATGTAACTAAGGACAATTATAATGGTTGAATTATATTACACTAACAAGCACAACTTGATCATAGCTTTGGCTCTAAATAACGCTCACGGGAGGTGCTTTTTCAAGGTAATTTATTTACTTAATATTGGCTATATTTAACTAGAGTTTTCAAAGCGATAGAATTACTAATGCAGGATTACTCTTGATGTCTGATATATTTAAGCAATCTAGAACTTATAACTTACTTGTAATTCCCAATTTGTATCAGTATTTGTATGTGCTTTTGAGAATTCATAATCCACATTCATAATCCACCCTTCCCTGTGTGATGCCCCAGAACTACTCAGAGCCTAATGGCGTCAGACTGACTAATCCGAACCTACTTGGTAATTCATATTTAGCATGGCCGGAAGACCAGTGCCTTGGCGTTGAAAAAAAGATTGTGCTTACCAAAAATTATTAAAAAAATATTTGTTTTTGTTATTTTTGTTGTTCCAGTGGTGTCTTTAACGGGTTTGAGATCATTGATAGTGGGATGACGCTGTCTGTAAGGGCATCTCTCCTACCAGTCGCCCTGAGGCTGCTGAGAGCCTACACCAACATCAGAACTGTGGACACGTTGATGGCAGTCTTATTTGGAGACTAGACATGCTCGGTCCACACTGGCCCAGTGAAAACCCATCAAGTGTACAGCGTAGGGTTACCAGGGCCGCCTGCAGGGTCCGTCTCGGAGATGGCTGTGACGTCACGCTAGTCTGAACTGCAAAAGAAGTTTGGTGTCTCAAAGATGGCCGTCCCCATAGGCTGCGGCCATTTGCAATGGAAAAGCTGTGCTGTGATAGGCTGAAACCACTGGATACGGTGGCCATTTTCGAGGCGCTTTTTGTCTCCTATCTGAAAAGGGAGGCGTCGCCGAGACGTCGCCGCGACGCACCCTGAATGTAAATAGGCCAAAAAGCATCACCGCGACGTTGCCGAGACGTCGCCGAGACGGACTCTGAATGCGGCCCAGATGGTTGACTGGTTGGTTGTTGGAGTTTTACGTCCTGGCAACATCTAAGGTGCTATCAGGACAGGACTAGATGGTTGGTTGGTTGATTGTTGGAGTTATACATCCTGGCAACGTCGAAAGGTCATATCAGGATGGGTACCGACTTGTGACAGTGCGCACTCATGGTGACTTTATAGTGCTGCGCCACTGGGTAACTAGGCCACCAGCACCATGAACTGGTATCTCACCCAGTAACATTATCCTGACACTGAGCCAACCAGTCCTTGCCCTATCCTAATAATTCCTAGTGCCTGGCTAGGAAGTGACAAGTATAAATTTTTAAGTTGTTGGTTTGACTCGACCAGCTTTCAAACTCATCGGTTCGAATCTCACGATCTACCAAAACAGGAGGCGGATGTTCAACTCATTTGGCCATTCCATCTGGTCGGTTACCAGATGGAATGACCGAACGGTTGGCTCAGTGTCAGGATAATAACTTAGTGGGATATCAGGTAACGATGCCGGCGGCCTGTTCTCCCAGTGCGGCAGCACTATGAAGTTGCCATGAGTGCACACTCTCACAAGTCGCTACCCATTCTGATATGACCTTAGATATTGCCAGGATGCAAAACTCCAACAACCAACCAACCAATCCCACCTCCCAATCCCTTGAATAACTACATTCATTTTATGCATACTGCATAATTAATATTGTGTTTTAAATACACGAGACAAATATATGAGCCTCGTTTTCAGTTTTGGGGAAATGAGGTATATCGGATCCAAATGCGATGTTTTATTACGCCCTGTCCGAATAAGAATATGTGATTAAAGCTGAATAGTCCCATATAATTATAACATTTCCCATTAATGTTGTATGTTTCCCACGTCAAATATCGCTAAAGTTAGCCGTTTAAAATAAAAGTTGCCTCAAACAAAAGTAAGGTAGATCATAGGCATCAGCCTACTTTTATTTCTGTCAGAAACCTCAAAACCATCGGGCTATGCAACGTTAATAAAGACACAAAAACAGAGAATAGCGAAATGATTTGGCGTATTTTTTAACATTCTTGAGCTGAGAGAGAGTAAGCTATCAATAAACCCTGCCTAATCATACCTGGAAAGCCTAGTCTGCGCTCTTAACAATTCGGCCATCTTGTCTGGTCTTCACAGCTGTCTCCCAGATTTTTGCTACGTATTGAGGATGTGTAAATGGACAGCAGCATTAGTAATGCACTAATGCATTGCTAGGTGGCGTTGTGAATATGCTAATTGGTTGCTATGTGTTAATTCAAAACGCGAGGTGGAAGTACATAATGTGGAAATGTATTCAGTAGTAGTTAATCAAGGTAATAGTGATCAATGGTGGTATAAGAATCAATAAGGTTAATCGAGTAATAATCAATTGTCAATAAGTACTAAGTGAGTGGTGAGGTCAAATGTTCAAGTAGTAATAAGTCAAGGAAATAAGCAGTAATGTTAATGAGTAAGTGATCAAATGTAGGTCATACGGAAGTCTGGGTGAACCGGGCCTCAACCCTTATGATATTGTGGGGTCGGGCGGGCTGGTGAAAAGTAGGTGTTGGTGGTCAGGCGTGTGGTGGAGAAGTGGCAGAGTGAGAGGGGAGCGGAAGGGAAACAGGGGGAGGCAGGGGACCAGCGGCGGCACCAGCGGTGAGTGCCGGTACCACCACCTGGAGGAAGGGGGAGGAGTAGGAAAGGAGAGGGGAGGACGGCGGTGGCGTCATCTCGAGGCGGAGGAGGTAGGGAGGGGAAGGAAGAAGGGGGGGGGGATAAGGAGGGAGGAGGGGGAGAGAGATGGGCGAAGGGGCGGGGGGAGAGGTGTCCGCCTCAGTTTCGAATTACCCATATTGCCGCAGCAATATGAACAATGCTATTTCATAGCATGCTAATTGGTTGCTATGTGCTAGTGCTATTTCATAGCGTGACAACCAATTGTACTAGCATCTGTTTAACCAAGAGAACAGCCAGCGCACCGAGTGGTGGGTTTGATCATTTTGATTGCACAGTACGGGCTGGGTGAGCCATCTTAGTATTATAGGGTCTTTGTATAAACATAGATGCTAATAAAGTCTGTGCTAGACTACTAAATGACTGAAACATACAATCCCCCAAGCATTGTTTATCCCATCATTACTAACAACCTACTTACTCAAACTACTTCATCTAGTAAAAAAAAAACACACCCGAGGTATTAACCTTTTAAGCCTACAAGCTAACCACACTCTATCTAACAGAATAAACAAACCATTCTTCTAACACTCTATCTCTAAATGTTAACTCCAACACCATGATAATTTTGCAATTCACAACATAGTAGGCATACAAACCTATGAAGGGAAACTATGCACCTCAGCACTTCGTAATGTAAAGGTCTAATCAATACACATGTATGTATCTAAGTGTGTATGAATACAACATATAACTACTGTTTTTATATATGAATTGTCAGACTATACCATATGTAACTCTTTGAATGTTTAATATTGTTATTTCAGCTGATTTGAGCTAGCTGCTGATGACAATATCAGACTACATATATTTATATTGTAAATAACTGTATTGTCACATGGCTGGAAGACCAGTGCTATGGCGCTGACAAAAGACTTTATTCAATGAATAAACTATATTTACAACAACAACAAAAAACCCAGTCCTATGGTTGCTGGTGCCCTGGCCAAGTTGAACTTCGGCGCCCTTCCAAGTATAATCTTAAAAAATGTAACACTGAAGTGGCTACCTATCACGTGGCGCCCGTGGGTACTGCCCACTCTGCTGCTACCTTATATGTGAGAGCGTGAGAGCGCTACCGCATGTCTAACTCATACACCACCAGTCTCTGCAGCATTCATAATTTCCAATTAATTTCCAATTTATTAAGTGTAATTAATCAATTTCCGCATGCGCATCTGTTGTCATGGCACCAGGGAAACTTTCTCCCAGTTTGATCATGTGCGTCAATCTAAATAACCACGATCCAGGTTTTCATCTCGTGAATCGGTTCTACATAGATGGTTTTAGTCTCATGAGATGAGAGAGAGAGGGGTGGCCCTACAAATTTACCGCACTCAGTGTCAATAAACACAGGAATCTGTACTTGACTACTTGTTTATGCGGCGTTTAATTGTGGATTGCTGTATATTTGGTCGGTAGACTTGAGTCAATGCATATCAGTTAATAAAATGAATCGATAATAGTTCGTGAGCCTCCCTGGTATGGGCCCTACTTATCAACATTTCACATCAACTGTTACCTCGAAAATAGTGTACTACGTGCTATTTGGCGATGATTGGTGATACTGAGTTTGACCTATATTTCCTAGGAAATAGGTGGAATATATAATAATATTTGTTTTAAAAAAAAAGCACTTTCAAAAATGCATTTACAAATGTAGCATTCGTGATATTCGGTTGTTAGTTTGATAGTCACACCACGGCCACAGATACATACTTGGGATATATTTACACCGAATGCACGCATAATGTTTGGTGTCGCCTAGTTGTGTCAGTCAACAGACCTTTTCCACAAAGCACGCACGGTGAACTGATATCTACATGACAAATTCTTGCCACTGCCTTCAGAGACAAGGAAATTTCAATCGCGGACAATTGTTCTTCCTCATTCCACTGCTCCTTGCCCTATCCTAGTAACACCAAGTGCCAGGCTAGGTAGTGAAAAGTATAACTTTTTAAATCATTGGCTTGACTTGGCCAGGGTTTGAACCTGCGAGTTCGTATCCCATGACCTACCAGAACGGGAGGTGGACGCTCAACTCATTCGGCCATCGCGTCTGGTGGAAATCCTCTATTAGACCTTATCCACAGAGTATGCTGCATAATAAGATACTATCCAAACATATTTTTTTCTTGAAGATTTATACTGCCTATCATGGATAAGTCTGAATAGACTTGTTTTCACCATTAGACAGTTGGTCGATAGGAAGCCAGAGCCTACACTTTTACCGACCCAAGGGATTTTTAACCTCCCACACCACATAGACATGGTATGAGAGCATACCTTTAATGACGCTGTAAGTTATACACAGTGGTGGAAATCCAAATTGGCAGAGGTGAGGCCATTAGGTCTTAACCGTTGCCATCAGAGGGCAGGTTAGTGGGCGAGGGTAAACGAATTGGTAAGAGCGATGGATGGTTTCCAACGTTGGAGGTTCTGGGGTTCGAAATGCAGGTGAGTCAAGCAAATGATTTGCGAAATTGATGCTGATACTGTGATAGTAATGTTCAGCACAGTGCTCAGCATTACTAGAAAAGGACAAGGACTGCTTTTCTCAGTATCAGGATAATGGGAGTGAGGGGGTGAAGTATTGGATCACGGTACTGGCAACGTGGTCTTCCAATGGGGAAACACTATAAAGCCACCATAAGCGCGCACTGATACAAGTCGTTTCCAGTCCTGGTATGACGATGTTGACAGGAAGTGAAACCCCAACAAATAAACAAGCATATTGGTGGTGGAAATCATCTATTCCAGTCTTGTCGTGCAGGGCGACGAGCAATCTCATGCCATACTCTCAGACGTGCTGGACAAGCGGAACAGTGTGGAGAGCCTCCGCTCCCCCCCCCCCCCCCCCCCCCCACCCACACCCACACACCCACACACCCACGCACTGGACCTGCACTGTTCAGCCAAGGCAGAACAAGACAGTCGGGCGCGGAGTTATCAAGTCTCCTTGAGCACCAATTAAATCACACATCGGAGGAACAGCTACAAAGGTCAATGCAGTTACACACTGACTAACAGCCACCAAGCCAGGTAAGTTCAGTTCTCATCACTGACACTCCAATACTAGTCTGTGTGTTCAGAATGAGCTATCTTTATTAAAAATTGAGTGTATACTGCCTCCCTCTCCCCTCTCTCTCACTCTCTCTTTCTCTCTCTCTCTTCTCTCTCTCTCTCTCTCTCTATCTCTCTCTCTCTCTCTCTCTCTCCCTCCAATTTGTGCATTATAAAGGAGCAGTGTGTAGATTAGGACAGCCAGTTCTGTGATAAGGCAACTGCTCGCGACCATATCTATGCATAACTAACCAACTTATTTAATGAAGTATGTTCGGAGAGTGAGTGAATGGTGGTGATTTTTCGCCAGGTCAGCCACTAAGGAAATAATGATAAGACATGTCCAGAAAGGATGATCCTGATAGGAAACTCATGTGGGAAACTCGGCAACCCACTTTCTGCATTGCTCGTGGTGGGATTTGTAGTTGTCTGAGGCACTTTCTTTGAACGATGTACGTATATGAAGAGCTCTTTTCCAAAGCGCGAAATGGGTTTGCAATGCGAATACCATGTTCATAGAACGTGTTTTGGAAAAGAGCTCTTTATATATATATATATATATATATATATATATATATATATATATATATATATAAAAAGAGCTCCTCCTGTATTTATATATGTGAAGAGCTCTCTTCGAAAACACCATCTAGAAACTTGGCATTGTACAGTATAACCCTGTTGAACCAAACTTGAAGGGACCCTAGAAATTTGTTTGGATTAACTGATCATTGGTTTAACCGAGCTTTGGCTTTAGCTTTAGCTTTGACTTTGAGTAAGCGTGTATTGCACATGTAATATACAATGTATGTGGACACTTTGATCATTGTTTTTTTATGTATATACAGTATAACCCCGTTAAACGAAGCTCGGTTAAACCAAATGATCGATTAATCCAAACTTTTTTTGGCAGCCCAGCAAAATACTACAATATATCATATAAAAAAGTCAGTGGGGTCTCAGATGACCTTATACCCACATGAAAGTTTGGTTTAACTATACCGGAGTGGCCTTGGGCCGTATGCATGAAGATTTATTTATCGGCTCCGGTGTTAAGGACCGCATTGGTTAGCTAACGGCAGTGTTGGGAAATGGGTCACGGGGTATGTACGGAGCCAAAGCGCGGAGGCGTTAGCTGACCTCACAGTTATTTATAGATTTGGCAAATCCCTCTGAGCCTGTTGCCGGCGACCACCACTATTTGACAATATCGCCGCCGATGTGGCGGCGGTGGCAATTTGTTTTGTTTAGATTCGACAGTATGAATATCGCCAACGATGTAGCTTCGGCGTTAATATCGCTTCGATTCTGGGGTTAATTTGAGCAAATTTCACTTTTTGATTATGTTATTCTGTTAAATATGATAGCATTGAATAGATTTGGGCCTAATTGATACTTAACACCACCCTTAAACCTGCTACGGAGTGCTGTTAGTGTACCCGGTCTTAAACTCATGGTGTTTGCGTAACACCACTCCATATATACTGACTTCGCCGCTAAACTGGAAATCCTGCCCAAAACGCGTTTTGGCTCGCTAACTCCACGTCATGCATACGGCCCCTGGGGTCCGACAATTTTGTTTGCATTAACCGATAATTTGGATTGACCGATTTTAGTTTAACCAATTTTTTTATATGATAAATGGTAGTATTTTGCCGGGCCGCCGAAAAAAAGTTTGGATTAACCGATCGTTTGGTTTAACCGAGCTTCGTTTAACGGGGTTATACTGTATTTCAATCTCATTTTTGGATCGGTGCTTATCGCGTTTTGGAAAAGAGCTCTTCATATATATATATATATATATATAGAGAGAGAGATATCATGGATGAATATATCACGCTTAGAATGGTGTCCAGGCACATATCAATCGGGATAGCTCTCAGAAATATAAATGTGCAAATGAGAGAATTCACTACATAACTGCCAACTGTATCATATATGTTATATAGGCTTATCTATAATTTATGTCATTCACTACATAATAGGTATGATATATATCTTATATATCTTTATATATAACAATAATTTACTATGAAATTGACTAATAGATGATCTGCCGACATTCCGCAAAGTCTTCAAATCACTCATACTAGATATGTTTATTTAATATATATCTATACATCACAATATAATTGATAACTGCCTGATATATAATACATATGTTTATACATAAGATATATATATATATATATATATATATATATATATGTAGGCTGAAGGGAGGCAACGAGTAGGTATGGGCGATATCATTTATTAACAGTAACAGGTAACAATGTAATATAATAAGAGAGTATAACATCCGTAGATAACGAAGTTGACAATAGGCAATATCAACAATAGGTAATCAATAGCATAATAGCATAAGGATATCTGGCTGGGCAAACGACAAGGGGTGAATGCCCGAACCCAGCAAGAAGAAAGAGAAAAAAAACAAAAAAACAATAAGGAGGAAAAAAAAAGGAGAAAGCGAAAAGTAAGGTGAATAAATTAAAGTAAGATTTCGTCAATGGAGTTAGAAACTCTCATGTCATTTAAGATGCGTTCAGATAATGGTTGAGCGATATATTTATAAATACAGTCCGAACGCCAATCACCACAGGTTTTTGAGCTCTTCCAATGAAGCTCCCTGCATATGTAAAAAGGTACAGCCTCCCCTTCTCAAAGAGTGGCAAGAAAAATCCTCAGAATTTAAGCCAATGGCCCGAGTAAAAATTTTAATAGTGGATTGCAACTTCCTGTAAGGGAGAGGCATAAACCCCCCCGCAGGTGCAGGGACCTGGAAAGCAGGTAAGTCAACAGGTAAAGGAGTTTGAGCGAAATGCTTAAGAGTCCAAAAAACAGCACATAACTCTGGATTTTTAAGTTTGGAAATGGGGATTAAAAGTTTGCGCTCGGAAAATTGAATGGTTTTTGATCTTCGAATGGATAACATCATCCCCCAAGGGAAAAAAGAAAAATCTGAACACAACAGAACAGAGTCTGAATCAGTTAATTGACACTTCCGAAGAAGGCCACGGAAGCCGGTCAGGATGTCGGCCCTAGTTGCAGTGTGGCCAATAGAATCGGTAAAGCCAGAAAAAATCAGGGATAAGTGCCGAGGCAAAAGGGGGGCAGCAGATTTAACTGACTGACCTAAAACCCGTTTAAGACCGCCTAAGGTCGTCTTTACAGTGTGGTTCGAATAGTTAATAGGGGGAACCCCTTCAGAACGAAGGAAGAAATTTAAGGCTGACAAATAATTGGTAACAGAACTATAATTTAAAGAATGCGAGTAGGGGGGCATGGAGTCGGGGCAAGCAAACCATGGAACTCATCAATGAACTTAAAGTGTTTCCGCAATTGCATAGACCGCGTGGCGATGCTGTTCGGAGCGTAATAATGCGAGGCAATGTCTTTCGCTTCAGTATGAAGTGCAGCAAGACCTGGAAGGAAAGGTTAAATATAAAGGCTTAATCAAATAAGTGCGCACAGCAAAGTAATGAGCTATGGTCAGCAGCTGGTATTTTACCACGAGACCACTTGTCCCTCCACCTGCTCAAACCATCACAGATTGAATTATAATTGGTTTTAATGTGTACTGCAGAAATATTAAAATTGTATCGGACGGAGACCCAAAAGAGTCTCTTTAACCAGTTCAATATAACAGGATTGGCAGACTTGCCAGTATTCAAGGCGGCGAGGACAGTTGTGTTGTCCGTGACAAATATAACATTCTTATTAATCCAGCCAAGACACCAACGGTCGGCAGCTGCAACGACCACCCACATCTCACGCACATTTATGTGAGCATCAGAACATGACTTATCAGACAGAGCAATATGCTGGTACAGCTTGCGAGGAAAAGTGTTAGAATCAAAGAAGCCCACACACCAATCATATTGGTGCAACGCACCAAACCCAGTGTTTGAAGCATCAGTCAGTATACATGGATAAAGATTGAGAGTGGATGCCGAGGATTTTTTTGTAACCATTAAATGAATCAACATAGGTTAACCACCAATTTATCTCGTCTCGAAAGGCAGTGTTAATCCGGAACTTATGGTATGGGTGTCGCAGGGCTTTGATGGCATCGTATATCCTAGAGGAGAACAACCTACCCCCCCTGACAACGGTCGCGTAGGGCGATAAGCGCCCACCAAGGCGTTCTAATTGTTTACAAGTGGCTTTCCTCTTGTTCAGAAAGAATTTCAACTCTAATTTAAGTTTCAGAACTTTGTCAGGAGGCAGACGGAGCTGCATTTGGACAGTGTCAACATCGATTCCAAGGAAACGGTTTGAAGTTGAAGGAGAAAGAAGTTTAGGAAAGCTAACAAAAAATCCCAAACGTCTAAGAATATTAATCAGGATTAATTGATTATCGACACATCCAGCAAAAGAATCATTTAAAATTGCAAAATCATCGAGATAATTGACTAGTCTGGCGACCCCCTGTCGCAAAGCACAAAGATAAATGAAATCTGAAACCTTACTAAATATATAAGGACTACTGGACAAGCCCGTAGATAGCCTGTTATCAAGAAAATACTGAATCCTACCATTTAACTTCCAAATTAAACCTTGATTATGTCTATCAATAGGATGGATAGTAATGGCACGGTAGGCATCTTTTATATCAATTATAGAAAGAAAATCGTTCGCACGTAACATTTTCACTAAAGTGTCGAGAGTTTTATAGTTAAATTTACAACAAGTTTCATCAACAAAATTATTAACGGATTCATTGAAAGGTTTGCTGCAGTCAACAATCAAACGTAAGCCGCTGGGCGACTTTGGAACACAAAATATATTATGAGAGCAATTTGGAGGTTTATCAGTTTTACTTAAATAGCCAAGTTTTAATTCAGATAATAATTTCTTTTCGATAAATGCAGCATGAACAATGTCAGCAGTTAGGTTCAACCTTGCAGAATAAGAGTTACGAAAACTCCTATTAATTATTCTAAAACCGAAAATTGTGCCATGTAGGATATAAGCCCAGTCAGGGTCAGAGTCACCACGGAAAAATAATTCTACAAATACGCGGCAAGGTTTAAATTGTGTCAACTGACCGGCAATGTAATGCGTACATAGGCAGTCGGCGTTAAAACAAGCACGAGTAACAGAAAATGATTTCACTGGCTCATTAGGACAGTTCAAGTCAATTGCAGGAACAAAATAACATAGCGCGTTAGAATTAACAGCTAACCAATCTGAATCTATGTTTTCCCAAGTCGGAAGGGGTGTTACGTAATTTTTAGTAGAAGTAGGCTGAGTCGCGGCAGCCATTCCGCCAGCCACGTGGCCCAGGATCAATTTGCCGGTCGAGTGACCTACATCAGGTAGAGGGGGCGTAGCACATTCTACACCTTTCGTACCAATCTCACTACTACCCGAATAATTAGCAGAAGTTAATAATACATTAGAAACATTGATAGCCGGCAAGGAATTTTTTCTGTGGCTAATATGATTAGTAGAGGCACAAAATAAATGACAAGTTACACATGCTGATTTTTTCCGCCTATTCAATCAATCACGGCGGCACGCGCCACACTTGTGTGCATAGCTACCACAGCGAGAGCACCAATGGCCATAGCTGCATGTCTTGCTGTCACGCGAACAGGCAGACTCATTATTGTGATTAAAACATGGTTTTTTACCATCACGGGCATAGAGCTTTGAAGCAGTGCTTGCAGCAGAACTGGTGGTTTTCTTATCTTTGATAATTTAGGACAGGAGGCGGACTACATAGTATGGCAATTTATTCAAGAACAGGCAATGTAATAGTCAAGTAATGTAATCAGAGTGAGTAGATCAATGTTAAGTTTGATAGGTCATTAAGGCAATGTAAGTGTAATGGATAAAGTAGTGAATGTTCAGAGTCAAATGTCATATCGCGGTAAGTCATTTATCGTTAGTTAGAGTCTTAAGTGATGCGGGCCTCAACCTTATCGGAGAGTTGGGTGGGTGGGACGGTGAGAGTAGGTCTTGTCGGTGTGGTTCCAGGAGGAGAAGTGGCCGAGGTGATGGGGAGGCGGAAGGAAGGAGGGGGGGGGAGGTACCAGCGGCGGGACCAGCGGCGGGACCAGCGGGAGGAAGTTGTGGTGGTGGCATCTGGAGGGAGTGGGGTGAGTTAGGGAAGGAGGTGGTGGCGCCATCTGGGTGGGTGAGGGTGTGTGGGGAGTGGGTGAGTGAGGAGGAGGGGCGGTAGGGCGGGGGAGGAGGGTGTGTGGGGAGTGGGTGAGGAGTAGGAGGGGCGGTAGGGCAGGGGGAGGGTGGTCGTCCGCCTCCCCCGAATTACCCATATTGCCACAGCAATATGGACATTTTCAAATGTATAGTAGCGTAGAGCTAATTCTTTGTTACCAGCCGTGAATGCACTGTAGCCCTCTTTAACAGCAATTTTACGAATTTCAGTGTCATAGGAGACATGTGAAGAGTTCGTGAAGTTATTAGCTTTAGCTTTAGAATATATGAACCTTATGTGCTTGATAATTGAGAGCGACGCTTGGTAGTTTGTGTCCGACCTATCTAAAAACCAAGCGCAAGTCGCTTCGACAATTTCATAGGCGTTAAGTTTTTTTACTTGCTTTCGATCATCAGTGTGGTGTTTTAACGACCACTTACGGCGTTTCCTGCGCTCATTGCTTGGTGTACGACTGCCCGAACTGGAACTCGACGAATGGCGCCGGTGTCTGCAGCGCCTCGACTTTTTCGACCGACTTCTACCACGTTCAGGGTTGACGTTTAATGCGGCGAGATCCTCCTCGAGTTGCTTTTGTTGCTGAAGAAGCGCGGCCACCCGGCGCTTCCGTTCCAGTGATTCGACTTTGTCCTTGAGCGCGCGCTCTTCTTCGGCGTAGTCGTCTTCACTTGCGCCTCCAACTGCCCCACGTGGCTCCGGCTTGACCTCGGTCGACATTTTGTCTACCAACAGATCAGTTGGAGTCACCTCCAACAGCGGGTGCGCCCTGGTTGAGCGCTTCGGAAGCGCACTGGTCGTAGGAATGTTCCTTTGACAGTTGTCGTCCACAGGGCCGGAATGAGAAGTGCCACAGGTTGAGCAGTCATCTTTAGGCATTACATACCCAAAAGACCAGAATGCGGTGGTGACAGCAGCACCAGCGGTGACAGCAGCAACCAGTGCGGTGACAGCAGCACGTGGTAAACAGCACGTGGTGAACAAAAAAACGGTAAGAGGTGTGTCAGTCTGCAGCGTTGAAGGCTGAGTTAATTGTCACCCTGAGAAAAGAGAGTAAAGAGAACAAAAAAAAAACGGTAAGAGGTGTGTCAGTCTGCAGCGTTGAAGGCTGAGTGCCAGGCCAGCGCAGTGACCAGTGTCCAACCAGCACGCGACACAGGCGCTGCACGTGCCCCTAGCATCGAACCCGGGAACCACAATGGTGGCGACAAGATTAGAATAGCGTTGCCGGAGGCCCCTCGCTCTACACCTGTATACAGTTACTGTATACGAGCTGTAGGCTGAAAGGAGGCAACGAGTAGGTATGGGCGATCTGCAGCATTGAAGGCTGAGTGCCAGGCCAGCGCAGTGACCAGTGTCCAGGCAGCGCGCGACACAGGTGCTGAACGTGCCCCGCGCGTCGAACCCGGGAACCACAATGGTGGCGACAAGATTAGAATAGCGTTGCCGGAGGCCCCTCGCTCTACACCTGTATACAGTTACTGTATATGAGCTATATATAAATAATTCAGCACATAAGTGACATTGGTATGATATATATTTTATATGTTTATATATGATACATATAATTCACTACATAATTGACCGCTGTATTAAAAATATATATATAATATACGTATAATATGCATGACATATAGTATATATATGATGCATAAGAATTATACGCGTTTAAATAATAGAGGTTGTTCACACCTACGTTGGTCTTCGACTGCCTCACTTTCTGACTCTATCAAACTTGACTGGTGGCGCCACCTACTGACGCCCACCTCACTAACTACTTATCACTTCCTGTACCAGTCTCACTGACAAATTGCAATTATCACTGATGCAGTGATTTATTTCATTGTATGTTGTATGTTGATGCAATTTGAAATGCGATGGCCGAATGAGTTGAGCATCCGCCTCCCATTCTGGTAGGTCGTGGGATTCGAACTCACACATTCAAACCCTGGCCGAGTTAAACCAATGACTAAAAAATTGATACTTGTCGCTTACTAGCCAGGCGCTCAGCATTATTAGGATAGGACAAGGAGATGGCCGAATGAGTTAGAGCGTCCGTCTCCTGTGTTGGTAGATCGTGGGATCGTGGGTTCGAACCCTGGTCGAGTCAAACCAATGACTTAAAAATTGATACTTATCACTTACTAGCCAGATGCTCAACATTATTAGGATAGGGCAAGGAGCAGTGGAATGAGGAAGACCAATCGTCCGTGATTGAAATTTCCACTTCTTAAACAACTAATGTACCAAAAGAAAAAAAAATCGTCCGTGATTGAAATTTTCCACGCTTAATCAAGTAATGTACCAACAAGAACATAGCCATAGAACTAGGCTAACTAGCCATGTATGTGAATCCCCACTGACTGGCCTATGAGGATAATCCTCAGTCCTTTAACGAAAACGGGTGATACTTACAGAAGTCACCATGACTACATGGTGTGCCCGGCGCCGGAATGCAGTTGGAGTCGAGTCGGTCAATCGAACGGAGCTGTCTTCGGTTGCGGAGTCCATACCCTCCTCAATGAGCACCTCACAACTCGGCCATGACCTGCTCTACATTCAGAAGTACACTCGCTTCTTCCCCAAAGGATGCATTGGTATGGACATCTACGTGTATACATGTTCTATGCAATTCCTGAATGTGATACGTAATGCATTATATGAATATAAATAATAACGCTACTTTTTACTGTTATTCTACATGGCCAATGGCCTATTCCACCAACCGTCCTGACCTTAGATGTTGCTAGGATGTAATGTAATCAGATACTCTTTTATGTATTATGTTGTTTTGTACACAGTAAGATTTCGGTGTTAAGCTAAGATTCCATATACGCAGTATGCGCCATGCACCATGCAGCATGCGAATGCATACATGCCATGCACCATGCTATTTGCGGTCTTTCTCGCTTCAAATTTGTGACGGAAAGTCAAAGTTCCTCTTTTCTCTATCGCAAATTAAGCAGCATTCATATTCACATTCGCACCGATCGATCCATAGAGCGATCCGTTTGCCGCATTCGCATTCGCATTCACATTCGGATTCGCATTCACATTCGCATCCGGACATATGGAAACACCACTGTGCATTTACATGCTTTTCCATTTTTTTGCCGCATTCGCATACCACATACCACGTATATGGAATCTTAGCTTTAGTTGGGGTATCTTTACATTAACTAGTAACTTAAGATGTCTTGACTATTGATTTGTTCTGTAGATAAATAAATAAATTTTAAGCGCACATTGTCTCCCATGAAATGTGAATATACACAATGTGAATGCTCCCCCCCCCCCCCCTTTTTGTTCTTAACAGAAAACCCTGTGACATCAAGAGGCAAACCGGTGCAGTGTCTCCACCTGCTGACCACCGTGATGGTGCCAGTTCTTGCCCTGATGGTAATGGTTGGTACCATCTTTGTCACACAAATCCAGGGCTACCATTCTTCGCAGGATGTCCGCTCCTCCATCCACTTCTGCATCTCCGTCTCGGATTTGATCAACGTCCTCCAACGAGAGCGTGACATGAGCGCATTTTATGTTTCTGTTATTGGATCAGGTAAATGAGTTTGGACTACCAGATGGGATAGCCGAATTAGTTGAGCGTTCGCCTCCCGTTTCGGTAGGTCATGGGATGCCACCCTAGTTGAGTCAAACCAATGACTTAAAGATTGAGCCCTTGTGCTTTATTCAGGATATTTGTTTAATCTTTAATGATTCATACATCTTATGATTTATTCAATTTATTTGTTCCTTTAGTGACACACAAAATTGATGCCCTTTTCCTTTTTAATGCGTTTATGTTTTTAGATTTTAAAAACCCAACTCATCTCACCATTATTATTTTTTTGGGATTTTTTATTCAGCTTATTTAAAGCGGTATAATGCGATAAAAGCATGAGATTTTCAAAATCAGAACACATACCTAGATTTGATCTTATACATCTAAGTTAGATACTCATGCAATTATTAAGCATTTTTTGCTGCACATAAGGGGATACCAAGCAAATTTAAAGTTGCATGGTCCGATGAAATATAATTTTGTCAAAATTAAAACAACTACTTACATTTGATGCTATATATCCAACTTAGATATTGGTCTATTAGCTAATGATTTGGGACAGTATATACAGAATAACCAGTGAGTTTATAACCTCACCCCTTTGAACACTCAGTTTGAAACAGCCATTATGCAGGAAGGCCATTAACCAATTAGGCCAATCTCGTGACCCCATTACCCCCCCCCCCCCCCCAACCAAGTAGGCCTGCTGTGCAGGGTCATAGAGGGGAAGGGGATATGAGGTGGATGTGTGTGTATGTGTCTGTGTGTTTCCTGACCTGATTTTACAGAGGCACAGAGACAGACATACACACAGACATACACACACAGACATACACACACAAGACATACACACACAGACATACACACACAGACAGACATGCAGAGACATACACACATAGACATACACACACAGACACACATACATATACATACAGACAGACATACACACAGACATACACACACAGCCATACACACAGACATACATACACAGACATACACACACATACAGACACCCATAGATAGGCACACACAGACAGATATACACAGACAGCACACATATACACAGAAACACACACATGCACACACCTGACATACACAGACACACATACACCCAACCTGACTTTGCAGAGAGAGAGCCACACACACACAGACACACACAGACACCCACAGACAGACACACACACACAGACATACACACATACATACACACATACACACACAGACACATACATACACATACATACATACACACATACATACATACACAGACACACATAGATACACATACATACACACACATACACACACAGACATTACCACACATACATATACACACACAGACAGACACACATAGATAGACACACACAGACAGACATGCATAGACAGCACACACAGACACACAAACACACAGATATGCACACACCCGACATACACAGACACATACACCTGACCTGACTTTGCAGAGAGAGAGACACACCCACATACAGAAACACATAGACAGCCGCACACAGGCAGAGGCAGACACACATATACATGCACACACATACATACACAGACACACACACATACAGACATACACAGACAGACACATCCATACACACACAGACACACATACATACACACATACACAGCACAGAAACACACAGATGGACACACACAGACATACACACAGACAGACACACACACAGATACATACAGACATACCTAGACAGACAGACACAAGCAGACAACAGACACACATTTTTTTTTTTAAAGCCCTAGTGCCATGGGCCTATGTCACTAATCCATTCCCAGAATGTTACCAACCCTCCAACCAGGAATACCTACCTACAGTCCTGTAAGGTTCCAGGTCATCTGACATCACGTGGTCACCGCGAGATGACATCTGGGTCATAGCCACAGGACTTTTGGCAAGCTTGTCGAAATTATTTTTGGTTCTTTCAGCTCATATTACTTCAAAACTAATCATCTTTAATCAAAATCACTCCGGAGTAATGATTAGTAGCTTGTAACGATCAATTTGATATATTTATCTCAAAAATAAGACAAAAATTCAAAGGCCATCGGACCATGCAACTTTAATAGAATTGTAAAGTTAAGATTCCATATATGTCGTATGTGGTATGTGAATGCGAATATGGCAAAAAATGGAAAAGCATGTAAGCGCACAGTGTCGGTGCTTCCATATGTCTGGATGTGAATGCGAATGCGAATGCGAATGCGAGTGTGAATGCAAATGCTGTAAGTAGATCACTCTATGGACCGATCGGTGCAAATGCGAACACGAATGCTGCTCTATTTGCCATAGAGCAAACAGGAACTTTGACTTTCCTTCACAAAATTGTAGCAAGAAAGGTATTCATGCTGCATGCCACATTCGCATGCCACACGGCGCATACCACATATATGGAATCTTAGCTTTACTGCTGAAGCCTATGGAGTCATAATTTTGATGTGATTGCCAAAATTAATTTTGACATGTTTTCACTTTAAATACAACTTCAAACTAAAGTAAAGTAAATAATGTGCGATACTCGAACGAAATGAGGAAACAATGGTTCATTACTCAACATTTATTGAATGGAAATCAAACAAATATGAATCAATCAAGGATCAGTGTAATGGTGCCTTTGAAGGCGAACGAGGCTGGCTTGAGAGTTCAGTGCCTCGGGAGGCAGACGATGGTAAGATAACAGAAAGCGACTGGCACCTTGCGAACATGGAAGGCTGGCTTCCGAGATGGAGTTAGTGTTCAGGTTGTTTAGGCGTAATCAACATGATTGAGTGCCTGGAGTGAGATAATTGACATGATGAGAAAGGTACAATCAGGTAGATAAGGTCAATCTCAGCACTTAACCCTCATATGAGAGGGCAGGGTGGGTGAAGTAATGTTGCTCCGATGAGAGCCAAGAGGGAAGTGCAGACGGAGGGGCAGTTGTCACGTGCTAAGTGAAGACCAGCCTCGTTCGCGAATTAAATATGTTGATGCGTCAACATACCTAATGACAATCAACCTGATGTATTTATCTCAGAAATTGACAGAAACTTAAAACCATTCGACTATGCAACTATAAATGCTTTTGTTTAAAAACGATACAGGAAAATGAAGCCTTGGATTTGTGGAAGATTGCTTTGTTGGCAACGATTACTCTTATTAGTATCATTTTCATTATCACTATCTTTATTATCATTACCTGATGGAGTGGCCGAATCAGTGGAGTGCAAGCTCCCCATGCGGAAGGTCAGGAGTCCAATTCCCAGTGGAATATGACTTACAAAATTGATACTTGTCGCTACATAGCCTGGTGCTTGGTATCACTTGGATAGGACAGGAACCGGTTAGCTCAGTATCAGGATAATGTGGCAGAGTGGGAAAGTGGGTCATGGTGCCAATGGCCTGGTCTACTAGTGCAGCAGCACTATAAAGTTGCTGTGAATGCACACTGCCACAAGTGAGTATCCGTCCTGATATGACCTTAGATGTTGCTAGGACGTAGAGCTCAAACAAACAAATCATCATCATTGTCATTATTATTATCGTTGTTAATCTTCTTCTTGGTTGTTCATCGGTGGCGATGATGACAACAACTCATCATTTGTTGTAAACTTGTTGATGACCGATGAGTCCAATTTGTGCTTGGAATGTGCGGTGGCACATTGGACAGCAGATCAAAGATTCACCACTACCAGGGGCGTAGCTAGGCATACACGCGTACGCCAAAACGTCCACATCGTTTTGTCCACACAAAAAAATAAAAATAAAAATAAAAATAAAGAGAGAGAGAGAGAGAGGGGGGTGTTACTTAGATATGATTTCATATTCGGAAGGGTGTGACGCCGTAAGCGGCCCCCTAAACCCCCTGCCGAAATTAGGATCACACATCGTTAAAGGTCTAGCTACGCCCCTGACTACCCAGAGTAGGTGCGGGGTGAATTGTTTATCTAGTTGGACATGTGTGGGTAGCTGCAGTCAGAGATTATTATTGTTGTTATTATTATTATTATTAGAAACAAAGGTGAACCTTCTGAAGGCGTATGTTGAGACAGACTACGCCCTTGACAAGCTTCCTTACTGGATTATCGCTTCCGAGGAAAGGCGAGACTTGGGCACCAAGGAAATGTTCATAACCTTCCTGAACCATCACCGCTACAATCTTGACCTCAACAAACCGATGCCACAGAGTGAGCTGAATTTCTACACGCATCTGATGAGCTCCTTCATGTCCTGGTTCTATTCGGCCATCACGGCTGCCCGTTCTGGGTGAGTGAGTGAGCATGCGCGTGACTCTGTGAGTGTGTGTGTAGTTTGTATAGCTGCTCATAGGTGGCAGTGGTGGTACACGCCTTCTGGGTTGATTTTAGATAAAATATTAACTCACCCCTACCCAAAGTAGGTGAATGATAACGCAGTCTAAATACGAGCGAAAACTGCTTTAGCTGTTTAGTGTGGAACAGGAAGTGGAATTCCTGGTTCCCGTATCAAATGGCTACCTGTATTGCCACAGAGTTGGTGCCCGTCCTGATATGACCATTGATGTTGCCAAGGTGTAAAACTCCAAAAACCAACCAACCAGAGTTGGTGAATTGGGAGAAAATGTAAAAAGCCAAGCTGGTGACCCCAGAATGCTGTCCATTTGACTTCTAATGACTATTAAGCTGCATGTGTTATTATATTTGTCAAATAAAATGTAGTGGGTAAATATTAAAGCTGCATAGTCCGATGAAAACATAAAATGTTCAAAACTAAAACAATTATCTAGATTTGATTCTACATATCTAACTTAGATGCTGGTGCACTTATTAAAGATTTGTCGTTACATATAAGGGGATACTGAGTCAATTAATAGAACCTGTTACTGCAGAAGCCTATGGTGATAGAGTTTTGGCAAGCTTGCCGAAATTAATTTAGCAGGTTTCCATTTCAAATATCTCAAAAGTTAGCGATTTAAAATAAAAGTTACTTCAAACTAAAGTAAGGTAGATTATATTGAACAACCTTATATGTTTATCTCGGAAAATGTGAGAAACTCAAAACCATCGGACTATGCAACTTTAAGATATATGTGAAGAATTTACTTCGCTTCTTAAATTAAGAATGTATCTGCTCATTTCATTTGCCCAGCCATTCGCCACTTGTTCTAATGGGTTGTTCTTCACCTCTGAATCATTTTAATATAATCCATTACTGCTGAAGCCGATGGTGTCAGAGTTTTGACATACATGTCAACATTAATTTTCTATGTTTGAATTTAAAATATCCCCAAAGTTAACCATTGAAAACAATCAACCATATATATTTATCTAAAATATGAACAGAAACTCGAAACCATCGGACTATGCACCTTTAATTCCCTCACTATGAAGTTAGTTTTTGAAATCTATGCAAATCCGCATTTATCTCTGGGGTAAGTGCGTACTTTTAAAGCTGCATAGTCCGATGAAGCATCGATTTGTCAAAACTAAAATAATTACCTAGATTTGATTCTACATATCTAACTTAGATACTGGTGCACTTACAAAGCATTTGTTGCCACATAGAAGGGAATACTGAGTCAATTTAATAGAACCTCTTACTGCAGAAAGAAGCCTATGATGTCAGAGTTTTGACGTGCTTTCCAACATTAATTTAGTATGTTTGCACTTCAAATATCACCAAAGTTGGTAATTTAAAATGAGTTACTATAAACTGAAGTAAGGTAGATTATAACAATCATATTAATATCTTTATCTCAGAAAAGTGACAGAAACTCAAAACCATCGGAATATGCAACTTTAAGCATAGGTGCAAATTCACGACGAGACATAAGTGGTATAAATTGCTTTTATTCAATCAGACAGAACTTAGGTCAAATCAAGAGTTATCAATCTCAACCCGACTGCGTGGTATCTTGTTTGTTAGTTGATGGGTTGAGGAGGTGGGGGGGGGGGGAGCAGGTGGGTGGCAAAATTGGTGATCGGCTAGTCTTCGTGGGTTTGTATCCGGGTGGCGAGTGAGCGAGTATGGTGCTCGCTGTGACATCAGCGCATGGAGGACCAAACCCGCTAGGTGGCGACAGCAGTGGTGGAATAAATTTAGTGTCAAAGTAGCGGACAGGCGGCGCAAGTGCATGGAGGAGTCCATGTGCAACTGTCATTTTTTTGGGGTCAATTAGTTGATTAAGTAGGGGAAATTGCAATCGTGGTCAATTGGTCTTCCTCATTCCACTGCTCCTTGCCCTATCCTAATAATGCCGAGCGCCAGGCTAGGAAGTGACAAGTATAAATTTTTAAGTAATTGGTTTGAGTCCACCACACGATCCCATGGTCTACCAGAATGGGAGACGGATGCTCAACTCATTCGGCCATCCCGTCATTGCGCTTTACAATTCACACTGCAGGACAGTGTGGAAGGAATTGGTAGCGACACAGGAACTGTTGGCTGCCAGCAATTCCTTTGGCATTGAGCGTGCTATGGGATCCATCTTCTACTCCAGGGGAGGATTCGCCGATATGGACGAGTACAGAAAGGTACAGCTAACTACAGTAAAGCCTCTCTAACCGACCACCTCCACAGATCGAACACTCCCCTATATCAATCACTTTATTTGGGTTCCAAACAATTGCCCTTAGTAACGACAGTATAAATACAGACTCAAGAAAACAACAAAAACAAAAAAAAACTCTCCAAACCGACCACCTCCCAAAATGAACCATTTAAAGTGGGTCCCATGGTCAGCTGATTTAGAGAGGTTTTAGTGTAATCATTTCTTCGACTCCATTCGGCGCTTAGAGTTAAAGTTGCATAGTCCCATGAAGCATGACATTTTCAAAACCAAAACAATCACCTATATTTGACCAGCATATCTAACTTAGATGCTAATGCACTTATTATGTTTTTGTTATCACATAGAAGGGAATACACGGTCAATGTAATAGAACCTCTTAGTCTTACTGCAGAAGCCTATGGTGTCAGAGTTTTGGCATGGTTGCCAAAACTAATTTGACATGTATGCACTTCAAATATCTCAAAAGTTAGCCCTTTAAAATAAAAGTTACTTCCCAACTAAAGTATGGTCGATCATAACAATCAATTGCATATATTTATCTCAGAAATATGACAGAAACTCAAAACCATCGGACTATGCAACTTTAAAGGAGCAGTAACGTGGACAACACAACCTTACTTATTCATAATTGAAGTAACGCGAAACCGACAGACTTTAATATTGGGATTTATTACATATTTTTCTTTAACTGTTACATGTCAGATTTTGATGTCATGATTTACGAGGCTTACAGAACTTGACCCCACTCAGAATATTAAGTATGGGTGGGTGGGATGGCTTTAAACCAAATGGCGTAGATGTTGAATAGACCGCAGTCGAGGCCAGAGTGAAACCAAAAAAGGCGGCTAGTCAGATAACGTCAATTTCTACGCTGGGTGGAAGCGTAAAGGCGCCACAGCGGCGGAGTTCAGATGCTTTGTATCCATTCGTAATGAGACGTCGGTCACACGCATTCAATTAACCATGTTTTCGTAACATGCACAATTATCATGATGTAATATGGCTAGTCATAATTCGTATATATTAAGAAAATTGATTATCTAGGGATACACAAAAAATCGCATGGCATAGTTCAACCAGAGACAAACAAACTACGAAGAGATACTGATATCGGTGATTTCGGTATAAACAACTCACCAAGCACAATTTTGCTTAATTGTTCAGCTCATGCAACCAAACATATCGGGGGAGGGTGTTGAGGTCTGTAATGTATGAATGACATCATCGGTGGGGGGGGGGGGGGGGGGCCCTTATCACATGATTTAGAGATGTTCTCCGCAGACAGGGCGCCATAGAAAGCTCTCAATTAAACATTTATAGTATATTAATATACATGATTTAATAAATTATTTATACCAAAAGTAGCTGGTTATGATAAATAAGCATTTGAGCTATATATTTTTATCTTTAGCTTAGAAATCCTGACATTGTTCTCTATAGGGTTGTCTAGAAGCCCTGTCAGTGTTGCCCCCCCCCCCCCCCCCCCCCCCCCCCCCCCCCCCCACCACCACCACCACCACACACATACATACTCGATTGCGCAAACTGAAACACAAGGCAAATATCTGTTTGGAGAGTGTTTGTCAGAGTATACTTCCGGTCTTAGCGGCCCATACCTGGTCCGTTTAATATCTAATCCTGGTTTAAGGCTCTCAGCGGCTAAGATGTGGCTACCAATCCCATTTAGCTCAAATGACCCTTCTCATCTGTTGGAGGCCAGGATAGGCGTTTTTTTTTGTCGAAATAGAACTAACCCATGCTTAGACGTATGGGTTCCTAATTAGGCCACACAAAATAAAACATTGGTGATCGTCCTCGCCAGTGCTTGAAAAATCGCCCCCCCCCTGATTATCTTTTGTCTTAGATTGTTAAAAATGTGTCAGGCTAGCAGGAATTCAACTTTTATAAGTTTGAGATACCATTAAGAACTATGGCATTCTCTGTGGCGGAGTGGTTAGAGTGTCTGACTTTTTTCTAGGTCAGACTCCTAATCTGAGGGTCAGCGGTTCGATTCCCCATGCCCCCAGCTCTGCCAATTTGGATTTCCACCGCTGTGTAAAACTTACAGTGTCATCAAAGGCCGGTTGCTCTCATACCATGTCTATGTGGTGTGGGAGGTTAAAAATCCCTTGGGTCGGTAAAAGTGTAGGCTCAGGCTTTCTATCAACCAGCAGTGGAATGAGGAAGACCAGTCGTCTATGACTGAAATTTCCCCTGCTTAAACAACTAATGGACCAAAAAAAAAAAAATTACATAACTGTATGCTTGTTTTGCATGTAGGGAGGCCTCAAAGAGTCAAACAGATGTCAAGAATAAAATATTTGCTTTCCAAAATTGAAAGTTTTAGAGCTATATGATATCATACTGAAAACAAAAATAAAAAATAAAAATGAAAACCACCTGCCCTACCCTAATTTGTGTGATCAAAAGAATGATCACCAACTTATAATATTCTTTTCGGCGTTAGGCTGTAGAGGAAAGTCTTAAGGAAACAGTATATGGCAATAGAGGCTCCGATGAAAACTTCAGAACACCAACTTTGAATAGTAGTCTATTTTAAGCACTCTGCCTATGTTTTATAATGTATGAAACTCCACATATTCTTTATCTTAATGACGACACATAATGGGCTGTTCGAATAAGCCCCGTTGGTAGATGCTGAGTGATAGGTTTTAGAGCAAGAATCCAATCGCTATAGGTACAACGTAATTGATTTTTCTCGAATGTGAATATTTAGCGAAATATTTATGTAAGGTATAACTATTAAAATTACCATACCATTAAGCGATTTGACCCTCCTAAAAAAATGACAACTAAAATGGATTTGTCGGTTTTTGTGCCTGAACCTTTCACTGATCTACTGCTACTATAATTAATATGTCCCATTGTTTATTCTGTCCTACGTCCCATCCTCCTGATTTCTTATTTTCAGTACTCAGAGGGCTATGATTGTGGAATGGCTGCAGTGCGGGCTGCCATGCAGTTTTCAATCATCTTAGTTACGCACTTCAACGAAAGCCTTCTGAACCTACACTTTGATCAGGGCCTACTCTATGCGATGCGCAAAGAAGTAAGTGTGATGCTTCATCTCCAGAAATGAGCTACTGACACCTATACATACAGAAGAGAAAACTGCATTTTGGATTGCTTGCAATTTGCAAACAGTTACAAATCATAAACAAGGAGCAATAAAACCAAAATCATTACTAAAACTAAATTTTAAATTTCGACTAGCTCCCATCCCCACCACCGCGTGGTGCTAGCATTAATTTGACATGGTTTCAAATGAAATATCTTCCAGTTAGCCACTTGTAAATAAACGATACCTCAAACTAAAGTAAGGTGGCTTAAAATAATCAATCTAATGCAGTAAAACCTCTCTAACTGACCACCTCCACACATCGACCACTCCCCTATACTGATCGCTTTATTTGGACCCCAAACGATCGCCCATACAATACCATTGTAATGATAAAACAAAATCTCCCTAGACCGACCATCTCCCTAAATGGACCATTTAAAGTTGGTCCCATGGTCGGTCGATTTCGAGAGGTTTTATTGTATATTTATATATAAAAAAAAAAAAAGCAGCAGAAACTTAAACTCATCGGTACTCTGCAACTTTAAATTCTTTAAATTAAATTGTGAAATCTTGAAAGGTATAATTCAAATTAGGAAACCTATTCATGAAGCATCTCGACTTTGTTGATTTGCTTACAGATCACTCAGCAAGGTGGCGATTTAATTGGAGTCAATAAATCACTCGCGAAAGCTACCAACTACTTCGAAGCCATGAGTGCATTGATGGATGTGTATCTGAAAATGGAGAAATTCCTCATTCAGAAAATCGAGTTGAAACTGCTGAGCAGTGTCAGAGGTAAGAGAATGTGACAACGACAGAAGTGATGCATTATTCCAAAATACAGCAGAGAAATAGCATAAAAAGTAACTCGGTTTGAACTGAGTATTGTTTAAAGTTGCATAGTCCGATGAAAAAAATAAATTTTCAAAACCAAAGCACTTATTTAGACTTAATTCTAGATATTCACCGCATATATTGGTGCACTTATTAAGTATTCTTCTTTGCTGCATAGAAGGTCGTAATCATCATGCTGTAGGTCGCGATGCGACAAAGACTGCTTTCATTACTTGACTGCCACTCTCCATTTAGCTCTCACTTGTGAGAGTTGCGTCCATGAGTCGGTATTAATGTCTCTCAGCTTCAGGTTTCTCTTGATGGTATCTTTGAACCGGAGACGAGGGCGCCCTCTCTTTCTGTAGCCAGAAGACAGTTGAGAATAGAGGATCTGCTTTGGTAGCCTGTCTGATGACATCCTCATGAGGTGTCCAGTCCACCGGAGATTCTTTTTGATCAGAAGACCTTCCATAGAGGGCAGCCCCGTTCGTTTGAGTATTTCCTTATTTTTCACTTTGTCCTTCCACGTTAGCCTCATGATTGAACGCAGATGTCACATCATGAAGGCATGCAGCTTTTTCACCTGTCGTCTGTACACTGTCCAGGCCTCGGCTCTGTATAGTAGGGTGGATAGCACGATTGCACGGTAGATCTTACCTTTGGCCCGAATGGACACATGGTGGTTGTTCCAGAGTCTCTGGCATAGTCGGCCGAAAGATGCGCTAGCCTTGGCCATCCTCCTCTGTATTTCAGCATCAATGCGTCCATCACTTGATATAGTGCTTTCGAGATAGGTGAATTCCGGAACAGAGTTCAGCTTGTTTCCGTCAACCATGATCTCCTCCTCTCGGGTACTTGTAGAGTTGGGTTGGTACAGCACCTCCATCTTCTTGATGTTAATCTTCAGGCCAAACTTCTTTGATGCATCAGCGAAAGCGTCCACTATTTTCTGGATCTCTTCAGCAGAGTGGGCAACCAGTGCAACCAGTATCTGAGTAGTCTTGGTCTTCGCTCTGAAGTGTGTGACATTGAATAGGTCAGCGCTCTGTCTGGACTGTATATAGATGCCATCCCCCATGTCTCAGAAAGCCTCGTCGAGCATTGCTGATAGGAAGATGGAGAAGAGCGTGGGGGCCAGTACACAACCTTGCTTGACCCCATTGGTAACCCTGAACGATTCCGAGACTTCCCCTCCAGCACTAACGCTCGACATCATTCCTGTATGTAGAGCCTCGATCATAGTTGTGAACTTCTCTGGGCATCCATACTTCCTCAGTAGCTGCCATAGCCCGGTCCTCCCGAAAGTATCAAATGCCTTAGTGAAATCGACAAATACCATGTACAGTGGTCGGTCCTGCTCAATGCACTTTTCTTGTAGCTGTCGGAGACAGAATATCATATCCACGGTGCTCCGGTTACCTCCGAAACCACATTGTGACTCCGGAACTACATCAGGTGTTATGTGGTCGTAATATGACAATTTAATAGATCATGTTACTACTGATGTCTATGCTGCCAGAGTTTTGGCGAACTTGCCAAAATTAATTTGGTATGTTTTGACGTCAAATATCTCCAATGTTAGACATTTAAAATAAAAGTTACTTCAAACTAAACTAAAGTAGACTATAATGATTAGCATAATGCATTATCTCAGAAAATGGCATAAGTTCAAAAGCATCGGACTATACAATTTTAATATTATGTATGAATTGATCAATTTGCTTTTATAAAAGGAAGGGTATAGGTATTCTCATTTCGGGTGGTTAGGCGGTTGTGTGGTTTGAACCTGGAGGGTTTCAGTCATGTGACCGTTTCGGTGGGAAATTTGCTCCTGGGAGGGTGGAGCCATTGCGGCCCTGGAGGTGGTGGCCGGCCGCTAGTTCATGCCGGATCGACCAGATAACGTGGGAGAGCCGGGGCCGAGAGGTGTTAGTTCCAGCGTTTCCCTCTAGATGGCGCCACCATAGCCATTCGTGTTGACCCCGCCTCCACCCCGTGAATTACGCATGTTAGGACTAACATGTACAATTCGTTCCAATAGTCCATTTCCAACTTTAACACTCTTTTATGGCCATGGTAATAACTGATGTGAAAACCAGCTCACTATGCATCATGCTTGGCCGAAGAGGTCTTATAAAAGATTTCCACTGCCAACATACCCTCTGCTGGCATTTGAAGAATACATGTTATATATAGAATCTCACTGTGGAAAAGCGTCTATAGAATAGTTGTCATAGGGGATTTGAAGAGCTCTTTTCCAAAACGTGATAAGTGGCAATCCAACAAGTGAGTTTGCAATGCCAATGCCAATTTTGTAGATCGTGTTTTGGAAAAGAGCTCTTCATATATATATGCTATATAAGTGATTATGTGAATATAAATAAAGAATAGCCCCTAGATGTTTCGGTGCTCCTTCTAAGCACCTGCTCGCTTCCCAGCACCCCTTATTCTGAGCAGGCCCCCCTGTAACCGGGCACTCTCTCCTCCCCTTGCCTGGGAACCGGCACTAAGGGTCTCCCTGCCTCACTTCTATATATTTATTATGTATATATATATTATGGAACACCATTTCTTGTTTTATTCAGTATTAGAGACATATCATTAAATATTTAATGATATGTCTAAATCGATTTTATCATATCATTAAAAGTATTTAATGATTTGTTCAAATAATGTATGATATGATTAAATATTCTATATTTGATGAGATCATAAAATTGATTTAGTGATATCATAAAATGCATTTGAAGAGATCATCAAATGCATTTGATGATCTCTCTAAATGGTGACAGGGAAGGGGGTGGGGACGGGGAGGTGGACGGGGAGAGTGAGGGGGGAGGAGAGGGAGGAGGGCAGGGAGAGGGAGGGAGAGGTGGAGGTGAAGGGGGATGGGGTAAAGGGAAGGGGACGGGGGAGAGGGAGGCGGACGGGGGAGAGCGAGGGGGACAGGGACGGGGACGGGGAGGAGGACGGGGAAGGGGATGGGGGGAGAAGAGGGCGAGAGGGAGAGGGAGAGAGGGAGGGGTGATGGGAATTAAATATAGTACATTTAGACATCTCGATTTAAGGATATGATTAATTATGTGGGTATTTTAACATATGATCAAATCGATTTGATGATCTGTCTAAATACATTCAAACATATATCTAAATGTACTATATTTAATCATATCATGAAACTGATTTAATGATATGATAAAATATATTTAGTCATGTCTTCAAATGGATTTGATCATAGGATTGTGCATGTTGCGGCAGCAACATGGGTAATTCTGGGCACGGGATCAAACTCCACCCTCCAGCACTGCCGGCTATGGGCGACACTGCCGCCACCTGGTTTCCACCCCCCGCATCTACCCCAGCACTGTCTCGTATGGGCGACCCTGCCGCCACCTACACTTGAACTCCCGCACTAAACCTCCCCATAGCGCCCTCCCCCCGCCCTGGCCGGTGAGAGCCTGAGCAGCTCACACCGACCAGTGCGCCTGAACCTGGCGCGTGGCTCTGGACGCTGTACGATTTCTAGCCATCCCACCCACCCATCTAACAGATAATAGGGTTGATCGCGTGGTCCAGCCTCCCCTTGAACAATCTAAACTCTACTTGAACATTTGAGCAATTGACCTCTCTACCCTGAAACAAAACCTATTAAAAACCCATTATATACTGTTTGTGTCTCGTGTCTTGAATTAAATAGAATAAAAAGTACATTTCATGATATGATCAGATCGAATTAATGATATCGTTAAATATTTAATGATATTTCTAAATTGAATTAATGAGATCATTAAATATTTAATGAGATCATTAAATATTTGATGATCTCATTAATTCGATTCAGACATATCATTAAACATATGATATGTCTAAATACTGAAATGATGTTCCATAATATATACATATACATATATATATATACATGAATAGCTCTTTATATATGTGAAGAGCTCTTTTCCAAAAAATAATCTACTAATTTGGTATTGGCAGTGCAAACCCATTTATTTTTGGATTGGCGCTTATTGCATTTTGGAAAAGAGCTCTTCAGTTTTACTGCCAACCTAGTCTCTAATGGACATAGCGAGAACTGATGTTGTAGGTAGGAACAACTCATTTGGGAGCATGCGTTGTAGAAAAGGTGTTATAAACAGATAAAGGATCTCCATCACATAGACTGTCTTCTGATAGATAGAACAAGAACTAATATTGAAGGGAGGCCATTATCCTTATCTAGGATCTTGCTTCTTCCCATGTCAATGTTCAGAGAGACAGGTTATCAAAATTTAATTCCATTTTATCCATTGATTTATTCATTTACATACAGAGCCCATTATTTTCAGGGATTAGAATTAGAAGGTCAAATCAATTACGTAATAACTGATACTTGTCGCTACCTAGCCTGGCACTCGGCATTACTAGCATAGAACAATGAACAGTGAAATGAGGAAGTGGCGTTCTCTGTGGCGGAGTGGTTAGAGTGTCTGACTTTTTCTAGGTCAGACTCCTAATCTGAGGGTCGGCGATTCCATTCGCCATGCCCCCAGCTCTGCCAATTTGGATTTCCACTGCTGTGTATAACTTACAGCGTCATCAAAGGCCGGTTGCTCTCATACCATGTCTATGTGGTGTGGGAGGTTAAAAATCCCTTGGGTCGGTAAAAGTGTAGGCTCGGGCTTTCTATCGATCAGCAGTGGAGAGTGGAAGACCAGTCGTCTGTGACTGAGATTTCCCCTGCTTGGGACAACTAATGTCCCCCCCCCCCACCCCCCAAAAAAAAATGAAGACAAAAATGAGAGACAAATAAGTGTTCACACTTCCTGTCTACCATTCGCTATATCGCTATAAGACCAATTGTCTGAAATTTCCCCTGCTTAATGGAGTAATGCACAAAAAGAAAATGATATCAATGCAATGCGTCCTCTCTAATACCATTCCTCCTATTTTCTTCCAGATGAGACATATACCATTATTTTACTTGGAACATTGTTTGGGATAGTGATGATGATCTGTCCTCTAATCGTCAAGTCCGTCCACAACTTAACCAACAGCCTACAAAGCTATCCCGTGAAGATTGGTGCAAGGTATACACTGCAATAGGCCAGTGTTTGTAGTGGTAACTGAATATTCACATAAAGAGTTCAGGCACAAAAACCGACAAGCGCCATTCAGGCCGAAATGAAACCATGAGTACGAGGTTTGAGCTGAAGCTGCCATCATTCCGATATTCAAATCAGTTTTTTAATAGAACTCAATACACTGTCTATATTAATTTATAATGCATTACCCAAGATGAAATTGATCAACTTTAGCTGTAAAGCACTACTACAAATTCTATTTGACAGAGAATAACGAAAATGGATTTGTCAAATTTTGCACCTGAGCTATTTCAATTACATTCTTTTGAATGCTTACATATGATACTATTTTATACAAACATTATTTAAATGGCTTAAACAATCAATATAGGCTTTTCTCTCTTTGAAGCTAGTCCATTTTCAATTATTATGAAAATGTTTACTTAATTTAAAAATGTATAGATGTTATACGATCATTAACCTTCTAATCCTCTTAGCAAATTTTTAAACTGGAGTAGTGTATGGAAATATTTCATATTCGACAATCGTTTTGTGGAAAACAAAACTGATATGGCTTAATCAATCTAATATGTCATGATTGCTTGATTGCTGATGGTTTAATACTGTCGTGGGGGTGATGAAAATGGGAAATATTGCACCTAGAGCGGGACCCGAACCCACATCTCTTTGCATTCCGGGCCAGTGTGCTAACCATTACACCACCCAGGCTCCCTGATATCACCACACTACCCACGCCTACCTGTCTATGTGGTTACTTGCCTGAGAGGTCAGTGCAGACCACTATACTACCATGTCCGCATCAAGGACCATATTAACTGTGAAAGGTTAGTGGTACCTATTCTATCAGTCATGTTAATAAATTATCCCCAAAATGATCTCTGCTGCAATTTTAAAGTAGTTAAATTTGTGCCAGCAAGATATACTCACAAAACATAGCTAAACTCATAGGGGACAAATACAACCAAGTTGGTCTTGAACTTGCTGAAATTTGTTCATGCTTTGTAAATACTTCCCACATGCTATTTACATTAAAACATTGGTGATGCAAGGCCATGGAATCTACACACTGAATCAGAATGTGGCTGAGTGTTTGTGGGCACTAACACCCAATGTTCTTGCGGGGTGGTTCTTCCTCAAGTAAAAATTCATGAGTCAGCCGAAAGTGGGCAATGTGGCATCGAGTGAGGACTATTGTTCCCACCAACATCCAGCATGATTATGTCAATATTCTTCAATGCATGAGGTGATGTCGCAATATTTATTGTTTGGATGGTTATCACATTCATGTTGTCATTTTGATTTGGTATACAGTGATCGTCGTTAAAAGTGCTAATACCGGAAAATAGCGTCCATTCTAGCCGAGTGTCCCATTTAACTTATATTCAGAGTTAATATTGTATACGTATCTGAGATGGGAAATATAATTATTCACTGGTCACTGAACATGATGCAGTAACACAATTACAGAAAATACTGTAAAAAAAACAAACGATATAAAACATATAAATCTATCTTTGATAAAATTAATTAACATTACTATATTTACAAATAAAGAAATGTTAACTCAGATTTCTTCCAAACAATTTTACTAAGAGGGACACTACTGCAGACGCTCTATGTGTCATAACAAGACATTTCATGTTTCTATTATAAAAGAACAACGGATATAATCACTGAGAAGAAACGGATAGATTTACTACGCTATCAATTTGTACCAACATCTGTGGCTGAGCGAATTAAAAAGAACGAGTTCATCAAAGCAGAGGTAAGGGTTTAAGAACTCTGAGTTGACACAACAGTCAAAGAATTATCCTTGTTATATATAATGTATGTGATATATATTATATACTTATAAGCGGACGGGACGGGAAAATGAATGGGGCGTTCGATTTCCAGGTGGGAGGTTGTGGGTTCGATCCCTTACCGAGTCAAACAGATGACACAAACATTGATTAAGTGTGAGACCAGTTGTTTGCATTTGAAAACTGCCCCGAGTAATCAATGAATGCTATATAAATAAATATATATGTACATATAATATATATATATATATATGAATATATATATATGAAGAGTTCAGGTACAAAAACCGAAAAACACCATTCAGGTTGAAATGAAGTCATGACTACCAGGTTAGAGCTGAAGCTGCCAGCATTTCGATATTCAAATCTATATTTTTCATAGACGCCAATACATTGCCTATATAATGCATCACCCAATATGAAATTGACAGACTTCTAGATGTGAAGTGCTATTTTCATTTGATTATGCAGCTTCAACTAAGAAGCAACTTGTACAAGGCCATAGATATCTTCTTCGATGGTGTTTAAAAAAAAGAAGAAATTTTAATATTCTTTTATTATTGAGGCTGTATTTATACTGTCCATAGCATGTAAGCCTGGGTAACCAGGCTTGTTTTCAATGCTGGCCAGCTGTAGTGTTGGTGTTTTCTTACCAAGCAGTAGCTGCTGATAAGTTATTTGATTGTCTGCATTTCAGTAGCAGATAGATCTGTTGGTACGCTTAGTAGCCTATGTTATTTTTTTTTGGGCCCTCTTGGCATTGAATTTTTGTTCTATTCACATAGTTGTTCGCATAGGTTAAAAATATGTCAGAATGACCATATGTTTGACATCCAATAGCAAATGATGAAAATCAATGTGCTCTAGAGGCGTCATTAAATAAAACAAACTTTACTTTGATATATTTCACACAGGAATTCGCCGAGGTGACCGTGTTACATTCGAACATTGTGGGGTTCATATCCGTCTTGCTACACAGCTCCCCATGTGAGGTGATCGCCATGCTCAACTCACTCAACCAATGCTTCGACACTGAGCTGCTCAAATATGACGTCTACAAGTTGGAGACCCTCAGTGATGGCTACATCGTGGCCTCAGGTAAACTTTCTCCCCCTCCCTACCCCTACCCCCACCCCGAGTCGACTGCAAGCAGTACCTATCTTCAATGGACAATTCTGCATCGAGTAGGGCATTATAAAAGAGAAGGCAGTCGGGGCCATACTCTTAAACTAGTAAAACCCAGAGCCATTTCAAAGTTAAGGCAAGACAGTTTCTCAAACAGGATCATAAATATATGGAACAGTCTCCCACAAAATGTTATTGATGCCGAGTCAATAAATTCATTCAAGAATAGATTAGAAAAAGCATGGGCTGATGATCCGGGGAAATTTGACCCCTTATTCACCACATGCTACTAATTATTCCTTGTGTTGCTTATCTACTTGCACTCAAGCAAAAATGAGAGACAAATAAGTGTTCACACTTTCTCTCTACCATTCGCTACTTCGCTATTTAGCTATTTAGCTATTTCGCTATTTCGCTATTTCGCTATAATATATATAGGCGATGTGGCAGCTTCTGCAAAACCCCCCACCAAAACAGATTTGATTATCGGAATGATGGTAGCTTCAGCTCAGAGACGGTTGGCATTTGTCCTGTTTTTTGCACCTGAAAACTGCTGTGTGTAAATACATATACAAGTAACACTTACGATCAGATGACCAGTGATACGACAGCAACAACCAAATACATATGAATAAAATTCATTTACCCCCCCCCCCTCCACAAAACCCCAAAACTATTTTACACATTTACCCACCAGGTGTTCCCCATCGTAACGATGGCCAGCATGCCGTGGACATCGCCTGTCTGGCACTGGACCTCATGGAGCGAGTAGCGGACCTCACAATCCCACACATGCCCGGGAAGATCTTCCGCATGCGCATCGGCCTCAGCACAGGTGCGTTATTCTGCACCGCGAAATAAAAACGCCCTTTTCAAACTCAATTAACCTTCAGAATAAGCACAGTGATTTTTTGCTTTAAATTGCTTGTGATAGACATGGGTTTGTGACCGATGCCCGTTTACCCCATTTTCCAAATTACATAAAATATACCAAAATATAAAAATTATAAAAATTATATGATAGTTGATTTTAATTTCTGATATTTCTTTTGTCCTTTCACAGTGATTCTCCTTGGTGATCGTCCTTTTGAAATAAAAATTATGGTCGGGTGGGCGGTTTTTATTTAATTTGATTTAAATTGTATTTTTTCAGTATTTTACAGGTGTCCTCGCCCTCCCCCTCTCCCCTGCCCCCTCTATTCTCTCCACCACCCTCATCCACATTCCCTCCCTCCTCCCCATCCAACACTCTCTCTCCTGCACTCCAACTCCCTCCTGCACTCTCAACCCTGCTCCCTCCCCTTCCCAGTTCCCTCCATATCACATTCAAATCCCTTTCCATTCACCCCCCCCCCCCACTGCTGTGTCCATTCCCCCCTCTTCACCGCCTTTCTATTTCTAACTCCACCCGCCCTCTCAATTTAAGTTTAACAAAATAATAATTCAGGGGCGTGCGATTTTTCAGGCACAGGCCGAGACGATCAGCAATTAAAAAGAATTATTTGGCTTTATTGGTATTTATTTGCACTATTGCTGCAGAGAATGGAATAAATACTAAATAAATTTAATAGAACCTGTCATTGGTGAAGCATATGATATCATTATGAGCTTAACTTAGCACACTTTCACATCAAATATCTTCAACACTAATGCTTCAAAACTAAATTTACTTAAACCTAAAAGTACTGTAATATAACATTATAGTAATACATCTGTATATGTATATGAGACTGTCTCGAAAGGTGCTAAGCAATATGGGACAACAATTTGTCCATTGTAACGATCAACACACTATCTGCTTATGCATTTGCTCAGGATAAACTGATTTATTTTTTACATAGTGTTTCATAAACCCAATATAATACATATTGATTTGAAGGACATGTCCTTGTGTTTTCAGTGTAACCATTTCGGTGCTGTTTTGTGTCAATCGTTACAATGGACAAAAAAAAAGAAGAGTTATCACCTTTTGAGACAGGCTCATATATTTTCTTAAACCTGAAAAAAACAACCTGCCAGCAACTCAAAACCATCGGACTATGCCACTTTAAATGTGTGTTGACACCATTGTTGGCTACAGGATCAGTCGTGGCTGTGGTGTTGGGAAAAAGGATACCTCGATACTGCCTCTTTGGGAGGACAATAACGGCAGCCACTCTGCTTGAGAAAAGTAGCAATCGTTAGTATCACTATGACATTTTGTTTTCTTTTGTTTGATTAAAGCTGCATAGTCCGAAAAAGCATAAACATTTCAAAACCAAAGCAATTATCTAAATTTGATCCTAGATATCCAACTTAGACACTGATGCACATATTAAGCATTTGTTGCCATATCGAAGGACATGTTGAGTCAATTTAATAGAATCTGTTACTGCTGAAGCATGCTTGCCAACATTTATTTGCCATGATTGTCTCAACTTCAAATATCTCAATTATCTTAATTAATCAAATATAATAATAGTAACAGTAAGGCATTATGTTAGTATCAGAGAATATTATGAAGTCCTAGAAATACAATGAGATTCAGCGCAGTGTACATCACATAATCAAGCGAATTAGAATTTTGAATTATCAATGAGTGGTAAATCTACAATTTCAATTGCCTCACCTCAGCTGGAAGGATTCATATCAGTGAGCTGACCTACACTGCCCTCACCACCACTGGAAGCTTCGTGATGATTGACAGGAAATCTCGTATTAAGGTAATATATAATAATTATATGTACATAATTTGTATATAGCCCCCTTTGTCAACACTATTATTGGGGAAAAGCAATTCAACGTTAGTGTCTATGAGTATGACAAATTCGAGGGAGAAAATAGCACTCTCACCGGACGAGGTGACCGAATCGGTAGAGCTCTAGCTTTCTGTGCGGAAGGTCGGAATTTTGAATCCCAGCTGAGTCAAACCAATGATTCTTGTTGCTATCTAGCTTGGCGCTTATCATTAATAGGATAGGGCAAGGACTGGTTAGCTCAGTTTCAGGATAATGTGACTGAGTGGGATATCGGGTCATGGCACTGGCAGCGTGGGACAGCACTATAAAGTCACCATGAGTGTACACTGCCACAAGTCAGTACCCGTCCTGATATGACCTACATGTTGCTAGGACGCAAAACAACAAAATACAAAGAAATAGCACTTTGAAGCATTTTATTAAGGGTTCACGACGTTACAAAGAATAGTAAGTGTTACTTAAAGCCGCACAGTCTGATGAAAGCATAACATTTTCTAAACCAAAATATTTATCTGGATTTGATCCGACATATCTGACTTAGATACTGGTGCACTCATGTAGGACAGGGTGTCGGTAACCAGATGTAGCACTTTGTAGTTGGAACCAGACGGGGTGGCCGAATTAGTTGAGCATCCCGTTTTGGTAGAACGGGTTCGACCCATGGGTTCGAACCCAGGTCGAGTCAAACCAATGACTAAGAAAATGTTTGCTTCCTCACCAGGTGCTCGGTGTTATTCCGATAGGGCAATGACTGGTTGGCTCAGTGTCAGGATAATGTGACTGAATGGGATATGAGGTTATGGTGCTGGCAGCCTGGTCTCCCAGTGGGATAACACTTTGCCATGAGTGTGTACTGTCACAAGTCGATACCTTTCCTGATATGTTGCCAGGACATAAAACTCCAACAACCAACAAACCAACTTAGTAGTTGGGGTGTCATAGGGTGAGGGAGGTGCTGAACACATATACAGGAAGTGGTATGTTAATGTAGCAGTCTACGATGAACCCCACTACCACACGGTGGTGGTGGTGACTACGCTAACACCTGTTTGCTTAGAAGTAGCAGTAGGTGGCAGCACACTAACAGGAACAGTGCCTAGGGTGGACTGTTCTACCTATTGCTCGCAGCCCCCATTCCCTGCCCCCACAGGGAGATTATGCGCAACCCGGTTGGAGAGTGACAGGTTGTTTCTATTCTGACCTTGGTGGAATAACCCGGGAGCACCCTTGGGTTTCAAGCAATCTCAGTGTTACTCTATTATTTCTCAAGTGGATCAGGACATGGCCTATCACAGAGTCTAATGTAAAATATTTGCCAGGACAATGTCATTGCAATTAACATTAGAGCCAAATGCATGACATGAACCCTACCGATAGTTGTCATCAGAAAGTAGGTGGTTATATGTGCAACACGATTTAGACATTTATAGCGAAGGATAGACAAAGACCCTATAATACTAAGACGGCTCACTCCCTATCTCTCCCATGGAAATGTAAGTTTTGCAGTGCCACCTTGTGGTGGGTTTGATCAGCCCGGCTGCTGGTTGGTGTTTCACATGTAAACACATACAATTATATTATACATGAGATAGGTAAGTATGAACACACATCAATATGAAATTGCTATGAACAAATACACATCAGCATCATCATCATCACCATCATCACACATCCTTCACATTCATATATACATTTACACATATAATAGAGCAAGTGTTTAACCAAGAGAACAGCCAGTGCACCAAGTGGTGGGTTTGATCATTTTGATTACACAGTACAGGCTGAGTGAGCCTTCTTAGTATTATAGGGTCTTTGAGATAGGGATGGAAGTGGCACCAACATAAACTTTTGGAATGTAACCTGAAGCTGCGACCCAGCATGTTGAATTTAGGAGTGAGAGATAGATAAAGAAGCGGCCCATGATACATGCATTCATTCATTTTCATTGCCTTCCTTGTTTGGGTTGTCTTGTGTCACACTGATGGCATCGCAGACATGTTGACACCACTGGGTTTCTGCTACAAGATCAACTACAGAATTGGGTTTCTTGAGCTCATTTATTTTTGGAATGGGTTGATCCTTGATTGCCAAAACAGCTGGTACTGTAGTCGTTTGGCAGTTTTAAAATCTTGCGGTTTGCCTTGGTCAGTGGGGCACGTGCTTGTTCAGTGCCGATGTGATGAACATCTCGATGCTGGAAAAGGGAAATACCTATCCCATGGAATGATGTGTGAGCACTAGTTGAGGTACGGTCACGATCTACATTGTCTACCGCTGATGTTGTGAATAGGCCAATCTTGGGGGAGTGTGGACAAACCGCTCCTATTGATCCAAAGTGGTTACTAGCAGTGTTGGCCAGATCAGCAGACATACTGAGAACGCGGTTGTATGCTACAGAGACTCCTATTTTGTAAAGTTTATCAATCATTTCCTTGGACCTAGTCTCGGAATGCACATATGCTCCAAGGAACAGAGGCAGTGGAGGATCACGATCTCGGCTGTGTCTGGTATCTGTTGATTCTGTTTTCAGATGGCTAACAGAGTTATATGCAGTAAGAGTTGTGAGAGAGACAGTGCTGCTTGTGATTGATAATTTGCTTCATTCTTGATGCTGGTACCATGGAGTATCATGGAAACAAGAGTAAGCATCGACAATGGTACTGATCTCTGCTGGCAATCAATCGCCTGCGGACGTACCATCAAATGATGGACATTTATTGCTGAACACCTCACAGCGGATAATATCTGCGACACGTGACATCATGACTGCCTCAGTTTCTCCATTGAGTTGACACGTTTGCCTAATAGATTTGCCAGCCGTTCCACTTGGCACTAGTAGAATGTCACGCCCCTCACTGTGTGCCTCTAACTCAGGGAAGTAGCTAAGTATTTTATTCTTGAATCGGGTCGCATGGATGCTAGATGGTGCATCCTTTTCTAGCTGATGTAGCCGGGATGTATATAGTTTTGTAAGTTCTGAGAGTTGGAACACTGGCATTGCCTCATCACTATCCAAGATGTCTTGCATGTAGGAGAGTACTTCTGCAAAAAAAGTGTCACTGGCTGTATGTGGGGGAGTCCCCTTGTGTGATGTACTCGACTGAGCATGACCTCTGTTATAAAGAGCTACCAAACATTTAGGATGATATTTCATCTCTATAGCTACAACATCACCTCGGCTCAGCTTGGATAATAGAAGCTGATCTTGAAGGTTAATGGCACATTGTTTTACTTTTGTATCTAGATCTCCAGTGGCCGCATTGCGGAGAGGCTTAGCTGAGGTTCCGGGTTTGTTGCAGAAGAGACAGTTATTTGTATCTGCATGATCAGACTTTGATATCTTCTGTCGTGTAAACTTCTCAGACATCTCAGGACTACGTTTGAGTTTTGTTGCTCATTGTATATTTTTGTCATTGTATTTTAGACTACAGCTCTTATGATACATGGCATGGTTCTGTCTGAATGTGGATTCAAGACCATCACCATCATCTAGCCAATCCAGTTTTATGGAGGATGACAACTTGCCACATACAAGGCAGGAAGATTTTTAGCTAGTGTTTTGTATCCAGCACCACCAAATGCATGATCCAAAGGACAAGTAAACTTTTCAGCTGTTACTTGTTCACAGAGAAAACAGTTACTCCAATCTGTGGTTGGTGGAGTTGGAGGAGGAGTTTCACTTTTCACAATTTTCAATGCCATTGCCATTTTCTTTTATCTTAAGGGGAATCTGAAAAGAGAAAAAATATGGTATGCCTATATAATAGTGAAAAGGTGCGATATTACATTATTTTATTACTTGCCCTAAGAGAAATAGCATAAATAAACATAGCATGTTTATCTCTATGTACTGTACTATGGCAACCAATCACAAAATGATGGTGCTAAATGATAACAAGTGTGGAAGAAGCAAGAAACTACATAGAATACATCAATAATATTGTTATCATCGGATTCCTTGGTCCTGAAAACAGGTGTAGACAAAACCATCAAGTCTATATCATTATTTTGAGCAAAGATATTAAGAAAACTATCAAGTTTAACTGAAAATTGCAGCCATATTGGAAAACAAATGGCTGACACAAGATATTTTGAAAATAATGTAATATTTGGATTCCTTAGCCCCATAACATAAGCATATACACACAAATCAAGTGTATATCAAATAATGTCGTATTTGGATTCCTTGGCCCTGAAAACAGAGGTATCTATATAGACACAAACACCAAGTTCATATCTGTATTATTAGCTGAGATATGTGACATTGAACATTTGTGTGTCGGCCATTTTGAAAAATGGCTACCATGGCTGTCACAGGTCAAATCCGGTTGGGGTCCAATTTTGAAATAAACTGCTATGGGCCATAGTAACTGTGTGCCAAATTTCATACTTGTATCACAAAGTGGATGATTTGGCTGCAGATGGGACTTCATCCTCTGGACTAAAGCAGGTTTACAGAAATTATTGATAAAGGAAATTAATCCATACGGATTATGACGACTACTGCACAGCGGTGAAAACAAGTGCATACACTTAACCATTGTGAGCAAAAGAAACAAACAATCACTAAAAAAAGAAAGAAATTACACTCTGTGTTGCAGTCACTAGCCTTGTTCACACGGGCAATGTAAATCGATTCGTAGAAATCGACTTGCCTAGTTCGGGTTACATTTCGCGTGTGAACAGGCAGCTGAGTCGAATTAGGGCTGAATCGATTCCTGTGATGTGGATACTGTAAACCATTTGTGGAGGTCGATTACGTGAGTCGATTCCTGTGAACCGATTTATTTTGCCCGTGTGGACGCACTGAGGCGGATTAAGGATGTCACACGCATGCGCAGTCGAGACCTTAGTTTGTTGACTTTTCGGTCGATCAAAAGCGCATATTATATAATTTAGTCTATGACACCGCTAGCTGTGCACAGATATTTTTTTCATCATTTATTTTTAGGGTTTCACTGCCCAGCAGAAGTTTTGACCCTTCCAAACCAATACGATTCAGTCCATACATATCTAGGTCGAACCCACACTCTCTCGTGGCGACGTCGACTAACCGAAACTGGCGCTGGTTAGTATCGACTTGCTCATGTGCTGATATCGATTTCCGGCCCAAGTACTGCCCGTGTGAACGGGCGTCTAAATCGATTTATGTAATTCGCCTTGTCTAAATTGATTTAGACTTTTCCTGCGTGAACACGGCTTTAATCTTGCGTGATGGACCATCGTGCACAAACTATGGACACCCGTGTTATACCACACAATATATCACAATCCTGTAATAGTTTCCTACTGCCTTCTAACAGGACCTCGACATGTCTACCTACTGGCTTCTATATCGCATTGGACAGGCTAAATCAGCGACAGCTAAAACAGAGACTAAGCAAAGCTTTGACAGCTTCTCCCTCATTTATGCTGATGAGGTGGGTAAGTAAATATTGTCAATGATTATACCATTTTATTTATCTTTAATCCAACAAAAGAAGCAGTAAATTGTTGCTTATTAAAGCATTTTTAATGCTTTGAATTCACCTGATAAGCTTTGTTTGTCAAGCTGGTTAAATGTTAACTTATTTCTTATTTCAAAGACTGAACGCCGTGGCCAAAGCAGTAAGACTAAGAGTGCTGTAGGTCGTGGGTTCAAACCCCAACCGAGTCATTGCTAGAATATAAGACCCCAACAAACAAAAGAGCAATGTTATTGCAAAACTATTCTATAGAATGCATACATATGTGTAATTGATTGACTCGCCTTTAAGTTTAAGGCTGCATAGTCCAATGAAAACATCAAATTTTCAAAACCAAAACAGTTATCTAGATTTGATTATGCATATCGAACTTAGATACTGGTACATTTAGTAAACATTGTGTCGCCACATAGAAGGGAATATTTAGGCAATTTAATAGAATCTGTTACTGCTGAACCCTATGATGTTTTTGCATGCTTGCAAACATTAATTTTACGTTTCTAACTCACTTCAAATATCTCAAAAGTTAGTCATTTAAAATAAAAGTTACTTCAAATTAACGTAAGGTAGATTATAACGATCAATTTCATATATTTATATAAGAAAATGACAGAAACCCAAAACCGTCGCACCATGCAACTTTAATTTTTTTAAATGTTAAAGCTTGGGACGATGAACATGTGTGGCACGTTTGACATAGAGATTGAGGCAGTCAGTGCATTTTAAGACTTTCGCATTTTTCCAGACGCTCTGATAGCTCAAGGCACCCAGATTGATGAGGGCAACGTGGTGATGAGTCATCACTGTTCACCAGATGAATGCTCTGAGGAGGACTCCTAAAGGCCAGCCCAGCACTGCAGATCCCAGATCCCAGCTAGGTGGCGCCACCAGGATGAAGGTTTCATGCCTTCACTATGAACGATTTCCTCACCCAACCCGCCCTCTGACGGCATCGGCGATAACTGCTATTCTGGTTTGGTTGGATCAACGGATCCGCTAGAGAATAGGACTTCAGAACTAGAGGGAATATTTGGTAGGATTTCAGAACTAATGCATTGGATGGTAGGTAGTATCCAAAAGTCGGAGAAGCCAGCACAAAACTACAGGAGAATAGAATTGAATTATCAAATAGGAGAGCACATTTGCGAAAGACATAGCGATATAGTGATATAGCGAATGGTAGACAGGAAGTGTGAACACTTATTTGTCTCTCATTTTGTTGTTGTTGGTACATTAGTTGTCCCAAGCAAGGGAAATCACAGTCACAGACGACTGGTCTTCCCCACTCCACTGCTTCCCCACACCACATAGACATGGTATGAGAGCAACCGGCCTTTGATGACGCTGTAAGTTATACACAGTGGTGGAAATCCAAATTGGCAGAGCTGGGGGCACGGGGAATCGAACCGCCGACCCTCAGCTTAGGAGTCTGACCTAGAAAAAAAGTCAGACACTCTAACCACTCCGCCACAGAGAACACCATGCTGGCTTAATAGATGCATTAATATATGCATATCCTCTCATGTTGGTCCCAGTGGAGGATCTTGACAACTGGTGGGTACTGGTGGGTACTAATAGGTATTAGTGGGTACTATTTGGTACTGGTGGGCATTAGTTGGTACTGGTGGGCACTAGTAAGTATTAGTTGGTACGGGTTTGTACTAATGTGTACTGGTAGGTACTAGTGGGTACTAATCGGTATTAGTGGGTAATAGTGGGTACTGGTGGGTACTAGTAAGTACTGGTGGGTACTGGTGTGTACTAATGTGTACTGGTGGGTTCCAATGGGTACTAGTAAGTACTGGTGGGTACTGGTGTGTACTAATGTGTACTGGTGGGTTCTAGTGGGTACTAGTGGGTACTAGTAAGTGCTGGTGTGTACTAATGTGTACTGGTAGGTCCTAGTGTGTACTAGTGGGTACTAGTGGGTACTAGTGGGTACTGGTGTGTGCTAATGTGTACGGGTGGGTACTACTTGGTACTGGTGGGTACTAGTAGGTACTGGTATGTACTAATGTGTACTGGTGGGTTCTAGTGGGTACTAGGGGGTACTAGTAAGTACTGGTGTGTACGGGTGTGTACTAATGTGTACTGGTAGGTCCTAGTGTGTACTAGTGTGTACTAGTGGGTACTAGTAAGTACTGGTGTGTACTGGTGTGTACTAATGTGTACTGGTAGGTCCTAGTGTGTACTAGTGGGTCCTAGTGGGTACTAGTGCGTACTAGTGGGTACTAGTGGGTACTAGTGGGTACTGGTGGGTACTGGTGTGTATTGATGTGTACGGGTGGGTACTACTTGGTACTGGTGGGTACTGGTGGCTACTACTTGGTACTGGTGGGTACTGGTGGGTACTACTTGGTACTGGTGGGTACTAGTGGGTACGGTTGGTAACTGGTGGGTACTACTTGGTACTGGTGGATATTGATGGGTACTGGCAGGTACTGGTGGGTATTCGTTGGCACTGGTGGTTACTGGTGGGTAGTAGTGGTTACTGGTTGGTAATAGCTGGTACTGGTAGGTATGAGTGGGTACTGGTGGGTACTGGTGGGTACTGGTGGGTACTAGTGGTAATGTTGGGTACTAATGGGTACTGGTGGGTACTATTGGGTACTGGTGGGTACTACTTGGTACTGGTGGGTACTGGTGGGTAATACTTGGTACTGGTGGGTACTACTTGGTACTCGTGGGTACTGGTGGCTACTACTTGGTACTGGTGGGTACTGGTGGGTAATACTTGGTACTGGTGGGTACTACTTGGTACTGGTGGGTACTGGTGGCTACTACTTGGTACTGGTGGGTACTGGTGGGTACTGGCGGGTACTGGTGGGTATTAGTTGGCACTGGTGGTTACTGGTGGGTAGTAGGGTTACTGGTTGGTAATAGCTGGTACTGGTAGGTATGAGTGGGTAATGGTGGGTACTGGTGGGTACTAGTGGTAATGTTGGGTACTAATGGGTACTGGTGGGTACTAATGGATACTGGTGGGTACTGGTGCTGGTAGTGGTACTCCCAGGAACAGTACTGGTGGCAGTACTCCCAAGGACCTTTACCAAGTTAAAAGCATGCACCACTTGTCACAAAGGAGTTGACATTGATGACTTTATCCCCGTGGTATAAGAAGAACCTGCAAGCTGTTAAAAAACGCCCAAGAGGCATTGTGAATGCCTATCGACTAGAACTCGATTGGCCATTCACCATAGTATTACTAGGTATCCCAAGAGAGTGCACGCTGGTGGAAATGCATCGTTTGGCACCAACAAAAACTCATTCTAAACTCACCATAATTCATCTAAAAATCTATCCATTGAAATGAAAAGTACATGTATTAAAAGCTTATGAACTGCTCTTTGTGCATCCTCTATTTATATTTGTGTCACTGTATAGATTCTTTTTAGTAAAAATGATATGTATGAGAGCTAAATTTGTCCATTTCACAACTTTTGGCTGCATCTCCAGATTATAAAGAATTGTTGGGCCAACATTCAATTAAATTTGTGCAAGACCCCATAACTCCCACATGTTCAAAATCACATAGAAATGATAGAGCAGATTCTTAACCACATCTTAGTATCAATCATCAATGAGAACTTTGAACGGAAATATTATTAAAAAATGTTTAGAAACTTCAAAATGATGCCAAAACCGGCTCATAATTCTCACAATATATATTTTTATATCATTAGAAAGCTAATTTTGTCCTCCTTTAAATAATAAATAATTGTTTTCTATACCACATGGGGTAATGCGCAAAAATGCGTGAACGCGAGGCCAAATAAATGCTAGCTCTACTGAATAACCAATGTTGACAGAGGGACTGGTACTAGTAGGTATCCCAAGTCATTTTTGCAACTCAATAGAAAGTACCATATTTTGATATAGTTCCATAAGCTCTACATAAAAAGTTGTAGGCTTTTTAATATGGACAAAAATGATGCAAAAATCAGCTATTTTGACAATTTGCATGAAACCCACATTTCAGACATCAATAATTCGAAATATAATGCCCACATGAACTTGTCTTTCAGGTCTATCTGTTATCTATATGAATATATCAAGTCTCTGGTTTTCCAGAGTAATGACATAATTATTTTTCGAGATATTGGCCATTCAAAATGTCAAAAAACACAAATTGACACTTGTCAATATGAGAAATTAAGAGGTATGAGGTACATAAATGCTTATATTTAAAGAAATACACAACCAATATCCTTGAAACTTCACCCACCTATCCAGAACATCATGGAGTAAAAATGAGTTACCACAAACAAACCAATATTAGTATAGTTCCAGAATAATCATGATAATTGTTGAGGAAATTGACATAAATTTCAATTTTGCATACCAATTAAGGGGTAGGATTTACACTTTCAGCTGTAGTTTGCTGGAGATCACCACCAATTTGAAGAATATATCACTTTAAAGTTCTCAAAATGATCTTGAAGTGGTATAAAAATTATTTGGATATTTTTAAAAGACATTTATTGGTGATAATTTAAACTTTTGGTAATTTTGAATCAAAATAATGATTAGGATATTCAGTAAAACACCTGTCAAGTTTTATACGAAACTAAAGCTTAAAATGTCTACTGTCATCTCCTGGTAAAAATATCCAAATAATCTTGATACCAATGTCAAGATCATTTTGAAAACTTTAAAGTGATATAATTGTCAAATTCGTGATCTCCAGAAAACTACAGCCGGAAATGTAAAACCTACCCCTTAATTGGTATGCAAAATTGAAATTTATGTCAATTTCCTCAACAATTATTATAATTATTCTGAAACTATACTAATATTGGTTTGTTTGTGGTAACTCATTTTTACTAGTATGCTTAAGCAGGTTAGATTGTGTGTCAGAGATATCCTCGTCACTACAGAATTTGAATAGTATGAAAATAAGAGCAAGGAATACAAAGGCAATCAAAAGACAGTTCACAAGTTGTCAATAAGGTATTACTATAACTGCATCAAACAGTTATCCCAAATAATACGAACCCGATTGAACACATGGTTTATGATTTCAGCAATTCTTCCTCTAGAAAATATTGACTACATTTGTCTATGATTGACTCAGTACTCAGTGGTGCACCCCTGGAAGAGTAATGCATTTCAATCGTGGATACATTTGACTCTTTCTCTAGCAGGGAAGTCTTCAAATACCTGCCATGAAGTTGATCATATACCAATATGGTTTATCAAGGAATGCCCGTATGTGCTCATTACTCCAATAAACTAAAAATACTTAATAATTCATTTACATGCAGGTCTTTTCCAACAAGCTGGCATGGTAAAGCCACTAATAACAAAACAAAATAATTTAGACTGTAATTACAAGATAAGCTCAGCCATTTAGAGAAGAGTAATGTGAATAAATCATGGCAATCTGCATATAGGACCAGTCATCGTACTAAAGGAGCATTGATGTGGGTGTAGAATCATAATTGTGCATGTTACGAGAACATGGGTAATTGAATACGTATGACCGACGTCTTATTTTGCTTGGATGCAAAGCATCTATTCTATTTATAGACCATGGCCGGCCGCTGCGCCGTCGCCACCACCTAGCGTAAGAGTTTCATATTAACCAACTAGCCGCCAGTTTGATTCACTTTTACCTCGACTGCAGTTCATTCAACATCGTCTCCTAAGCCTTTCGTTTTAAGCCATCCCACCCACCCATACTGTTATATTTGGTGGGGTCAAGTTCTGTAAGCCTTGAAATCATGACACTAAACTCTGATTTTTGACGATAAAAACAAGACAATAATAAATCCCAATATTAAAGTCTGTCGGTCTTCTCGTGTTTTCAATTATTATGAGTTCAATTGATCACTGGTCCATTTGGCTCTGCCTGCTGCTGCCTTTGACAACGTTTACCATGGCGTTCTCTTCCCTCAATTAGAGAATGCCAGACAAGGGTAGGATGAGCTTCTGTGAGATGGTTTTACTCGATCTCCCCAGTGAGCTGTATTTGCCGTATTGACGATATGAGAGCTGGTGACATCGCTCACGACAGGTTACAACTGATCAACAGTTAGAACCGGATTATTAGAAGTAGGCCTAGTAGGTTACACAATAGCCGTGTTCACACGGGGCAGTTAATTCGAATCATATGAATCGACTTGCCTAGTTCGGATCAGATTTAGCGTGTGAACGCGCGTCTGAGTCGGTTTAGGGCTGATTCGAATCAACTAGATCGCTTCATCTATATATGAAGTGAATTTTATGATTCGACTTATATCGCCCGTGTGAACGCAACCGACTTACTTGATGCGGATTAAGGACGTAACGCGCATGCGCAGTCAAGACCTTAGTTTGTTGACTTTCCGGTCGATCAAAAGTGCATATTATATAATTTGGTCTATGAAACTGCTAGCTGTGCACATATATTTTTTTCATGATTTATTTTTAGAAGTTTTGACTGTTCCAAACCAATACGATTCAGTCCATACATATCTAGGTCGTACCCACACTCTCTCGGCCGACGTCGATGAACCCAAACTGGCGCTGGCTAGTCTGGACTTGCTCATGCGTAGATATCCACTTCCGCCTTCAAGCGCTGCCCGTGTGAACGGGCGGCTAAATCGCTTCATATAAATCGATTTGTCTAATTCGCTTCACATTTTGCCCGTGTGAACACGGCTAATGATCGTAACGCGTAAATAACCTCGATGGCAAAGCGTTGTTTACAGTGTGAATAATCTCGGCGGCCAAACGCTGTCACAAAATATGTTCTTTAAATACCGCCCCCCCCCCAAAGAAAACAAATAGCTCTACCTACTTCGATGACAGAATTAACTAAACCTTTGATTCTCGATTGTATAAACTAGTTTGTCATTCCAGCCACGCGATGCATTGTGAGATGCATGGAAGAAAAACAAACCAGCGAGAAGCACATGGCGCATGCTAATACACTTGGTGCAGCTATGAAATGGGCTAGTTTCAGCTCATCTCAGCTCTTTTTTGATACGTAGAATACCAACTAAAATTATATATATAATAAATTAAGACGTTAATCTTTTATCCAGCTTTGCATTTACAACAATCTAATCAGCACATCTTATGCCATCTGCATTTAGATAGACCTGGACAAATCTGGTCACCCAGACTAGTGTAAAGCCGCGGTCACACGGGCGCTCTAAATTGATTCGTAGAAATCGACTTCTATAGTTCGGGTTACATTTCGCGTGTGAACGGGCGTCTGAGGCGGATTAGGGGTGAATCGATTCCTGTGATCCTGATACTGGAAACCACTTGTGGAGATGGATTACGCGAGTAGATTTCTGTGAGTCGATTTATTTTTCCCGTGTGGACGCACTGAGGTGGATTAAGCACCTCGCATGCATGCGCAGTCGATACCTTAGTGTGCTTACTTTCCGGTCGATCAAAAGCGCATATTATATAATTTAGTCTATTAAACCGCTAGCTGTGCACAGATATTTTTTCATCATTTATTTTTAGGGTTTCACTGCCCAGCAGAAGTTTTGACCGTTCCAAACCAATACGATTTATTAAATACATATCTAGGTCGAATCCACTCTCTCGTGGTGGCGCTGGTCAGACTGGACTTGCTCATGCGGAGATATCGACTTCTGGCCCAAGTAGTGCTCGTGTGAACGGGCGGCTAATTCGACTCACCTGATTCGATTTGTCTAATTTACTTCACATTTTGCCCGTGTGAGCACGGCTTTAGAACTATAGCCAGAGTCAGTTTTACTTATTTTATTCATGTTTTTATTTATCTCATATGGTTAATAACATCTGTAGAGCTAGCAAATGGGTAGGGTTCGTTAGGCATCGGTTATATATTTCTTTGAAACAAGTTTCTGTTCACACATTTGATATTTAAATATTTAGAACAATAATTTAAAATGGTTATGTAAACATCTACCTGTAAAGTTACTGATTGTTTTGTGTGGATTTGTATGTTTCTTAACTCCTAATACTTAATTAATGATATTTGTGTCTTAAATATATTCATTATATTAATATATTGCAAGCATGAATCCATGTTTGCAGCAAATTGTTCTTTATTTCCATTAATTTTGAATAAGGACGAAGTTTTGCATATCGGCAAACTCAATGGCCGGACGCCTTCGAGGCTTTATTTTGCTTTCGGCGCCGTTTTCAGCGCATTCGCAGTCTGAATGACGATCTCGTCTATTGCGCAACACCTGACAACATTTCACACTAGGTGGCGCCACCATATCCTACGGGAACACAGACTGAAGGTACTTTCCCATCAGCCGCACAACATCTGAGGATCATAACTACAGATATGGTGGGATATCTCCCTAAAATATAGCAAAATAACCCCAATCTCCCGATTCTCTCCTTTTAATCTATAATGTATCACCAAAGAATCATTTTAGTCTCTTTTAATTAAAGAATTATGCATATTTTTATTTAAAAATGAATCAGAATGAACCATTTTGTATAATTTTTGTATAAATTTCCCCTGGACGCCCATGTGAGAAGGGGGCCAGCGTACGACAATGTCTCCTTCATTGATCAAGCGTCAGACAGTGTCACCTAGTAAGAACGACACCTAATTACAAATGAGGGATATATACAAGAGGAGTGTGGGTAGAGGGGGACTGTATGAGACTGCTACCCGATTAGTACCTGCTCTTTCCAGCAGAGGGCGCCACAGCTCAGCTCAGTCAATGTAGCATCATATAAACTTGGTTGGTTGTTTGTTGGAGCCTTACATCCTGGCAAAATCTCAGGTCATATCAGGACGGCTACCGAACTGTGACAGTGCGCACTCATGGCCACTTTATAGTGCTGTCCCACTGGTAAATCAGGCTACGGGCACCATGACCCGATATTTGACTCAGTCAAATTATCCTGACACTGACCTAACCAGTCCTTGCCCTATCCTATTAATGCCAAGCGCCAGGCTAGGAAACGACAAGCATCAATTTTGTAAGTCATTGGTTTGATTCGACCATGAACTGAGCTCCCGATCTTCCACATGGAAGGCACACGCTCTACCGATTCGGTCAATCCCCATATAAGCAGTCAGTACTGTTTGGGACCGGTGTAAAGGAATACTATTTGTCGCTGTAGAATAGTTTCCCCCTGGTAATAGTATTCTGGAATAAAACAGCTTGAGCCAACGTTATGGCAGTATACTGCTACCTCCCCAGTATACTATTGCCTTCTATGTATGCCTGACATACAATTCGCCAGCATGCTGTGGTGACATGCTTCATTTGTATGTGTCTTTTATTTGTAACAAACTTAAAAGCTGCGCTCTGCATGGGCTTTAAAGCTTGATCCTGTGGAGGGCTACTTTGTTGGCCTTCGGTCCATATTGTAATGATGTATCGACACTCTGAGTTCTTGTATGTAACTGACTTTTATTGGTGATCGAACCTCATGACGTCACGCCGTGATATGCGGGGGCATTCGGGTACTTACATATCTTACATCTTCCCCTTTTCATAACAGTTATAATCTTAACAATGACGGGGGGTATTTATAACAAGGAATGATTTAACATGTGATACACACTCCCGTCCTGACATAAGATATCACCTTAACCCCATAAAGATATCCTTCATAATATTTATTATATGAAATTATCATCTTAATACCTTGACATGACGTTATAGGTGTAGGCTAATGATGATATATCTCTTAATCGTACATATGCATTTCTAACACCATTCTTGCCTTACCTGAAACGCAATACTGCGTTAATTATCAACAATGTTCCTATTATTCTTTCGTTACATCGATGTTATCTTAGGGTCTACTTACATGGTTATTGACAGATATCGTTATAACGGTGTAACAGTAATTACTTAACCCATACATACCTTAAATACATGTTATTTCTTATCCGACTAGACGTTTGTATGGACGCACGGTCGTCCATACGCTCCAACAGCGTTAGACTATTCTTATTCTAACATCCGTGTTCACGTTCTTTATTTGACCTATTGAACGATGTGTTACGTCATGCTACGCATGTACGCATAACTGTCCATTCTTATTGACATCATAACGTGACCATTCTTTATCTGACCTATTGTATGTTGTATCTCGTGGCATTTATTTCAAAACGTTTCGGAGGTTTACTAATCCTACCATACCGTGTAGTGTAAGGTGAGAATGTGTGTTTTGTCAGAAGATCTTCCTTATTTATTTGTTCATTGACAGCTGTCTGTGGACACTTGAATATAAACTTTCTATTCCTTCTTAACATATTTCCTTTATCGTTACGAATGTTATAATCTCGCCCCCGATTGTCATTCGTGTCTGCAATATGACCTCCCTCCCATTCATTATTATGGTTCCTGTATTTGACTTTGTCTCCTATTTGTAACAGTGGATGTTCTTTACCTGCACGCTTGTCAAAATACTTCTTCTGGATAAGTTGTTTATGTTGTAATTGTAATGTTTTTGATGGTTGTATCGTCGCTTTGAGATGACTATCCAACACTGGTATACGGGATCTTAAACGTCTAGACATTAAAATTTGAGCTGGGGATGCTCCTACACCCTCCAATGATGTATTTCTATAGTTAAGAATTGCTATGTTAATATCAGTGCCATCCCTCAAACATTTTTTTATCATGTACTTGAATGTTTGCACATAACACTCACTTTGGCCGTTACTTTGCGCGTGCATTGGGTTTGTGAAGATTGACTCAAAGCCATAATATACTGCAAATTCACGAAATTCCTTGCTTGAAAATTGGGGACCATTGTCTGACACTACAAATATCGGAATGCCATACCTACTAAATGTTTGCTTCAAAGCATTAATAATGGCCTTACTTGTAGTTTCTATCATTTCGATAACTTCTGGAAATTTGGAATAATAGTCAACTATTACCATGTAATTCTTATCCTGGACATGAAATAAATCTACTGCTACTTTGTTATACGGTAGATCGGGTATCATATGGCTCATTAATGGTTCTTTAGCTGGCATTTTTCGAAATTCCTGGGACACATGGCATCTTAATACTGTTTCTTCTAATGTCCCCATTAGCCCAGGCCAAAAAACTGTGTCCCTCGCTAATTGTTTGCTTTTGATTATTCCTAAATGAGCCTCATGTAACTTAGCTAACATATCCGTCCGCATGGATTTTGGGATAACCATTTGTGATCCTCTGAATAGGATTCCCTCAGACATGGTCAGTTCATCCTTAAACCTAAAAAATGTTTGAACATCTGGGTCGAGAGTTTTGCCCTCCCTCGGCCATCCATGTGTCGACAAGTCGATAACCTTCTTTAATGTCGAATCCAACATTGTTTGCCGTTTAACGGCTTGTACCACGTCATGATCAATACCAATGCAAGCTATCGACATATCCTGATCGTATAGGTCATCTGGAGTTACACTCGCTGTATGGGCTCTCGATAGGGTATCTGCAAAGAATAATTCCGTCCCCTTTAAGTATTGTACTTCAATATTATAATTCTGCAATCGCATACGCATTCGTTGCATCCTTGCTGACAGAGAATGGATAGGCTTCATCATTATAGCAACCAAAGGCTTATGATCAGATATGACAGTTATTGCGTTACCATAAATATAATCATGAAATTTCATACAACCAAAGCAAATCGCCAACAATTCTTTTTCTATTACTGCATAACTGATTTGAGTCTTGTCTAATGCCTTTGAAGCCATTGCCACCGGTAGTTTGTTTTGGAATAAAGTAGCGCCTAATCCAAATTTGGACGCATCCACTTGTAGAACGATATGTTCCCTACTATTGAAGTACCTCAACACGGGTGCAGTAGTTAACAAACATTTTAACTTTTTGAATGCTTCTTCTTGTTCCGACTCCCAATGCCAAGCTATATCTTTTTTTAAGACTTGCCTTAATGGTTTTGTGATATGTGCCATGTTAGGGATAAATTTATGCACATAACCCATCATCCCCAAGAAACGTTGCACTGCAGGTTTATCCGAGGGACTGGGCATACCGATAATTGCCTCTATTCTTTCCTGATTGGGCTTAATACCGTCCGATGTTATAACATGTCCGACATAATTCACAGTTGTTTTACATATTTTTGACTTTTTCGGGTTCAGCTTCAGGTTTACTTGTGCTGCACGTTCTAGAACAGCTGCTAATCTTAAGTTATGTTCATCAAGTGTTGAACCATGTACCAAAATATCATCCGTTACCACATGGACTCCAGGAAGATCCATAAGGATGTTATTCATCTCTTGGATGAAGATATCTCCTGCCGTTTTAATCCCGAACGGCAGACGGGTAAACCTGAACCTGCCCCACGGGGTGTTAAATGTACATAATTGAGAGCTACAATGATCTAATTCAATCTGCCAGTACCCGCTGTTGGCATCAAGTACTGAAAAATATCGGGCACCATGCAGAGTAGCTACCACTTCCTCTACAGTCCTGACAGGATAGGGACCCCTTAAAATAGCTTTATTTAATTTTGTAGGGTCTAGACATATCCGTAATTTTCCAGGTTTACGGACAATTGTGACTGAATTAACCCATGGAGTCGGTTCGTCCTGTTTTACTATAACTCCTAAGTCTAACATCCGTTTTAGTTCCACTTTTACGTCGTTTACAATTGCCAATGGCACTCGACGTGGGGGGTCGATTACAGGACATATATTTTTGTCAATGAAAATCTTAGCATTAACCTTGATCAGACCTAGACCTCGAAAAACATTTGAGTATTGTCTTACCAATGTATCTGCGACAGTATCTCCATCTATGGCATTCACGACATCCAAACGTGCCAATAAGCCCAATTGGACACACGATTGTTTTCCTAGTATGGCACAGCCGGCATCTGTGACTTGAAATTTCACTTCGTGGCCCCCGACATTCAGGGATACCTGTCCATGAGGCCGAATCCTATGTCCACCATACGTCACTAAGTGACATAGGGATGGAATTAAACACACGTTACTGATCTTATTGAACATTTTCAATGGTAAAATATTTGCCTCAGATCCTGTATCTAATTTAAATTGTATATCTTGGCCACCAACACAGAAAGTGGTGTACCACAAATCTTTGTTTTTAATATCACTCGTACACAAGGTGCCTACAAATAGGTCACCATTCACCTCCTCCTCGGGATTGTTTACATCCTGGCGAGGAATGACGTCATCCGCCACATCAATTTCGTAAATAGCCGCGTTCCTCCCTGTGGGCTGTTGCATACGGCACATCCTTACGAAATGTCCAATTTTTCGACATCCTAAGCACTCTTTCCCCCTTGCTGGACATGTTCCTTTCGTGTGATTGTAGCCACATTGGCCACATTTGCGAACAGCTCCTCGACTTGCTTGTTGATATTGACTTCGATCTGTTGATTGTCGTAACCAAGGAGATGATCCTGCAGCCGATCGTTGCGCTCTTGCATACCCCGTTTTCACCGCGTCGACTTGATGTACGTCCCTCTGTTGCACTTGTGCCGATTTTATTTCGCTTAACCGACACAGTTGTATACATTCCTCCAACTTGAGATCCGGCAATTGTAACAACTTATTTCGCAATGTATCGTCATTAACACCGCACACGAGTCTATCGCACAGTAACGATGACTCCAACTGTTCATAACAGCAGTACTGTATTCTGTGTTTTAGTTCTCTAATATACGAATCCATGTTCTGCCCTGATTGATTAAACGAATTGAATTCATATCGAATGACAGTTATATTCGTCTTTCCTTCACAATACCGTGAAAATGCGTCGATTAGTGGACCAATCTTGTCCTTGTCTGTTCCTTCCAATGCAAACGTCCGATGAATCTTTTGCGCTTCTACACCCGCCACATGCAGAAAAACGCAGCACTGGATCCTTTCAGTTTTCGTCGATACACCTGCTGCTACAGCGTAAATTTCATATGCCTGTAGCCAACATCGCCAATTGACCGCCATCTTCTCGTCCAGGTTCAGATATCCTGGTGGTTTCAACCCGTGAAGCGCCATAGTTGCTCCTCAACATCTGACACCATGTAATGATGTATCGACACTCTGAGTTCTTGTATGTAACTGACTTTTATTGGTGATCGAACCTCATGACGTCACGCCGTGATATGCGGGGGCATTCGGGTACTTACATATCTTACACATATAACTAACGGTCGTATTGGACACCGCTGACATGGATGTTGCCAACATAGTGGTCATCACTGACATCATAGTCCCAGTCGTAGTCCCAACCAATGTCTTATTCACCGCCATTTAAGACTCTTTTGTCAGAATTTGTTGCGAATACACAGACAAACAAACATATGCATTCTCTTTTATTTATATAGATGACAAGCTTTACTGTCGGCGTGGCGCGCAGATTTGAAACTTGTATTTATATATATATATATAGCATAGTGCGCACAGTAATGTATTTTTCTATGGCAACACTATCAAGTCACCAAGATTGTTGGTATTCGTTAATATAACATCAGTAATACAACTATGATTAATCAATTAAATATAAACAAAAGTGAGTATGAGGTCTGTTAATTGCCTGGATGCAGGTAGCAGCAATGCTACCCATAACAAATGGGTAGGCCAATCCCAATTATTATGGGCGATAATGTGAGTACTTATCACTGAACATAATTATATATCCTGTTTCTCGGATCTTTGACTTAACTAGCCAGTCGGGCAACGGATGGTTAGCTCAGTATCAGGATAATGTGACTGAGTGGGATGTCGGGTCATGGTGCCAGCAGCCTGATTTCCCAGTGGGGCAGCACTATAAAATCACCATAGGTGTGCACTGTCACACGTCGGTACCCATCCTGATATGACCTTAGATGTTGCCAGGATATAAAACTCCAACGATCAACTAATAAACTAATAAACTACAGTGACTGGTGCTGTACATTATACAGCAGGAGCCACTCCCTTAATTCTACAGGATCGGTGTTGTAACTAATACAGCACTGATCAAACTTAGATTATTGAGACTGTCAATTCTAATAGTAAGATGGCCGGAAGACCAGTGCTCTGGCGCTAACAAATGTCATGTTCAGATGAATAAATACTTTACCAAAAAAAACACCCCAAAAACCCAGTGATTGGCTTTTCTTGTCCATCCACATTGAGTGTCAAGGACGGACCTCTGTCTTCCTTTTGTGAATGCAAGTAAGTGCTTTAAATTACCACCGCCATTATTCATGATAATTTGATGAGAATCACCAAATGCACATGGTGGAGAAGCTATGAATAAAACAAAGATCTACAAAGTGGCAAGTGATGTGTCAACTCTTCACTAAATACGCAGACACCGTAATTGAAGTGAGGACATTCAAGTAATTCCAAACCAATTAAGGTTATGGTAAATCAGTCGGGGTTTGGTGTGAGGTGTGAGGTGCGATGGTGGGGGGGGGGGGGGGCGGGGCGGGGGTTGGGGAGCGGGAGGGGCTGGGAGTATTAATAGCCACAGACACTTTGAATGTCGGATGCTTATTCAGAAATGTGATGCTATAATTGATTCACTTACTATTTGATGGAAGATTGTTGGTTGTTTGTTGGGGCTTTACGTCCTGGCAAGATCTGATGTCATATTCAGACCGGTACCGACTTGTGATAGTGCGCACTCATGACGAATTTATAGTGCTGCCCCAGTGGGAGACAATGCCACCAGCACCATGACCTAATATCCCCACTCTGTCAGATTATCCTGACACTGATCCAACCAGTCTTTTCCCTACACTAATAATGCCGAGCGCCTGGCTAGGAAGTGACAAGTACCAATTGTTAAGTCATTGGTTTGACTTGACCAGGGTTCGAACCCGTGGGTTCAAATCCCACGATCTACCAAAATGTGAACGGTAATAATGTAATTGATAACGGTAATAATGTAATTGATTTATGCATGCATAATAATGACAATACTATAATTTAGTTATTAATTCTTTTAAACACCAATTACAGATTAATGCAGTGTGCTGTCTAGCCCTTTTAATATGCAAATGACAAATTATGCCTTTACCTGACTTGATGCATTTAATTGTTTTAAATGTTAATCGCTAAAGAGAATTAATATCACTTTGCATAAACAAATCCCATATTACATTATTGGGAAATTCCCTTTGGACTCGTCATCTTTAAACCATTTTGTGGCCAGCCCGTCGGCAACCTATCTGAAAAAAAGTTGTGTGTGTAGGCGGGGGGGGGGGGGGGGGATTAGCCGTGTGGAATATTGTGGGTTCAATCCCTCACCGAGTCAAACATACAACTTTTTTTTAAAGAAAGGACACTTCTATCACTATATTTTCAAATACGAGCCCAGACACCGAACAGTGCGTAGGATAGGGCGATAACTGGTTTGGTCAGCATCAGGATAATATGACTGAGTAAGATATCATAATCATATCATGGTGTTAGTGAAATGGGGAAGCGATCTCAGTGAGGTAACACTATGAAGTTTCCGGGAGTCTTCTTTGGACCAAGTCGGCATCACTCTGATGTTAGCTACCTCAGATGATGTTAGGCTGTAAAACCCTACTCATTTGGTGAACATTTCGTGGATAATGGCGTGTGCTGGTGTAGTGTAGCATAATGAGGTGTGTGATAAATAGTAATGACCATCACCGCTGCGCGTCGTAAAGCTTGATGTCAAACTTGAAGACTTCTTGTTCATTACCGTTGACATGTATACTGTATTTCAAGTTTAATGTTATTAATGATAGCTGTAAACAAGAAAATGTGTCATACAAAAAGAAAAGAAATCATTGACATTTTTGCGGCCTGAATTCTGTTACTGCCAACCACTCTAGGCGCTGACGATATCACATCAACGACATGTGTTTGTTGCAGCTGCAGCTAACAACATTTAAGGTCATATTATGATGGCTACCGACTTGTGACAGCGTGCACTCATGGCGATTTTTATAGCAATGCCTCGCTAGGACACTGGGAAACCGAGTCACCGATACGATGACCTAATATCATACTCAGTCACATTACTTGGATACTGAGTAAACCAGTTCTTGCTGTAATGTATGTTAATTGGCCAGCCAGCTGAAAAGGTGATCATGTGACCAGTAGCTGAGATAATGACTGACTAACAAGTACTTGCCATTTCCTAGTAATGACGAGGGTCAGTCTTATAGGCAGCGACAATTCACAATTATGTAAGTCAAAATTGTGTAAGTCACAGGAAGAGAGCAAGTGAACTTATACCCCTGTCACACTACGACGTAACGAGCCAACGTGAGCCTAACGTGATGATTTTTCGTCATTACGTTGCCGTACGTTGGGTCACGTTATGATGACGTCATAATGACGTTAGAGTGACGTCGAGCTACGTCATGTTACGTCGTGTTACGTCGGCGCGCGTCGAGGTTTTGAACCTGTTCAAAACTTTCGACGTATCTCAACGTGAAGCGGTTACGTTGGGATGACGTGACAATGACGCTAGGTTGACGTTCCGCGATCGTTATAGCAGCGTAAATGACGTTAGAGTCACGTTATGTCACATCAGACCGACGGCCCGGGTGGGAGCAACGTGTGGGCAGCGCTTTGCACGTTACGGTCATGTTACGGTCACGTTACGGTCACGTTACGGTCACGTTACGGTCACGGTTACGGTCACGTTACGGTCACGTTACGGTCACGTTACGGTCACGTTACGGTCACGTTACGGTGGCGTTACGGTCACGTTACGTCCACGTCGCACCCGTTACGGCGACGTTACGCTCACATTACACTAACGCCCGGTCACATCGCCAATTACCCCTTCCCCCTAACGTTGTCACGTTACAGCTAAGGTCACGACGTACACCCACGTTACTTTCACGTTACGCTCACGTCCACAATTTGCATATTACGCCCATAAGGTCGACGTAATATAATTATTTTCACGTTCTGCCTACGCTGACGTAGTCACGTCGTAGTGTGACAGGGCCTTTACCAATTCGCCCATCCCAGTTGGTCAACGACTAAAACAAAGAGAGGACCCAAAGTAGGCATGCCTTACAGCAACATCTAAATAGACAATGTTCACCACTTCTCTACCAGTAATGTGTAGACCAGACGGGATGGTCGAATGAGTTGAGCGTCCGTTTCCCGTTTTGGTAGATCGTGGGATTGGAATGCACGAGTTCGAACTCTGGTCGAGTCAAACCAATGGCAACAAAATTGATACTTGTCGCTTCCTAGCCTGGCACTTTGCATTATTAGGATAAGGCAAGGGCTGGATGGCTCAGTGTCAGGATAATGTGACTGAGTGGGATATCAGGTCATGGTGCTGGTGGCCTGCTTTCTCAGTGGGGCAGCACTATAAAGTCGCCATGATTTCACACTGTTGCAAGTCGGTACCTGACCTTAGATGTTGCCAGGATGTAAAACTCCAACAAGCAACCAACCAGTAGTGGCTAGCAGCTCACTCTGCAGCAGTCGCTGTATTAAAGGATTTCCACCACCAACCACGCCCTCTGTTGGCAGCGGCAAGAACGAATGCTGTGGGTTGCAGCTAACTGCGCATGCTTCCTGGAAAAAGGTCTATGGCCCCAAATTATTGGAATCCTCCAAACCTTGACCTTTTGAGCATGCTCACATGGAGAACCATGCTGACCTTTCGAAGGCCAAGTTTATGTGAGCCTATTAGGAAACAACAAGCAGTCACAAAGGTGATTGCGATAACAATTTACTGCAACGAAAACAGTATGCTGATGTACCCTGAGAAGTTGCTAAGATGTAAAGCCCCAATTGAACAACCAGTCAATCAGTTTTGCCATTCCAACCTTTTCTCTCGTTGTTCACCTTGAACCGACAGAACATTATTTTACATTATTCTGAAGGTTTGCATATTATGAATACTACATTATTTGAATCAATTGTTACACATTGGTTGGTTGGTTATTGGAGTTTTACATCCTGGCAACATCTAACATCATATCAAAACAGGTACCGACTTGTGACGGTGCACACTCGTGGCAACTTTATAGTGCAGTCCCACTGGGAAATCAGGGTGCTAGCACCATGACCCGATATCTCACTCAGTCACATTATCCAGACATTGGGCTAACCAGTCCTTGCCCTATCCTATTATTATTAAATGCTGAGCGGCATGCTAGGACATGACAAGTCATTGGTCTGACTTGGCCGGGAATCGAACTCCCGACCTTCCACACGGGAAGCCTGAGCTCTACTGATTCAGCCACCGCATAATTAAAACTACACAATCAGATGAAAGCATACACTATTCGAAACCATAGCACCTTCCGACATTTGATCCGACATATCCAATTTAGATGCATTTGTTTCCACTGAAAATCTATTTCTGCATAGAAGGAATTTAAAGGAAATTGGATAGAAGTTACTGCTGAAGCCTATGGTGTCCAGCATTTTTTCATGCACACACACATTAATTTAGCATGTTTCCACTTCAAATATTTTCAAAGTTTGCTGTTTATAATAAAAGTTACTTCAAGCTATTATTGATGTCAATTGTAACGATTAACCTAATACCGACCCCCCCCCCCCCCCCACACACACACCCCCCACCCCCCAGTGGGGAGACCAAGGACTAACACATGTAATATATACATACATAAACAATGCTCGTACTCATAGACGTGGAAATGAATTCACCGAAATCCAGCAACCGGAAATGGAAGCAGCCCTATGGGGGCCACCATTTGTATACTTGTGTTGAATAATAATGAATCCAGCAACTGGGAACGGAAACAGCTCGTCGAACTTTGCTGCACAGCAAACTAGCTGGATGACAATGATTGGTTAATAATATAGGCTACTCGTGTTGATAAATAAATAAATAAATAATTCTCCGTGCATTTAGCAGGGGTCGGTCCTAAGCATTGCTCATTCATATTATATTTATTTCAAAATTTGGCAGAAACTCAAACGCGAGAACAAGTAGGATGTGAGATTCTAAGGAAGGTGCAAGGCGAGTGAGAGAATATTGCTTGAGCGAAAATGGAAGAAAATACAAAGTGAGATAGTTCACCCCATCTATATGGAAGAGTGAGTGGCATGAGAGGGGACACCTCGGAAGTAGGTCAACGAGAATGGCACTGATTGGCTTAGAGAAGAGGAGTGGAGGGAGGGTGGGGGGGGCTAATTCTCTATCCTGGGTTAATTCAGCTTACGAGGCAACAACATAACAACAATTGGAAATAACAAAATTTATTTCAGAAACAAATCAATACTCAAGGAGCGATAATCGGCGAAGTACAGTAACGCCTGAGGGTTTACATCTGGTCAGAATCAGTGCTGGACACAGCAGGATAATGATCGTTCATAGGAATCAGCGATGTTGTTCTGAATGCGCAGTCGACCATAGAAGGCCCAAGAACTAGTATCAAGGGAAAGAGCACATGTTAATTAGGTACAATTTAAGCTTACATGATGTCTAGACGAGTAGTATATGACTTAACGAGTAGCAGCTCTCAACCCAACAAAAGCGAGAGAGCTCCTGGGGCGGCACTTATATGAATGGGCTTGAGGTAGAGTTTTACTGCGTCTGACTTCCATGTGCCAGCTGACATTATTTTGTCGATTGTCACACCTGATCCTTGGCAAGCTTGGGCAGAGCCCCTTCTTAGGCTATGCAAGGAGAAGCCTTTATCAATACCGAAGACCATTCCCGAAGAGATTCGAATGGCTCTCAGAAGAATGTTAGCTGTCAGAGGAAGTCCAGAGGGGAGCATGAATGCCGGATCGTGTGGTAAAACAGCTACCGTTTTTGCATAGCTCTGCCAGGCCATAACCGGACAACATATTGAATTCTCTATAGCAGGGAGTCTGAATACTATGGGCGATTCTGATATGGACCTAGTCTTTGTAGATCGAATAGTCACGAACAAAACATTATTAATTACTTCTACATCCCCAAACTTCAATACATGTTGATTACACGGGGCAGTTTGTGATGTCACTACTAGATTGCTTTGACGCACCATTGTTAAAAAACCAATGAGCAGCGTGGAGACCAGAACCATAGGCTTGGGCGTCAGGGAAACTAGAAAAGCAATTATAGCTTTTAAATCCTGATGGGTTAATGGAGGTACTCTTACCGGGACGTGGGCTGAGTTTTTGCATAGGCCCCGCTTCATGGTTCTGATCTCATTGGCGTCGAACGCAGACGAGTCTCCGGATGCGGCGGTCACCCACATTCGGACCGAACTGAAATAGTTTAGTATTCCACCTGGCGACTTAAGTCGATCACTGAGAAATAGAAGGAAAGACAGTAAGTCATAGGTCGACGGTGAATGAACGTTAACAGCATGTTCGTTACAGAAAACAATGTACAAGTTAATGTGAGACACTCTATTTGTGGGACCAGACGGGGTGGCCGAGTGGGTTGGAGCGTCCGTCTCCCGTGCTGGTAGATCGTGGGGTCGTGGGTTCGAGTCCCGGTCGAGTCAAACCAATGACTTTAAAATTGATACTTGTCGCTTCCTAGCCAGGCGCTCGGCATTATTAGGATAGGGCAAGGACTGGTGTGCTCAGTGTCAGGATAATTTGACTGAGTGGGATATCAGGTCATGGTGCCGGCGGCCTGGTTTCCCAGTGGGACAGCACTATAAAGTCGCCATGAGTGCGCACTGGCACAAGTCGGTACCCGTCCTGATATGACCTTAGCTGTTGCTAGGACGTAAAACAACAACAAACAAACAAACAAACACTCTATTTGTCCATGTCCTGGTCGCTAATGCGCTGGCAAACTTGTTCAGAAGCCGCTGATGGTGCGTCAATGAGTAGCCTGGAGGATAGAGCCAAAAATAGTACTATCTTCCAGGCGTTACAAGTGATTACAGGGCAAAATCTAGAGAACTAGTGGCAATGGCTACGTGAATCTCTACCAAGTTAAGGGAAGTACACAACTGGTCTGCTTTCTTTTTGAATACGTCTGATTCTACGGATCTACTTAATGCATCCGCCAACACAAGGGCCACTCCCGGTTTATGTTTAATTTTGAGCTCGAAATTGAGCTGCGCGGCTACCAGCCACAGCTGCCTGGCACAGGCACACAGAAATGGATCTTTCCCTCTACCCGTCTCCAGCACCTGCTAGGAAGCTGAGTTATCCATGTTTACGATAATCGAGAACTCCTGAGGGTTCTCAGGAAGCAGATTAATCACGGTGTGCACAAGATTCAGGGCCTCCAGCTGCGCTATATGGAGATTACTCACCTGGAGTTCCTGATCATTCTCTGCTACATAGTACTTGACTGGTGAAAACGCCCCACCTTCCTTCATAGTTGAGTCGCACTCAATTACCCATTGCATGCGCTGTGCTCGAGGGAGCAGTTGCACTCCATTATACTTCTCTGCGAATTTACAAAACCACTCGAAGTCCAGTAACATGTCCCGATCAAACTCATGCAACCCGTTATATGGAGAGGCCCTCATCGCTGCCAAAATTCTGTTGGAGAACCGGACTGCCGGTTTCATGCATTTTGACAGATGTTGTAATTTTCCTGCAAGGCTCTGGAACTGTTTCCGAGATGCTTTTGTTTTTAATGCCCACAATTTACATTCATCTAGCACCTCCCTGATCTTTCCTTCCGGTAGTGTGACCGTCATCCCCTTTGTATCTATGACGAAACCCAACCATGTAATCACCTGTGCAGGGGCAGTACATTTCTCTAAAGCCAGACTGAGGCCCAACTCCGCTGTTACTTGCAAGAACCTATCATATGCCCGTTGTGCTTGGACTTCGGTTCCTTCTAAGCCTATGAAATCATCCAGATAGCACAAACTGAAATAACCCTCATTCCTCAGAAACCACACTATGGCTCTAGTGGTGCGGGCACAGGCAAGCGCCGACGTGCGACAGCCGAAAGGCGGCGCCACGTCCACATACACCTCATCTTTCAACGCAATTCCCAACAGTGGAAACGCCACCGGACACACCCTCAGTTGTCTATATGCTCAAGACAGGTCTGCCCCCCACAGCCATGCACCAGGTCCCAGCTTAGTCACCCTATCGGTAAGGGTTGCCACCGACGGCAGTGTGAAATTAAATGGTACTCCCAAATAAAACCCTTTCTTAATACCAGCATTCACGCTCTTCCCAGGCGGGAAACTCAGGTCGATTATAATTCTTTTAGCAGATGAGTTCTTTTTTAGCCTGGTCATCATCGGGCTACGCTGGAACCACGGCTTAAAGGGCGGTAAAGAAAACGGGCCTAGCAATGCATCGTATATGAAAGTCAGCTTCTGCCGCCACCGCATGGTTCTTGTAAGTAGGCGACGGGCTACTCCCCGCCGTATAATCTATTGGCCACCCGTATTCAAGGTGGTCGACTAACATGGTATATGGATAGTCTTTAAAATACTCCCTCCATTTTGGGATTACGAGTCCTGAGACTAATGGGATGCGAGCTTCCAAATAGTTAGGGAGACCGGTTACCCTTACGGCGTCGTAAATTAATATATACTCTTTACAAATCACCCATGCATCATCATTAGAAACAGGCCAAAATGACCGCAGTGTATCCTGAAACGCTAACGGGGTTGGCGGCAGGCTAAAAACATTGGCCGGCACCGCGTTATCTATTGACAATGCTAACTCAACCGAGGTATCAAACCAATCAAAGCTAACTGGCGGTAACTCTAAGACATGCCCACGAACCTGCGGGGGCACAGTGTCTGTAACACAGCTAACTACGGACACAGAAGACAAGTCGACACTAGAATTCAGAATACAAGTGCCAACGCCTAAGTCGCACGTGGCGGCTGGCTCAATACCCCGTAGGGGGGTATCAACCACATGGTGCCCTGTAGTAGTGGGGTACGGCCGAATGGGAGGGGCCTGGGCAGGCGCTGAGTGGGAGGGGGGGCGTGGCTTGCTGGTGGGTTTCCCCCTTCCCCGCCCCATGCTCTACCTGCTTCGCCCTAGTTGCCACGTGGTCCCTGAAAGAGGCCTCCGCCCGCAGCCCGCATGTACATTTACTCGCTAATAAACACAAACACAAATCAGCACTTACAGTAGGGGGAAGCGAAGGAGCATCAGCGGCAGCTTTCTTGTCTGTAAAGCGCCTCTTTTTTAGACAGTCCTGCTCCCTATGGACCAACTGCCGCCTGAACTTATACGCACACCATGCGCAAATGTGCGGGTAATGGTCGGGAAGCGTGCCATGTGTAGAGGAAAACCCGCAGTCCTTTCCCCAATTCCATAAATAACACGGCTTCCCATCCCCCTCCTTCAAGAAATCCTCCCTACTGTTGATAGGAGCCACTGACCCAGCCGCCTGCGGGGCGAGAGAAACAGGTTGCTGCACTGGCGCCTGCTGGCGTGCCACCTCTGCCATGTGGTATTGCTGAGGCCTTGCCGGCAGAGCACGCACCGCTTCAGTGCACACATTGCGTTGCAGCCCTTTAATGGCGCCCACCTCATGCCAGCCTTGCTTTAACCTCCCGTCATCCACCATTTGGAAAATCTTCTCCGACCACCTACGGCAGGTCAGCCAGTTCCAGGTTATCGCCATTGTGGCCAAATCTTCCTCGTGCTGAAGAAGGGGGGACACCCAGTGTTGCGGAAAACCGGTTTGCCATGTTGACCTCGTCAACATATCCAATGCTAATAAGAGGAGGTCAGGCAGGTACCTAACTCTATGCAGAGCCTGCAGGTGAATATGGATGGCATCCAAAGGGAAATACGCTGCAGAATCTGCGATGGTGGTGATATGCAGTCAGGTTCTGTACTATTGGCAACAATTCAACAAATGGATAGTGTACTGAATGTGGTTGGTTGTTGGAGGTTTACGTCCTGGCAACATCTAAGGTCATATCAGGACGAGTACCGACTTGTGAAAGGGCACATTTATGGTGACTTTATAGTGCTGCTCCACTGGGAGATGAGGCCACCAGCATCATGACCTGATATCCTACTAAATCACAGTATCCTGACACTGAGCCAACCAGTCCTTGCCCTATCATAATAATGCACAGCACCTAATATATACATTTCCAATACACACAGATAAAACTAAGCAAGCTTGTATCGACAATTGCTTCAGTCAAGACAGCAGAGACACAGCGGGTTGACCAGACGGGATGGCTGAAAGAGTTAGAGCGTCCATCTCCTGTGTTGGTACACCGTGGGATCGTGGGTTCGAACCCTGGTTGAGTCAAGCCAATGACTTAAAAATGGATGCTTGTTGCTTTCTAGACAAGAGCTCAGCATTATTAGGATAGGGAAAGGACTGGTTGGCTCAGTGTCAGGATAATGTGACTGAGTCGGATATCACATCAGCCTGATCTCCCAGTTGGACAGCACTATAAAGTTGCCATGAGTGCGCACTGTCACAAGTCGGTATCCATCCTGATATGACCTTAGAACAAACAAACAAACAAACATAGCATTATTACTCAACACTTTTTCGTGGGTTCATTCGGGAGTTTGGTGGGTGGGTGTGCCTGGTGAGAGGGAAGATGGTGGCTGCTAAGGTTGTTTAAAGTGGGCATTCCTTACACACGGTATGCGGTATGCGGTATACGGTATGCGGTATGCGGCATGCGGTATGCGAATGGCATGATTCCTTACACGCGGTATGCGGTATGCGGTATGCGGCACACGACACGACTGGCTATATTTAAAAAATAAAAATAAACAATTATTCTCCATACTGCTCTGTATATGACCAAATATTGCATTTATATCTATGTACCTTTTTGTACGTGACATGGGGGTTCCTACCTTTATTATAACCAAATTATAGATACGTATTCATATTTCTGTGCATATGGTAGCATTTATAGCTTTCCCCTAACCTTATGTCTTCCAGGTGCCCAGCTCACCATGTGTTTCCGCTCCTCCCCCCTGTGTGAGACCGTTCCGTAATGCTCAGTCACCTCTCCTGGTGTTAAACTAATGGACACATCAGACTCAGGTTTCTATTCACACCCAGCTTGACACATACCACATGCCGCATGCCGCACCGATCGCTACATGGACCGATCGGAAAAACGCATTCGCATTCGCATTCGCATTCACATACCGCATGTAAGGAATGTAGCTCATAGGTTTCAAGGCGTTTCGATTTTTTGTCGCATTCGCATTCGCATACCGCATAACGTGTGTAAGGAATGCGCCCTTAAGGGGCTTTCAGTCAAAGTGGACATGTCAAGGTCACATCAAGGTTATGCCAAGGTCACACCAAGGTCAACTGAGAGTCTTGCCAACCTATGGGCAGAAGGGAGGGGGAGGGGAGCGTCGTCGACTGTGACGCCGACTGTGGGAGGAATGGGGCCGTACTCCTAAAGAAACCGCTCACACATTTTTAGGCCAGTCAAGACTGGCACAGAAATGAAGAGTTCAAGTTTACGAACTTAGTTCAAAAACTGAATCCATTTTAGTTGTTCTCTGTAAAAATAGAATGTGCAGTTGTGCTTTACAGGTAAGATCTGTCATTTTCATATTGGGTAATGCATTATATAGGCAATGTATTTGCTTCTATGAAAAAAACCTCGATTTGAATATCGAAATGATGGCAGCTTCAGCTCAAACCTGGTAGTCATGACTTCATTTCAACCTGAATGGTGTTTGTCGGTTTTTGCGTCTGAATTCTTCAAGTATGTATATATGCATATCTATATATGTATTAAATGGCAATATTCAGATCCTATCACACAGGCTCTGTGCTTAGAACCTCACCTGTCACAGTTGAGCGTGGACCTCGCATGCAGGAGATTGGAAGTTCGGTTCCCGTTCGATTCAAACCAATGAATTATAAAAATAATATGTATTGCTTCTTAGCCTGGTGCTCGGGAATAATAAATAGCGGAAGGACTGGTTAGCTCAGTGTCAGGATAATGTGACTGAGTGGGATATCAGGTCATGGTGCGGGTGACCTGATTTCCCAGTGAGGCAGCACAGATAAAGTCGCCATGAGTACACCCTGTCACAAATCGGTACACATCCTGATATGACCTTATATGTTGTCAGGACATAAACATTCAAGAAGCACCCAACAAACTTAGACACCCCCCTCTCCTTCCTTCCAATAAACGCGATCCTCCTGTGATGTTGTGAATGTGAGAATAGCGGTAGAAGGTTGGGGCCAGCCCGGCAGTGGCTCGCTGTGGGTTTGATTAGGGCTGTGAAAGCGAAGTTAGTGCTTGTGTCCGCTGCCTTCATGACGTGTCTTGATCCCTTTTAAGTCGACGCCCACCTCTCGCTCCGGAGCCACTAACACTTTGCCCTCTCTACCCATGTGACGACGTCACTTCCCCCTAACACATCTCCAGCACTTGGTGCTAACAATACCCACTTGTATATGTTGCTTAACCTTAGCAAAAATAACCTGATCACTTGAATCAATTGTTTCCCCACACATGCACCATCTTCGATTACGAAATGTGGTTTACTTGTTCTTTTATCTTCAGACCAATAGGGAAGGACTGCCTTCAAATTAAAAAAAATGAACACTACAAAATAAATTCTCATCGATGATTCAGTAAAGCTGACTGAGCATAGACACACTTTCTTTCGAAGGGACTATCTGATAAGGAAGGCTGCTAAAAAAAAGTGACATTAATACAATTTATCATTCAAGACATTAAAACACAAACTACTGACTAAAGTTATTCAGCATGGAAAACAACTTCTATCATGAACTTATATGTTATGGACAGGGTAAATCAAACATCATTAACAAAAATAACCAGAACACAAATATCCTTCATCAGAAAGTTTGATGGTGTGACAGCAATAGTCATATATAGTAAGGAATAGCTACATCAACTTTAATCGCGTAAGATAGAGATGCTGTTATGGCTTGGGATATTTCTCTGTTCTTGAGTACAGGGGATTATCTTGTACGTTGTAGCGAATGTCGTGATTTATGTTGTGGTGACCCTTGAAAGAAACAGGATCCTATTGTCAGAGGGCCTATCCCTCCTACTGAGTGGATCGCGAACACATAACAGGTCAGGCAGGTTCACAGAAACCATATTGAACCTGGGAATAGGGCATTTCTGGTACTTTACAGTTGCTGTGAAGCTTACCTTCAATGGGCTCCTGACCGGACGCGGTGACCGAATAGGTAGAGCTCAGGCCTCCCGATTGGAAGATCGGGAGTTCAATTCGCGGTTGAGTCAAACCAATGACGAACAGAATTGGCACTTGTCGCTTCCTAGCCAGGCGCTCAGCATTATTAGGATAAGGGAATGACTAGTTGGCTCGGTGTCAGGATAATGTGACTGAGTGGGATATCAGGTCATCGTGCTGCTGGCCTAGTCCCTCAGTGGGGAAGCACTATGAAGTCACCATGGCTGCACACTGTCACAAGTCGGTACCCGTCCTGATATGACCTCGCATGTTGCCAGGACATAACTCAAACAACCAACCTCAACGGACACCTGTGTATACAGACCAATGTTATCCTGAAATATCAGGTGTCCTGTGCATAGAGGGCAATGAACCGAAGCAAAACCAGTTTGTACATTGAGCAATAAATATCTGCGCATGCCAGGGGTCTGATGATCACATGCGTCTCTGAAAACAAAAAAGAACATTACCAATTATATTGTTAGGTGTGGTAACCATTCTGTTGAATTCCTTTACACAATACCTTGAATGACAATTTCATCCAAAGCATACCCCCATCTTCTCTCGAAGGCTCGACTAGAATATGGCAAGGATAGATTTTCTCAGCATGAGGATAATGTGACTGAGTGGGATATTAGGTCATGGCGCTGGCAGCCCAGTCTTCCAGTGGGGCAGTACTAAAAGGTTACTATGAGTGCTCACTGTCATGAATTCGGTGGACAACTTGGATATTGCTAGGGCATTAAACCCAAAGAAACAAACAACAATTGAAGTAACTTCTATTAAGAATGGCTAAGTCTGGTAACATTTGAAGTGAAAGCACGCAAATTAATTTTGGTATGCACACCGAAATGTTGGACACCGCGAGATTATGAGACATGCAGTAGTAACACTAACATGTTCCATTAAATTAGCTTAATATTACTCCTTTGCAACAATATAGTGCAATAAGTAAGTGTAACAGTAACTCACTTGGATATGTATGATCAAATGTACAAATGTTATGCCTTCATCAGAATGTCTTGCTGGGGGTGGGGGGAGGGGGGGGGGGCTCTGGGATTCTTGTTTCGCGGGTGGGTTGTTTATTGTTGACTTCCACTCGACATTTCTTTTAAGTTCTACAGCGATTTTATACCACCGAAATATTTTTGCACTGCTATGTGCATGTGTGTAGGTAGAAAGATCGTTGCATCGACTGATAAGCGTGCATTGCAGTGCATGTTTAGTACCAGTCGTAAAGAGATAAAACGCCATATAAACTGCACTGGAACCTGTATAGGCTATCATCTATGCACCACTGTTACAGAGCCCCATGAAAACACACCAGGATAGCTGTTTAACAAAATGATAATCGAGAGACAATCTTCTAGTAACATCGTCAACATCATTGTCTTCTTATATCCAATTGTGAATTTTAGTCGCGATGACTGAAATTTGCGAATGAGAATGACTATTTCGAGTAAGCAATATAATGGATATCGCCACAGTAAGCAAATGCTTGTCATTATATTTCACACTATTCGGGTGTGAATGTATGCACAAAGCGCGACTGGTTGGTATATTAGGAATGGGGTATGGATATTGAAACCATAACTCACACTTTATTACAAGTGAACACTGTACATCACATGCTATACTGCATTTGGGAAGCCGTTATGTGGCTGTAATATTGCAAAGTAGTATATCATGAGTGATTATAACGGAAAATTACGTAATTGTTCCCGGTCAGTGCTGTGAGGGGGAAACAATGGTTTTCTGGTATAATCACTCGTGATACACTACTTTGCATTGCTCCATTGCACAATATGGACATATCAATATCGGCCTGCCAATGTTTACGGGTATTCATATAACCTGCTCACACTGTACGTCTCACTGCCATCGGAAGGATTGTTTGCCCGTTGGGGTTTTACATCCTGGCAACATCTAAGATCATTTCAGGACGAGGACCCAAACTGTGACAGTGTGCACTCGTACTGCTGAACGCCAGGCTAGGAAAGCAACAAGTATCAATTTTCCTAAGTCATAGGTTTGACTCGGTCGAGATTCAAATTCCAGGGAGGCCTACACTCTTACCCATTCGATCACTGCATCCAGTCTGCACTCCTGTCACTGTAAGTACACATTAGGAGAAGATTGAGTTCTGACGCAAGGTTATCTCCACCCCCCCCCCCCCCCCCCATTTCACCAGATGGTGGCAGTATATTGAAATGCGACCATGCATTAGTCCGGAATATAGCAGAGAATGTCAATAGATACACAGTCTCTGAATCTAATCAGAGATCATGAATATATATAGATAATGACAGTTCAAAACAATATTGGTTCAGGGATTGATGTGGATCCTAGCTTTAACCCGTCTATGCATGTGTTAAAGCTAGTGTAGTTTATTTCTACACATTCTTGAACCCAAAACACAGAATTGACCATCTCACCTAAGATTAGATGATGAAGACAAGGATAATGTAGTCTTTAGTCACTGCATTTAAGAGATGTTGTGAGGGTCAATTAAACATCATGAAAGTGTGGCTTAAATTTAATATGTACAACCAAACCACACAATTTATAGGAACGTACTACATGGATGGTCACGGCATACGCCTTAAACTGGAACCAGATCTGAGACTAATGGAATACCTCCATCTGTATTCAAAAACCTAAAGAATGCATGTAATACTCTGACCAGATATTGCATCATAACATACTCTGGACACAACATAATACCGGAAGGAGATTGGTTGGTTATTGGAGTGTTACGTCCTGGCAACATATCAGGCAGTCATATCAGGATGGGTACCGACTTGTGACAGTGCACACTTACAGTAACTTTATAGTGCTACCCCACTGGGAGACCAGGCCACCAGCATCATGACCAGATATTCCATTCAGTCACATTATCCTGACACTGAGCCAACCAGTCCTTGCCCTATTCAAATAATGCCATGTGCCTGGCTAGGATGCAACAAGTATACATTTTTAAGGCATCATTGATTTGACTCAACCAGAGGTCGAACCGGTGTGTACGAATCCCACGATCTACCAATGCGGGAGATGGATGCTCAACTCAATTGGCCATCCCATCTGGTACCTGAAGGAGAAACTGTGAATGTGTGTCTTCTTTGCAATGATGAGTAAGTACCGCGGCCTTCCTTCCTGAATCGCGTCATGATTAGAACTATCTAATTACCACTAGCGCCAATCGACGGATGAATTTCACACTACGGTCTTGGGTTAGAAATCCAGGAAGCACTCCCTGCCTGTTTGCGCTGTTATTTTATATATAGTCAAAGACTAATTTTATCTTCATTAAATGTCTCATTTTATGTATTTTTCATTTACTTGATCAAATATCTTCAGACTATGGATTAATTGGAATATCAACTATCATATTAAGGATGTGCATGCCATTGAAAAAGCTTACCTGTGTCTTCGTGTTGCATCGGGTTACCGTCCGTAAGTTAGATCCTCGAACCTACACATTTCACCGTTAACGAGGCATGGATGAAGCCCGACGCACACTAACCGATTTCTGAGACGGTGGATATAATTATAGACCAATCCAGTATCACAGCTGTCCAGCGTTGAAAACAAGCACCCTCACGGGACCTTATACAGTATGGGCAGAATAACAAAACCTGTCCCATAAAAAATGAAAACAAAGAAAAAGATCAGGGCTCATGCGATTGAAGGCAGTTGGCATGAAACCCATCAATTGATATATTTCAGTATCAGAGTCATAACAGCTAGTGGTATAATGGAAGTTCATGTTAACTTGGGTTAGTGCAGGTTGGTGGTTCATGTTGATATGGGTTAGTGCAGGCTTCTGGTTCATGTTGATATGTGTTAGTGCACATTGGTGGTTCATGTTGATATGTGTTAGTGCAGGTTGGTGGTTCATGTTGATATGGGTTAGTGCAGGCTTCTGGTTCATGTTGATATGGGTTAGTGCACATTGGTGGTTCATGTTGATATGGGTTAGTGCACATTGGTGGTTCATGTTGATATGGGTTAGTGCACATTGGTGGTTCATGTTGATATGTGTTAGTGCACATTGGTGGTTCATGTTGATATGTGTTAGTGCAGGTTGGTGGTTCATGTTGATATGGGTTAGTGCAGGCTTCTGGTTCATGTTGATATGGTTAATGCAGGTTGGTGGTTCATGTTGACATGGGTTAATGCAGATTACTGGTTCATGTTGACATGGGTTAGTGAAAGTTAGTGGTTCATGTTGACATGGGTTAATGCAGATTAGTGTTTCATGTTGACATGTGTTCGTACAGGTTGGTGGTTCATGTTGACATATGCTAGTGCAGGTTGGTGGTTCATGTTGACATGTGCTAGTGCAGGTTGGTGGTTCATCTTGACATGTGCTAGTGCAGGTTGGTGGTTCATATTGACATGTGCTAGTGCAGGTTGGTGGTTCTTGTTGATATGTGCTAGTGTAGGTTGGTGGTTCATGTTGACATGTGTTAGTGCAGGTTGGTGGTTCTTGTTGACATGTGCTAGTGTAGGTTAGTGGTTCATGTTGACATGTGTTACTGCAGGTTGGTGGTTCATATTGACATGTGTTAGTGCAGGTTGGTGGTTCATGTTGACATGTGCTAGTGCAGGTTGGTGGTTCATGTTGACATGTGTTAGTACAGGTTGGTGGTTCATGTTGAAATGTGCGTGTGCAGGTTGGTGGTTCATGTTGACATGAGTCACTGCAGTGTGGTGGTTTAATGGTGGCAAGGCTCAGTACCGGTTGGCTTGGATTACCACGGGCTCAATGCGTTGTCAATTGATAGCAATAAGGTGGATCTTGTTGCAACGAAGAGTTGGGGCGGCTTGTGACAGATTTCCACGCACCGGCAAGGGTACCCGGTTGGTTGGATCGAGAGAAGCACAAAAAAAACAAATGGGGGGAAAAACGCCTACGGTGCCATTTTGGTTTGCCCCACCTCGCCTCATCTGATGCCGGCCGCTGTGAACGCGGGTATTAGGACACCAGTGGAACTGGAGGCCTCTCAAGGGCTGCAGGAAATTGCCCAGATAGCGTCCTATCAACGGAGAAAGGGACCAGCCTGAGGCGCCATCTTGGGTGTGCTGCGTCTGTACCTTTTCACAGACAAGCTTCTGCCTGGCGAAGGCGACCATGACCCAGACACCTGTCTCAGTCTCACCCACTCTTTCTCCCCCCCTACTCACTCTCACTCTCTCTCTCTCTCTCTCTCTCTCTCTTTCTCTCTCTTTCTCCCTCTATCCCTCTCACGTAGCAAGCGCTAGCGGCCATTTTGCATATACAGTAAAAACCTCCCTAAATCGACCAACCATGGGACCGACTTTAAATGGTCCATTTAGGGAGGTGGTCGGTTTAGGGATTTGTTGTCATCATTACAATGGTATTGTATGGGCGATCGTTTGGGACTCAAATAAAGCAATCGATATAGGGGGAGTGGTCGATGTGTGGAGGTGGTCGGTTAGAGAGGTTTTACTGTATACCATACGTGCAAGGGTGGGTGAGGGGGAGGGGGGAGGAAAGGTGTGGGAGGGGGGAGACTCCGTTAAGAGATCGCTCGTGAGAAAGGAATGGCCGGGAGAGACTGGTGCGTTTTGCTAGCTAATTGCCGTCATAAATCACACTAAATTACCCAATTAATGCCATGAAAATGTGCGCTCTGTTGCAACCGGCTGTAGCTATGGAGGGCAATTTTAGTTCCAAGCAGGCTGATGGAAGCGTTCTCCTAGACGTCGGGGACGTGGTGAATTCACTATGTTTTACTTTAGTCGTGTTTTCTTTTATTATTCGTGCTTCTTGTTATATTGGCGAAAGAACATGGGCTACATGCGAATAGTTATGGAAACGACGAGAGTTTCAATTTTTCCAATAGAACAGAGCCCAATTGAAAACGTTGTACTGGGTTCTTCGAAGTGGAGACTGTACATAGAATCTGATGTAATGTAAAAAATACAATGAAGCCCTCCAGGTAAGCACTGATACTATGTGTGATGTATAATGTATTATGCAAGTATAAAGGCGCGGAAGTGAATTACTTGTGATATAGACCAGGCACGGTAGCCAAATCAGTAGAGCACAAGCCTGGTGTGCGGGAGATCGGGAGTTCGCTTTCCGGTTGAGTCAAACCAATGCCTTATCAAATGAATACTTGTCACTTCCTAGCTTGGTGCTTGGCATTAATAGGATAGGGCAAGGACTGGTCAGCTCAGTATTGGGATAATGTGACTGAATGGGATGTCGGGTCATGGTTCCGGTGGCCTGATTTCTCAGTGGGGCAGCACTATAAAGTTGCCATGAGTACACACTGTCGTAAGTCGGTATCCGTCCTGATGACCTTAGATGCTGCCAGGACATAAAACTCAAACAACCAACCATACTGGAAGCTGGATATTCCTGGCCAGATAATATAATACTCCTCCCACTGTATTCTTGTCTTACATTACTGTAGTTGCCTAGATATGGTCTGCTAACCAGTTCTTGTCCTAACCTATTGATGCTGAGGGTCAGACTAGGTAGCGAAAAGTATAAATTTGATAAGTTATTGGTTAGACTCGGATGGGATTCGAACTCCCGACCTTCCACACGGGAAGCCTGCACTCTACCGATTCGGCCAGTGCATCCGGCAAACATCTGTAAGTATAATCTTTATTTTTTGTAATATAGGTAGTGGCTTCTGATATACATGCTACATTCGTGAAAGCTGATGTCATGCGGGATTGCTGTTGTCTTGATATGGTTTTCAACAGTGAATTTACAACCACCTTTATGCCCCGTCATATACACGTTAGTGGACGTAGTTGAACGTAGTGGAGGATAACGTAGTTGAACGTACCGGCATCCATACTTGTCCATGATGTTAACTTGGTAATAATGTGGGTGAGCCGTGATGCCCGATAAAATGTTTGGACATGTTCAAAAGAGTGCTATGTTATAGGCTGAATTTGCATCTGTGATGCTAACTAACGTATTCTAGCATACTGTAATGAAGCCCTGGTCACATAGCCATTAGTGGACATAGGTGAACATAGTGGAGGCTAACATAGTTGAATGTACTGGCAACCGTACTGTAACGTATTTATCCATACCGTAACATATTTATCCATACTATAATTATCCATACCGTACCATACTGTATTTATCCGTACTGTATTTATCCATCCCAAAACCAACTGTACCTTAACGTATTTCAATGTAGTCTAACATACTTACACCATGTTTGACCCACGTTAGCTTCCACTATGTACCCTACGTTCAACTACGTCCACTAACGTGTATGTGACCGGGCCTTTAGAGTTTGTAAGAAGGGGTGTTATTTATAAAAATTTCCATATCCTTCCATTAATGTTCTCCTTAAATGGACTGCATTCAATGAATTTCCAACACACAAGAAGTAAAAAAGAAAACACACAACATCGCCTTTGGTCTAAAATGTTTATTTCATTGACGGAGAATATATCTATTTAACAAGAATCAAGTCTACAACGGAAACAAACCCAACCCTCATGACTCTCTTACAGAACATTGAAACATCCTGGCAAAAAACAGAACATAAGATCCCTTGGACATTAATTTCCATATTTCTTTGAAAATCCATCGTCTATGTGACACAAACAAATAGACACACAAAAAAAGAACAATGACATCATTGGGAAGTTGGGATACAAAAAGAAATGCATTTTCCTAGTAATAATTGTTCTTCGGGTTAAGATGCAAAATACAGTCCACTTACTGGTTAATACGTGCAGTTGTTAAAATATCACGTCCACGTGATACTTATCTATAGTATCATATATATATGTGTATTTACATACAGGCATGCATTGTGGATACCCAGTACTAATTAGCATGTATGCTGCAGCATCTGTTGGATGTACACTGATCTTAACAGCACTCTGGTCCTAGTCAGGGGTGACAATATCAATCAATCAATCAATCAATCGTTCCGTCCGCTAGTCGAGGGTTGGATGCAATGGTTCTCCACTTGTCCCGATGGTGTGCTGTTCTGATAGACTGTGAATAATTCAAGCCTGTCCACTGTGAAATATTTGTAAACCATGATGTTCTTGGTCTCCCTCTCCCTCTGCTGCCATAACAATATAGCATACATATATATATAGAGTCTTTAAAATCTAGACTCACTCTCAGACGGACGTACGACACTCACATGGACATTTATAAGAGTCAATAGTTCTGCCTATACTGTGTTAACGTATGAGACCCCCATAGTTCACTAAGAGTACAACGCCCATGGCGTACTCACTTACTTGCTTGTTAGTAGTAGTAATAGTACTATCACACCATTGTTGGTAATATGATTATTACACCATTAGTGTGTGCATTCAGAACCCAACATTGCGGGAGCTGGGAGGTCGGTGGTGGAGAAACATCATTGGTTTTATCTGTATAGGACCAATGGAAATACAAAGGAAGAAATAACCCCCCCCCCCAAATAAAACATGTTTATCTCATGGGATAACACATCGTGAGCCCTACCTTTTAATAACGGCAGTTTATTGTTACATTTTATTGTTATGCAAGAGACAAACAACATTTCTTTTATTGTTATACAGGAGGCAAACTGTTCATTTATATTCAACAGTGGAATGTAAATGATTGACTGAAAATGGATTTAATTCTCTTGAGCACACTTCAACGATTCTTAATGTCAAGAAAAGCAGCAAAAAAAACCACGAAAATAAAAACAACAAAAAACAATCCACACACACAAACACTGCCTTTATTATTGCACGGGGTTGGAGTGCGACTGGGGGAGAAGTGTGTGTCTGGAATAAAAAGGGAGGATGGGCAGTGGGGGGGGGGGGGGCGGTGTCGGTAAGGGGGAGGGGTCTGATGAAGATGCGCAGGGATGCCGGGAAGGGTCCGGAAAGGGGTCCGGGGAGGGGGGGGGGGTATCTTTTGGAATGCTTTGCGAATAATGCCACTGATCCCGGAGCATTGTCCACCTGAAAATAGACAGCAAAGAACCATGCAGTATTGCACCATTTAGTTAATTACTCTTGTACTCTTGTTAAAAGGAGTCGGCTCATTTTGGTTACAGATGATAGCGGTGACTTTGAGTGTTGCTGTATCTGCCAGAGATACAAATAAAATAAAATAAAAACCCCTACTGCTAGGGCACAGTACATTACAACTATCACATCGAATAGAGCATTCTCATTCTGCACAGCTGTGCATACAATTCTAATATCCATAATATATATTCATATAGATATATGTTTATATATGTATATAATCAATACAGATATATGAACTATGGTATACCTATACCTATAAGTCACAATCATTAGTCAGAAATCACACAGCTCAATTTCATTATAGTGGCAATCAATATATCTGCTGATGAATGTCATGGTTTAATAGTTATATAAATAGTGTGTATTGTTATTTTCTATGATTGACATTCAGCAACATTAAAGTAACGCATAATCAATCAATTCAGCAATAATCAATCACGATCATAAATACACACATATATCTACATATATATATTTGTACATACAGTGAAACCTCATTATAATGCGATCGTTGGAGTGCATAGAATATTATCGCGAAAACAGTGGGGCCACGTTAAATCGGGGTTCAGTTGATTGAATTACCTCTGAATTCTCGAGAGGGGAGGGGGGTCCGCATTGCTGAATTATCATATTATATCAGAATTTGCGTTAAATTGGGGCGCGTTATAACATGGTTTCACTCCGTATATATATATATATATATATATATGCATATATATACATGCATATACATATATACATGTATACATATATGATTATACCTACATGTATGCATACATATATATATATATATATCCATATATATATATATCCATGTATATACATACAGATATATACATACATATATATATATCCATGTCTATATCTATACACATGTATATATATATATATCTATGTATAGACATACATATATACATTCATATATATATATAAATCGACTGGTTAGAGGAACGGCAACAATATTGCACAGAACCCGGTGTGAGACGACTTAATAGGTATACATCTGACTCGTCCTCCGCGTGCAGACATTTGACAGCCTCCCTGATCCGAAGAGGTGGTTGGAATTGTCACACTAACGGAATGCACACAAAAACAACGATACACCACGAAGAAAAGAACAAGAACTGAAACCATAAATAAGTCGACATGTACATCATAATGAGATTGGGAGCGGAGGGGGGGGGGGGCGTAGGGAAGGGGAGGAGGTAGGGGGAGGTAGGACTAGGAGGGAGGGGCTGTATTGAAACTGAGAATCAATGCCCTATATTTGCCGATTGTTACTCACTCTGTCTGTCTGTGCGCTGAAAATGTCCTTACAGTTAATTACTTTTTGTGTGTGTGGTTTGGTTGCGGGAATTTCAATTGCCGCATGCTGCTGCATCAGAGTAGAACGCGTTGCCATAGTTACTCACCCGGATGAGGGGTTAGCTTGACATGCATCATGTATGAGATATGTTCATATAGCCTGGGTTGATACAAAAACAAATACAAATTTAAAGGCCAGGGTTAAAAGCAAATACTGACAAAATGATGCAAGTGGGAGAGGGTCTAAGAGGGTGATGTGTGATTGTAGCCAGTGATTGTTAAGTATATTGTTGTTGTTGGGTGTTTTTGTTTTTGGTCGCATCAAATAGGAATGATCGTCGATTTGCGTACAGTGCAGGGACACAGTGAATGACGTCATCAGAGCACGAACATGACGAGCATAGATGACACGACACCCAACTAGATCTGATGATACATCCACATTACACATCAACGTCTTGCCAATTTTGCCACGGAACTGCCACTTTGAATTGATGATGATTATTATTATTAGAAAAAATATAATAAGTGTTGACACGGGTTTGTAACACAACGTCTATCCTAACTCACCGATTACCAAACAATTATGACTATCCAATATAGCTAACAGCCCTGCAGGTTCAACCCCGGGAAAGTTTAATGCAAGCACAATGCTGCATGAATCTAACCTCCTTGTTGTCTTTTTGTTTGTTTGTTTACTGGTTAATAATAAAAAAAGAACACATATTCACAGAGCACCTCAGTCTATATAATATATATATGTATATATATATAAAACAGTTGTTGCATCTTTGTGGTAATGCCAATGGATGACTAATAAAACGTCTATTTCCATTAATCTGACCATGTTAATTCGTCGTCACAGTTTCTCCCCACGGCCTGAGATCGGCAGTGTGAGTTAGTTCATTTTTGTTGGTCACACGCTCTTGATTTGGAGCATGTTGGGTTCATCATCATTATTTTAATTCTTGTAGTTACTTATTCGTAATTTCGCAACACAGTGTCGGTATCTAACCAGTCTCTCTGGTGCCAGGTTATATCTCGGTCGGGTTTCATTCCCCGTACAGTTGACGATGTCACTGTCAGGCGTCAGTGCCCATTTACGCGCTGTCAGTGTCACCTACACCACCCGATTTGCTAGTGTCAATATAATCTATGTATCATTGTCATATATATATATATGTACGTGCTATCTCTCATTCGCCACACGGTTAGTCAGTTAGTTAGTTAATTAAACGTCACTGGACTGAACCACACTGAGGTCCACATCAAGGCCTCGCGTTTTCAAATACTCCTGGAATTCCTGAACACTGTCATTGTCCCGCTTCGACCTACCGCCGGCCGAGCCTCCCCCGCCGGCCGGCTGGCCCGCCATGGCGCTTGGGGTAGACGGTAGGCTGCGCGAGTCGTGCCCGTTGCCGCTGCTTGGAGACCCCGGCGAACTGGAGAGGCTTCCCATCGTTGCCGAACTGACTAGGGTGGTGCCGGGTGCCTTGCCAATGAAGCTGCTGCTGCTGGTGCTCGTTAATTTAGCCGGATGGGTGGTGGCGGGGATTAACCCTGCCACACCACCACCACCACCACCACCACCACTGCTACTGACCTGCGAACCCAAGGTAGGTCCGGATTTCTTTGACAGCCCCGGCGGCGCGCCCATTAATGAGCCGGCCACTGTCGACTTGCTGGTGGCAGCAGCGGCTGATGTTGTGACATCGGCGGGCAATCCATGGTGTTCCGCACCCGTCTTCCCTACCAAATTACCACCATCACCACCCGCCTGTGATCTGGTCCCAGCTTTGCCTAGAGACTGTCCGCTCAGACCGGCGGACAGTGCCGGCTGCATAGTCGGCGGACCAGTTCGACTCCCCATTGACAGCGCCACCGACTTGGGCTGGCGGACAACGGCAGAGCCAGAGCCGGGGGATTTGGACCGAAAGCTGCCGGAACCCATGTGCGGCTTCCCCGACAATGTCGGGGGTGGCGGTTTCGGAGCAGAGGCAGAGACAGAGGCAGCGGCAGGCTTGGCGACCCCGACCATCACCGTCGATGGCGACGCGATGGCGGGCGTGCCGGCACCGTTCAGCGACAGCTCGTCCAAGGAGGTGAAGGAACTATTACGGCCCGTGCTGTCCGTGCTGCTCGTTCTCCGGCTGTGTGCTAGTTCCGCTTTACTCACGTCTGACCTTTGACCCCCATCTCGGCCGCGGTCTCCTCCGCTCACGCCGGCGGTCACGCTCACGCCGCCGCCGACGCTGCCGACGCCGCCAACGCCGGCGCCCTTCTTATCGGCGGCGCGGGGAGCGGCGTACTGCACCTGGATATGTGGGATATGGCCGGGCGCCGAGCTGCCGGAGCCGGCGGTGGATACGGTGACGGGCATCGGCGAGAAAAGGCCGGCCGGACCGCCACCGCCGCCAACACCGCCGCTGCCAGTGCTGCCGCCGACACCTCCACCGCCACCGGCTTGGGGCGGGAATTGGCCCCGCTTCAATTGAACCTGAGTGCCGTCCCCAAGGTCGATGGCGATGACTGACGTGCTGCTGCTGCTGCTGGTGGTGGCCGAAGATCGGAGCTGGTTGGGTGACATCCGCAACTCGTCCGAAGTGTCCGACAAACAAGGAGGCTCGTGACTGGAAAACGCAGCAGTCGACAGCCGGCCGTAACTGCCTACGCCGCCGCCGCCGAGCGCCGCCTGGTGGTAACGTCCCGTCTCGTGTTCCTCCGTGTAGCCGGCCTTGCCCTCTGGCTGGACGTCTATCAACTGCTGCTCAATGTCAATGGGGCTGACTCTGCGAGCCAGAGCCTCGGCCCCGGATAAGCTGCCGAACGAACCCTGATGCGGCTCTACCCCAGTCAGCAGGTCGTCCAGGTCGTCAAAAGGTTCCGCGTGGCGATCACTGAGCGTTTCTTCGGATGTGCTGTAGCAGGAAGTGAACTTCTCATCTGTACTGTGCGTCAATAGCGGCGAGTGCTCACCCACGAGTAAAGGTGACTGTTCACCGACTGCCAATCTCGGAGTCGTTTCCAGAGTGTCTGCCTTGTGCTCATTCTCTAGCAAGGAATCTGTCTCGTCCATGGTCTCAAATTCATTGACAGATACGTGGTGGACAGCTGAAGTCGAGTCATAGACTGCTGCCTGTGCTGCTGCTGCTGCCTCGCTGTTGTGATAACTTCCACGGCTTGAGGCGCTGCTCAGCCGGTCTCGCAGCCCTGAGGACGGCGAGCGCCCGTTCTTGGTGGCGCCCAGCCCTAGGTGGGAATCCTCCGAGGACGACGGCGACTTATTATTGCTCGCGCCGCCGCCTCCGCTGCTACCCCCGCCGCCAGAGGGGGATGTGCCGCCGCCGCCGTGCTTGGTCTTCCGGCGCCGCAGTCCCGGCAGCAGGTACTTAAGCAGCTCCTCGTCGGTCTGCACCGAGCTGTCGAGCAGGTGCGGCGAGGAAGGCCCGCTATGACGCGTCACTCCGCTGTCACGTGACGTAGAAGCCACCGACGTCCAAGACGCCCCGACGCCAGGAGCGCTGCCCAGTCGGCTCTCGTCTGTTTTTCGGCTGCGCGGACTCTTGGTTCCGCTCGAAGCCGAAAGCCCGTCCGCATCCTTCATCGGGATATTCTCCCGCGAGTGGTAGAGGCGGCCTGTGTCGCCTGAGTAGCCGGCACTCGTTGACTTGTACCTGTAGGAGGTGGAAGCTGTGGATGGAGCGGAGCCGGACGGCCTACTGGCAGCGACCCTGGAGGCTCCAGGGCGAGCTCCTGGAGGCTGTGTGGCCCCCTTTATACTCTTGTTCTTCCAGCGGTTGAAAAAGCTCTTCTGTCGGTACAGTGACAATGCAGCATTTTCAAATGATTTCTCATTCCTGGATGAACAGATGGAAATTATTGAAAAAAAGAAGAGAGAATTGCGAGTTAGGTGCAATTTAAAATGTTATATTAATGCATCTAATGCATCATTGTTGCGTAATAGTCATATTTAGCTTAAATCTTTATTCCCCCCCCCCCAACAAAAAAATCAAATCCCTTTACATTTCCAACAAAAACAAAAATTCTAATTCATTACGGCAAGATTGACATTCCTCCCCAAAACATATTCAAATTCATTAATATTATTCATAATATTATAATTTACATTGTCTTAAACAAAATCACAGTTGATGATATTAAATACTATAGTAGCTGATGATTTATTTTATATGCAAATTGAGCCATGCATGTGAATTCTAAGTCATGTTAAAGAATAGTAAACATGTAAATCCATAGACAATGAATCCGGCTGAAACATGTAGGTAAAACGGGAGAAAATACTGACTAAAGCTAGGATTCCTTACACGCGGTATGCGTTATGCGTATGCGAATGCGAATGCGGCCAAAAATCGAAATGCCTTGAAGTCAATGGGATGCAACCCTTACACGCGGTATGCGAATGCGAATGCGAATGCGAATGCGAATGCGACAACTCGATCGGTCCCTGTAGCGATCGGTCCGGCATGCGGCATGTGACACAGGGGTGCGAATAGAAAAGCATCAGTCGCATTTGTCCATTGATATAAGGCTGGAGGAGGGGACTGATAATTACGGACAGCCGGGACAAGGTGGTGCGAATAGAAAAGCATCAGTCGCATTTGTCCATTGATATAAGGCTGGAGGAGGCGACTGATAGTCTTTAGCCCTGTATCTACACCAAGTGCAGTAGTGGTGGTGGTGGGGGTTCGGGTTGGTAAAAATGCTACCAGAGCCACAAAAATATGAATACTTATCTATAATTTGGTAATTATAAAGGTAGGAACCTCCATGTGCAGTACCAAGAGTTACATGGATATACATGCCATATTAGGCCATATACAGTGCAGTATGGAGTATACTTGTTTATTTTTATTTTTTAAATATAGCCAGTCATGTGCCGTCTGCCGCATGCCGCATACCGTGTAGAAGGAATCTTCCCATTCGCATACCGCATACCGCATGCCGCATGCTGCATGCCGCATACCGCGTAGAAGGAATCTCAGCTTTAGTCAATGATCCTTTTTTTCGACTGGGCACTTAGAATGTAGATTAGAATTTGATTTATATATATGCAAGCATATATGTGGATATATATGGATATATAAACGTATATATATATGTATATATATGGATACACATGTATATACATAATATATATATATATGTATATATATATGTATATATATATATTTATATATGTATATATATATATGTAAATATATATGTATATATATCTATGTAAATGTATATATGCACACAGATGTACATATATGCATATATGTATATATATGTACACATGTGTATATATATAAATACTGGAACATTATGTGTACACTATGAGAGACATGCATCGTTTGCCTGTATCCTAGACAATTCACCACACATGCTGCGGTAGAAGAAATTGGCTACAAAGGGCAGCACAGGCAATACATAACAAGTATACAGCAGGATAATGTATGTCATAGTAATTTTGGGCGGTAAATATTGCATGCAATACCATGCCAGGGGAAATCCAATGAAACCCCGATCATGTTGCTGTGATACGCACATTACTATTCAAAGCGTGATGGCATCGCATTATGGATAACTGATGAAGCAGAAACTGGATAATACTTGCATAGTTTTTATTTTAAATTATGCAATTTTTTCGTGTGAAATTATATATTTATAGGTTTCGATGTTCAAATTTCATGTTTAAACAGATCGGCGTACTATAACCGGATGTGATATATGTGTTACTATATAATAAACCAACCAAAAAGACCATGGTAGAGTCTTGTCAACTGTTTCTGCTCAATCAGCCACCCATAGCACCTTTCCCAATGGGGATATTATAAGTGCCACGTCATCACCAGCGCTGCATGACGACACACGCGACTAGTTTCAAGGTCACTTCCGGACGGCACCACGTGACTTTCAAAAGCTGAAAACAGGGTCACAAGATGGCGGCACATCAGCGGAAATAGGCCTACCACTGGACACCACCGACATGTTGCACCGGATATACATACACAGTGTCCTGGTGGCAATGGGGTGAACTAATATGGACTGTGCATTAATTTTCCTCCTTACCTCTAGATAGTATAAGTCAATTTACGGTTAATTTGTGTATCATTCCAATCCAAACAGTTATGCATCTTTGGTGTTCTATTCAATAGTAGTACCGGTTTTCATTCGCCCCTGTCATTGGCAAATTCCTGCCATGTGCAAATAGCTTTTAAATTCACAACCAGCTTCTGTTTTACCTTGACTGCCATTTTGATGATAAAACACCTGCTATATCTAAACCTCTGATAACCTAGGTGCTAATATACCTGAGGGAGTTTGACGGCCCTGCCTTGCAAAGTTGTAAAGCACTGCCTTGTGGTATTGGCACTTCATAGAACCAAAGACTACGGGAGCAAACCCTAACAGAAAACCATGTTACCGTGGCAACATTAAGGGCGGTGATGAATGGAACTCCCAACAATTCCCGACTAGCCACTGCAGGGACAAATAGTTTGCACCTGTCTTGATATGTTCTTGCCGGTGTGATACCTCTATTTGCTCCCCGAGAGAGTGTCGCTAGTAAATTGCAAAAGCCAGCAGCACTTCAACACTTTGCAAGCAGCTTTTATCAAATGTGAGTCTTTGTCGCATTGTGAATGACAGCATGATGATATCAAGACAATATTGGTCTGATTGCAGAGGTACCAAGTATAAGGACCGGTATTCTGTGCATACTCCGATGGTTTTGACTTTATGTCATTTTCTGAGATAAATATTCTAGGTTGATGGTTATATTGTAGGTTTCTTTAGTTTGAAGTAACTTTTATTTTAAATGGCTAACTTTTGAGATGTTTGAAGTGCAACATTAATTTTGGCATGCATGCCAAAACTCTTACCCAATAGGCTTCTGCAGTAACATGTTCTATTAAATTCCCTCAATATTCCCTTCTGTGTGGTGAGAAATGTTTAGCAAGTACACCAGTATCTAAGTTAGATATGTATAATCAAATCTAGATCATTCTTTTGGCTTTGGAAATTTGATGCTTCATCAGACTATGAAACTTTAATAGGAAATCTCCGCCGCTATGTAGGTTTACGGCCATCCTAATATTTGATCAATATTCCGAATGAAATATTTCTGCACATAACTAGAAAATGGATATTGCTAGAATGGAAAATTTATAATCAGAGGATATTATGCAATGTCCGTATAGTCAACCTCCAAGCCTGCGGACACGAACAGCCAACATGATATTATTATTAATGCGCAGAGGTAGATCTCCTCTACAGAAACCAAACCTGGTTATCACACCTTGTTGCCCATGTGTGACACCACTACAGTGTCCCGCTCAGACTTTCCACCAATCTCTACTTTTCCACTGTCACCACACCACATGCACTGAACGGCTGTAAGCTCCATGCAATTATATTTATAGTCAGGTTGTTGGTGTTGCCATAGTGACATATGGAAGCAGATAGGACGCGGGTAACAAGCAAATGTGGGTATGGGGAGAAGAAAGGAAACCAGACACACAGACAACATGGGGACACATCTATTAATATTAGCAAGACCTAGTTGTATCAGAACTGCAGTGTAATTGTACCTGATAGAACACCGATGGTAGCCTCTCAACTACTAATACTAGCAAGAGGCGCGAGCGATAATCGGGGTACATGCGCCCTTGTTGGTAGTAAGCGCCATACCCGTGAGGTGGCGCCACCACCCGCTGTTAGTGCTTAAACTTACCACTGGGCCGCAAACTCATCAGCGGCGCTGGTGTGTTTCTTTTTTGCATTAGAGGCCGTTTGCCAGGGAAACACCATCCGGCGTTTTGTCATAGCGTTCCCCGTGTGGTGTCTGTTGTGCCAGGTGCCGGGCGGGATGGTTGGTTGGTTGGTGGAAGGAGTACAGAGAGGAGCAATTCGGGGGTGATTAATAACAACAGCAACACAACAAAGAGCGTGGGAAAAGTCGTGCATTTGTTATTGTTTTACACCCCAATGCCCCCTTCCTCACACATAAAAAAACCCACAAAAAACCCTGTGTTAATCACGGCTTGATTGAGTTGGTTGTTGGAGTTTTACATCCTGGCAATATCTAAGGTTATGTCAGGACAGGTATCGACTTGTGACAGTGCACACTCATGGTGACTTTATAGTGCTGCCCCACTAGGACATCAAGCTGTCAGCACATCACCCAATATCCCTGTCAGTCACATTATTTTGACATTGAGCTAACCCGTGCATGTCCTATCGTATTAATGCTGAGTGCCAGGCTAGGAAGCAACAAGTATCAATTTAACAAGTCATTGGTTTGACTTGACCGGGAACTAAACTCCCGATCTTTGGTTGAGAGAAGGTAGACAGATATATTATATTTCTGAACATGCATCAGGCTTCAATCGCCTCTTTTTCGATTTTAATTAAAATTGAATTGACAAATGGTGTAAATTATTGTGGCTTATATTTTTGGTGATGTGGCTAGCATAATAAGTTGAACCCTTTAAGTGGGAATGTTTTCAACGTCCAAATTAACCTATATGGGTGCGTATGATATATAAATACACCAATCCCATTTGCATATGAACAGGGTTATCGTCAAAGTATGATTCAGGAACCAATACCTGATTATGCTTATCAGCTGCTTATATTGGATAATGTTGAATTCCATTAAAGGGATGGTTATTAGGATAGCATACAATTGATGTAAGAAATATAATAAACAAAATAAATACAGTGCACCCCCGTTAAAACGTAGTAATAGGGGGAAGGGTGTCCGCTTTAGCCAAGTGTCCAAGTTAACCGATGGTAGGGGCTAATATTGTGTATGTATATGACATTGGAAATGTATACACTGTATACTGAAATATGATGCACAGTAAAACAATTACAGAAAGTACTGTAAGCATGATATAACTTCATAAAACATATAACTCTATTTCTTATACAATTATTTAATGCTACAGAAGCTAAAACTGACAGAACTAAAGGTTCTGTACCAAACACGGTCAGTTCCTCTCTTAAGACACATTTTCCTGGTTTATTCAATAACCAGTGATAACCGTCTTAACGGAGTACGTTTTAACGAGGGTGCTTTGTATGTCTATATATCAAGGAACCGATTACAATATATGGATTAAGGGATTAAGAATAACAATGTGGGAAACATTTTTGATTGAGCTAAATTAATCAAATAGTAAATAGTGGACTGAAACTGATACAATTCTCTCTTAAAAAATATATATAAAGTCAAACACAAAAAAATATAATATAGGTGATTAAAATATTGGAATTTCATGCCCGCCTTGGTTAGTATTCGGAGGAATATAATACACACACATTAAAATAATCCTATTTTCTATTCCTGCCAAATTTATATTCATCAGGTAAAATATGTATTTAGAAATAACGGGCGGATTACGGGATTTCAAAATGAAGTTCATACAATGAAAATGTTTAGGTGTTCCTGGAATATGATAGAAGAGGTTTACTTGTTATCAACTTGTTATCAAAAACTGCGGTGAAGTAATTTAATCGGATTTAGTATGAACTATAACATTCTGTAACTTACCAAACTGCTATGGCTAAAACAATACTTTTAGATCAGTATGAAAATATTGAACTGAAACTGAAAAACCACAGGAGGAAAATGTCATGGGAATGGAAATAATTACTAATATATAACACAGTAAATCTGAGGGAAGGTACGTTGGTACACTGGGGATAGCAGTGATATCTATGCATAGCGGATCTGTATATCTATAACACTATTAACAGGTAACTCACTGGACAAATGATTTGTTTAATTAACAGCACCTAACAGGAACAGGATAACATGTCACAACTTAGCAGATTAATACAAATTGTCTCTGTGATTAAGTGCACACAAAAATGTGAAAAGTAGAACACATCACAACTTAGCGGAGGATTACAAATGATCTGTGTGATTAAGTGCACACAACAATGTGAAAGTAGAACACGTGCCAACTTAGCAGAGGAATACAAATTGTCTGTGTGATTAAGTGCACACAACAATATGAACAGGAGGACATGTCACAATGTAGCGGAGGGATACAAATTGTCTGTGTGATTGAGTGCACACAAAATGTGAACAGGAGAACACATCACAACTTAGCGGAGGAATACAAATTGTCCGTGTGATTGACTGCACACAGCAATGTGAATAAAAGAAAATTGTGACATCTCAGCACAGGAACACAATAGATTTGTCTTATTGAGTGCACACCTCAATCTGAACAAGACACCACATGACAAGACATGAGAACACGTGGACATGTGGATGTGTAGTTGAGTGGATGGGTGTGACGTGCAAGATGGTTATGAGGACGTGGGCAGGGTATGTGCGCCTAACCTATATGTTCCCCTCCCAAAAGAAAGAAGGAACCTTCCACAAAAGAATACAACAAAAGCAATGAAGAACCTATTTTGTTTATCATAGAATGATAGATAGAAACCTTTAAGAATATATACGTATATAGGTTGGTTGGTTGTTGGAGTTTTATCTCCTGGCAACATCTAAGGTCATATCAGGACGGGCACCGAATTGTGACAGTGCGCACTCATGGCGATTTTATAGTGCTGCCATACTGGGATACCAGGCCACCGGCACCATGACCTGATTTCCCACTCAGTCACGTTATCCTGACAATGAGCTCACCAGCCCTTGCCCTATCCTAATAATGCCGACAAGTATCATTTTGATAAGTCATTGGTTTGACTCGACCGGGAACCGAACTCCTGATCTCCCGCACGCGAGGCACGCACTTTACCAATTCGACCACCGCGCCCGGTAATACATACAATAAAAGGCAACACTAATCTAGTGGATGAAGTGGTCAGTGTATGGGTTAGCTTTCAAGGCCCTTCCTTTAGCAGTGGAAGCACTTTCGATGTACTTTGGAAGTAAGATTGACTATGTCACCTGGGTTGGCCATGACCTTGTTTAGGGACAACTGCCAGATATGATCAGGTGAAACTGTACTAGTTACTGCCCATGAGTTACTTTGATACAGCGAAGGCGTTCTCCTCAGCCGAATGACACTATTTCCATATGAGGTTACTAGAATATAGTTCCATAGTGAATAGAAAATTAGATATGTACATGTGCAGGAAAAGATAAAAGGCACCATTGTCCCTCTAGGCATCGTACTAATCCTCATATGTGAGCAGATTGATTTCAAATGGGCCTCAGGGGTCGGCTTTGGCTCATTTGAAATCACTCCGCCCAGCGGCTTGGATTACAATGTATGCCGGCGCGAGTGTATGAAATCATGATTATAATATATACCGAAAGTGGGTGAAAATAAATGCGGGAGGCGCGAACAGGACGACGCGCCCTCACTCACATTCTAGAACTTTAACCACGAGGGGCCTGGTTTACAAACGAATCACTGCTACAAAGTGACACCATCGCTACCCCAACATCATCAGCGACATACTGTGCGCAACCTGTAGCAATCACTTCACATTCAACAGAACGAGAGTGACGTCACACATAGAACTCTGTGCGCGTGCGCGTGTCTACGTGCGTCCGCATGTACGCATGTATGTGCGTGTGTAAGTGCGTGCGCATGTGCATGTGTCTCTGCGTCGGGCGTGTCGCCATAGTAATTCAGTTCACATCACTCAAGTTTGACGACAATAGGCGAGGAATTGTTAGTAAGTTGCGTGGCTCGCTGTGGCCAAGCATATAAGACGGCACGCCGAGTAGTTAGTAGTTGTTAGTTCTCTTATCGCTGGTCCTACCTATCTAGGTGGCGCGCATGCGCATGCTCGACCTCCTTACAATGCAGTATCAGCGACATGCTGCAAAGAAGCAATCAAATGGAATGACCGAATGTGTTGAGTGCTCGCTTCCTGTGTCACAGGTCGTCAGATTCGAATGCCGGCTGTGTCAAACCAATGACTGATACTTATCGCTACCTAGCCTGGGGATCGGCATTACTAGGATAGGGCAAAGGGCAGTGGAATGTGGAAGACACAGGAGCCAGACTCAATATCTATTTATATCTCGACGGGAGGTCATTTGATCCCCAGAGGTGGGCCCCGGCTCTTGACAGGGCAAGGTAAATTAATGGGGTTGCTTCTATCAAAAGACGACAGCCCTTTCATAAGTACATATAAATGCATATATGTACATATAAATGCATATATACATATATATGCATATATACATATACATGCATATATATACATATATACATATGTATATACATATATAAATGTGTATATATATATATATATATATATGAAGAGCTCTATTCCAAAACGTGATCAGCGCCAATCCAAAAAATGAGCTTGCAATGCCAATATCAAGCTCATAGCTCATGCTTGGGAAAAGAGCTCTTCATATATATAAAGAGCTCTTCATATATATATATATAAATATATATATATATAGATATATATATATATACATATGTATGAAGACACTAGGACTTCACAGCAGCCCAGCCTCTTTCAAAGGTGCTACATCACTGCACACCGGTACAATACACGCAGGAAGTGTTATTTTATTTAATGTAGAAGATCCTAAGTTTGGTTTGACATGTTATTTTATTTAATGCAGAATATCCAAAGCTTGGTCCCCAGGAACCATGTCTTTAAGTGTTAACGGTGAGTTCAAACTAGTCGGTCTATTATGGGGGACTTTTGTTGCAACACCTTTTTGCAATATACTGTCGGCAGTTGGCGACTTGTGAGGGGCCAAGTTCACCACACCCCTACCACACCCCTAGACCCCCATGACACCGCTACACCCCACGACACCCCCACCATACCCACTCACCACACACCCCTACACCCCCACAATACACCCCTAAATCCCCACACACCGTACACACATACACCCCCACCATACCTACCAAGCACACACACCATCAATCCCCATCACACACACCTACACCCCACTACATCCCTAAGCCCCCACCACATATACCCAACACATACCTACACCTCCACAACATACCCCTAAATCCCCACACACATACACACCAACCATACCCACGAAGGACACACACCGTCAACCCCGACCACACACACCTACACTCCCACCACATACACCTACCCCAGAAGGCCCGGTGTTGGCTGCTGCCGCCTAAAGGCCCTGTCACATTACGACGTTTCTCACAAATGCGCTTCAACGGGTACCGATGTGTTGCCTTTTTGGTCGAAACGTCGGTACACGTCGGGACACGTTACCGGCGCGTTACTGGCGCGTTACCGGCGCATCGGTAAACGTTGAGTGATAGCAACGCGTGAATTGACACGTCGGCGGCCGTCGGCACGCGTCGGGTCGCGCCGATCGTTTTATGCTTGCACAAAACTTTCGACGCGCGCCGACGTGCACCGATGGGTTGGAGGGGGCATTACGGACACATTACCAACACGTCGATACCCGTTGGTGGCAGGCCGGCAGAATGCTGGCATAACGTTGATCAACGTCGCTTAACGTTGGCCTTTTTTTCGCCAAAATGCGACCGTTTCGCATTGACATGCTACTAACATGACACCAATGCGCCATCCCCACGCCATCAACGCGCCGAGAACACGCCGATAACATGCTGATAACACGCTGGGAACCCGATGGCGGGACGTTGACATGTTGTTCCACCGCACATCGAAACCCGTTGGCCGCATGCCAAAAACACGCCACTAACACGCTGCAACCCGTCAAACTTTCTCCCACAACGCCGAAAAGTTGGACGTTTCTCGACCTGTTGATAATATTTTGCGCGTTGGCGGCACGCCGGAAGAAACGTCATAATGTGACATGGCCTTAACTTGTTACCAAAGGAATCCGCCCAGAAAGTCCCCCATTGAAGAATGGAACTGTAAGTAGCAGTCACTTCCGGCTGTTTAAGCGCACCAGGTCCCAGCCTCAGTCCCTCCCAAGGAACCAGCGCAAACAGTCACTTGAATTTTCACATGATGCATTCCTTGCATGACTATTCGCTATATTTAAACACAACATTTAGATTCTAGAAATATAAACTGTACTTCACTTAAAACTACGCCAAGGAATACTAAGTTTAATGCTCCTGGGCAGATCAGTTTTCAGCTACTGGGTTGGAGCTCAAATAAACCATTCTGTGACATCACACATGGAAGGGATAGGTTGATTCTTGGAGTTTTACTTCCTGGCAACATTTAAGGTCATATCAAGACAGGTACCGACTTGTGATAGCGATAGTGCTGTCCCACTGGAAGACTACGCTGCCAGCTCCATACCCTGCTATCCCACCCAGTCACATTATCCTGACACTGAACCAACCAGTCCTTACCCTATCCTCATAATTCAGAGCACCTGATTGGAAGCGACAAGTATAATTTGTTAAGTTATTGGTTTAGCATGACCCATGGCTTCGAATCCCACGATCTTCCAAAGTGGCAGACGGATGGTCAACTCATTCGGCCATCCTGTCTGGTGGAAGGGATATGTGAAATTAGATAGACTATTGCAGGCTCTGTGGTACCTTGCTTGGGGACTTCTATTGCACTGAACTGTTTCTTTAACGCTCTTCTCTATTATTCTCTGTGATCCAGGCATCCAAACAGGTTTCAGTTAAATTGCTGTTTTGATGGAGAAAGACTATCCAACTATGTATGCATTTCCTCATCATAGGTCACCCTAACAGGTCGGAAGACTCAGTAGGGCTGAATGACCCTAATATTCCCAGACTAAACTGGGACTGTCAATATCTCCAAAGGAATAACTTCCTTTATGATATACAAACCAAGAATGGTCATATTCAATCGTGATAAGTGTAAATAAGTAAACTTGTGTTGGTCATGTTACTGTCCCTTTAACTCAGAGACATATATAACCATCGCAGAATCCACTAGTCTAAGTCTAGTAAGCTTCAATCAATTTGACCCAATTTACATTGTAATCAATGTTTTACCCATTTCCAATTGGACTTAAGGACTTGATACCCCTGTCACACTACGACGTAATGAGACAACGTGAGCCTAACGTGGTGATATTTCGTCATTACGTTGATGTACGTTGGATTACGTTATGATGACGTCATAATGACGTTAGAGTGACGTCGAGCTACGTCACATTACGTCGTGTTACGTCGAATTACGTCGAGGTTTTGGACATGTTCAAAAGTTTCGACGTAGGTCGAACGTAAGGGTTTACGTTTGCCGTACGTTCTGTTCACGTTCAGCGAACGTCAATAACGTTAAACGGACGTTATTCCAACGCTCCTCACTACGTTCAACTACGTTCCACTACGTTGACCCCCATTAAACCAAGTGCAAATGCCCACGGGGCGTAATGGGAACGTCAGGACAACGTCAGGAGAACGTCAGGGGAACGTCAGGAGAATGTGCATTCAATGTACGTTCAACGTCTCATGACGTAGCGAACGTCACGTAACGTTCTTCTGACGATGGAATAACGTTCATAACGTTCCGTCAGCGTCATTACGTTGACCTCTCTCGTCGAACGACGGTATCACTACGCTTTACCGACGTTGCTCTCTCGTCCACTACGCTGCATCCACGTTCAACTTGTGCCCAAATTTGCATACTACGCCGAGAAGTTCAACGTTCTTCACGTTCTCCCTACGTTGACGTCGTTACGTCATAGTGTGACAGCCCCATTAGCTGTGTGGAGATGGTTAACCCACAATTCTCAGTCAATTTCTCTCGCTACGCAGTGTGTGTATCGCAGGTTCTTTTGAAGATTTATACTGCCTATCATGGATAAGTCTGAATAGTCTTGTTTTCACCATTAGACAGTTGGTCGATAGAAAGCCTGAGCCTACACTTTACCGACCCAGATTTTTAACCTCCCACACCACATAGATATGGTATGAGAGCAACTGGCCTTTGGTGATACTGCAAGTTATTCAAATCAGTATACATTCAAATTGGCAAAGGTGATGACATGGAGAATCAAACCACCAACCTTCAGATTTAGGAGTCTGACCTAGAAAAAAGTCAGACACTCTAACCACTCCACCACAGAGAACACCATAGCTTAGCGCCCCAGATTCCTAATTAGACCTGAGGGGAATTAGAAGAGCCTGGTCATCACATAAATATCAGCACTGATTGCAAACTAGCGTGAGTGAAAGTCACACATCATGTCTGGGGGTACCTAGTTTCAAAGCTTCTAATTATACCTTTATTTTCTTCTTTAAATTTAAATCAATTGTAAATACTTCTTTAGTAGCACGTGAATACAGATGTTGCAGTATTATTACACTGGCTGCAGTACTACCTGGCCACACAGAGTATCCAGGGAGAGGATGCCCTGCGCAGGCTCCAACACACCCTGCATATTGCAATACAGAATACACGTTAAAAATGTAATTATATTAATATTTCCCTGGATAATGTCTAATATTATCATTCAAAATTAAGATTTGTCAAATGTATCGCCCTTATTCTTACAGAGACATTGGACGGGGAATAGAAATGGAAGGAAATGACATATTATTATTTTGGACTTGGTTATTATGTCTAATAAATTGTTGTTTTGCCGATATTATCTAAAATGGACCCTATAAATGTATATATTTAAAATGTATCTAGGTAAAATTTGACTGTCCCGACGGGCCTATAGGCGTTAACGGCCAGACGCAGCCGGCATACAGTGCTAAGAGCCCCTCACAGGTGGCTCCAGTGTGGCCCATGTCATACTACACAGAGTCAGTTAGAGAGGATACAGTGCTATACTATTACATAGGGAACTGAAGATAGATAGTGTCCTTGTTTATATTCCCATAATGGATTATAGAGCACATATATATCATCTGTTTTGTGTTTATTTACTGTCAATTGCTATGAACTTTGTTGCATATGCTATTAATTACTTGCGTGCACACCGCTTATACTGTAACACTAACAGTATAAGCTGTAAGTTGTTATGTTTACTGTAAGCTGTAAGTTCAATGTAAGCTGTCCTGAGCACCTTGGTCAGCAGTATTCATGCCATCAGTGCGGTACATACCATTTAGAGTTGCAAACATTGGAAAATGAAAAACCATAAGAGCTTAACTGATCGTATATTGGGGAGTCTGGGGGTATTCTATCAGAAATCCTTTTACAAATAATCCATATGATTGAAATAATATTACTATATTAATGGCATTGCATGGTTGCCAACAGTGGAAAATGAAAAATCGGAACATGGGCGTATGGTGATGATGGGGACATAAAATATTGTATACCTAATGGCGAAACCGTAAAGGCCCAGTCACATACATGCATAGTTTAACATAGTGGAGGCTGAACGTAGTTGAATGTATTTGAACGCATTTGAACATAGTTGAACATAGTTGAACGTAGTTGAACATACTGGAGAAGTATGGATGCCGGTACATTCAACTATGCTCAACTACATTCAACTACGTTCAACTACGTTCAACTATGTTAGCCTCCACTACGTTCGACTACGTCCACTAACGTGTATGTGACCAGGCCTTGACGGTTGGCAACCCTGTACCACTCATTTTAGCCTTTGTGAGGGCAGCTGGAGTGTACCACCTCATATAGTTTACTAAATAGATTCTATCAATTATTAATAAAACTTTTCTTTTTCTATGGGAATTTCTTTCCCTTGATCACAAATATATGATTGTGAGCTTTCTAATTTAATGAGTGTCCATTGGCGCATAATTGATGGTCTGCTTTTAAATGTAAAAGCGATGGTTTGAACAAAAAACAAACATTTCTCGCCGTGAATATGGCCTATGCTGCCGACACGGCGTAAAGCAACCACCAATCAATCAATCATGTGCCACTCAAGGGTGTAATTGTGCACCCAACTATCTGCCTTCACGCACCTTGAATTTTTAATTTGATAAATGGAGGAGACTTTTTATATGAGCATCAGCCAGTGTTCGCTATTACTGTGCTGTTTTACTCCTATTACTGTTTTGTCTTACGCTCTAAGCGTGAACATATAAACAATACTTGTTGAAAGATAGCATATAACTGACCATATTTAAAGGTCGATGCGAAGGGGTTAGCATTTATAATCTTATATTTGTGCAATAGAGTTGATATTCTACCCATTCTATTAAATCAAGCGCATATATCTGAACTTTCCCAATTATTAAAGAAAAAAGGTAAAGAAACCTCCCCAGTTTTGAGATTTAGTCACAAAGCAGACGAACAAAAGGTGAAAATAAAATATAAAATAATACTATTATGCTACCTAGTCTGGAGCCCGGCATTACGAGGACAGGGGCAGGGAGTAGGGGAATGAGGAATACCAATTGTCTGCGGTTGACAGTTCCACCACTTAATCAAGGAATGAAATAATAGTTTTGCTAAAAGAAGATATTGGTGATACATTTGTCAAATACTCGCCGTAGTCATTCCGCCATCAAAGATAAATATTCAGCGTAGCCATTGAACTGTTCATCGCTATTGGATGTCAAACATATTGTCATTCTGACATATTTCTTTAAAGGAAACTCACTGCCGCCACATAAGCTACTGTTTCTGATAAGCACCAATGGATCTTTCATATGCACTTTTCCAAAGACAGGACAGCACATACAACAGCCCTTGATGAACCATTTGTGGACCACTGGTTGGAATGAAAAATAACCCAAACTGCAAATGTGTTCACTGAGTAGGATCGATAGGATGACTCACACCTTCACAGGTGGACACTCTACCGCCTGACCTACGTCCCGCTCTGCTATTCCTTTTGGAAGGTTGAATATTGGAGATGTGCACATGTACTGCAGACATATATACACATGAAGATACAATATACGACACAGTGCAGAGAGAGAGAGAGAAAGAGTAAGTTACACAAGTTCATAACTCAGTCTCAATAAGATTCTCGTCAGACAGGAAGGTGACAGAAACAAGACACTTAGTCTACTCTCACCATTCTTTACGCAAAGAGTTATTAACCAAGAGCTTACAATACCAAAGGATAAATGGTTGCACCTACATCTTGGCTTTCCTGAAAGATTGATAAATGACAAAAGCAACATTTGTCACAGCATTTCAAACAATACAGCTCATATATTACTAATGTTCAAACATAGTAATAAAGTTACATGATCCGATGAAAGCATGGTCTTTCAGATACCACAACACTTGCAAAGATGTCACCCTAGATATCCAACTACAGTGAAACCTCTCTAAATTGACCGACAATGGGACCGACTTTAAATGGTTCATTTAGGGAGGTGGTCGGCTTAGGGATTTTTTTTCTAATCATTACAATGGCATTGTATGGGCGATGGCTTAGGACCTAAATAAAGCGATCGATAGAGGGGAGTGGTTGATCGGTGGAGGTGGTCGGTCAGAGAGGCTTTACTGTACTTAGATACCGGTGCAGTTAATACATACATCCATTGATGCACAAAGGAAGCTGAAGTCAATTTAATCCAACTGAACCTATCACTGATGGAAGTTGTGCAAACCTATGATGCCCAGCATTTTTGTTGTTGTAAAACAATTTATTCATCAGAACATACTTCTTATTCAGCGCCGAGACACTGGCCATCTGGCCATATACATTACATTGTAGGTATGTTGTGCATTGTAGCACATTAATGTACATTTACTTATCGATTACATGAATTAATATTTATCTTGCAATGCATATTACATGCAGGGTAAACATTCGTGAATTTGACCAATTAGCTATTCAATTCATTTTCATAATTCCTATTTATTTAGAACCTTAATGAAAATATAATTTTGTATTTAGATCCAACAAGGCGATGTTAAACGCAACCGCTCATTGCCAGCTGGCACCAGCGAAGTGAATTTGTGGCAAACGATGATGGTTTGGAATGTGATAGTTGGAAAAGAGAGGGAGACGCGAGGCAGTGGAATAGGCCTAAATTGGTTGGCTGGGGGTTAAGTGGGCGGTTCTGATTGGTTGGTCATGATCGGTGTCTTACTTTTAGTTGGTGGAGAGCTTTGGAGTGGACTGCGGCCACGAATCGATTAAGAGTCATGGATGGGGGTGTTATGGGGGGTGGGGTGTGAGGGGCAGTGGAGAACTGAACTTTTCTTTTTCGCGTGTTGAGTGTTGAGCAATCAGTGATTTCGACTTAAAGGTGCAGCCTACAGAATAGACTAACCAGGACCATAACTGACTGCACCCCTACGTGATATAATGTGTTATTTAGTACAGCTATTGTAGTGGGAGGGTGTGGGGGGGGGGGCGCGGGGGGCTACGCCCCTTCCTAACATGTTAAGCCCCAGTCACATTACTGCTTGCAATCACTTTGAAGAAAAGAACCCACAGTCACGGCGACCAGCTTGTGACCAAAGCAAACAAAGCAATAATCACTGACTTGCTTGCGACCATTTTGGTCGCATGGAGGTTTGTCGTAGAGTAACTGCAAACTCCTAGCAACCAACATTGTCGCAAGCAGGTCAGTGATCACTGACGACCACTTTGCGATGACAGAAATGTACTATCAAGCCGCGAGATACATAGATGAAAGATTCACCTATACTTGCAGTAGGGGTTAATGACAATGTAGTCTAAATACTGGCGAAAACTGCTTTAGCATGGAACAGGAAGTGGAATCGTTGGTTCCAATATCAAAAGGCTACTTATATCGGCACTGAGTTGGTGAAATGAGAGTGAATGCAAAAAGAAAGATGGCGACCATAGAATGCCATCGATTTCACTTTTAAAGTCCATTAAACTACTTGTTTTATTATATTTTCCAAATCAAAAGTAGCAGGTAAATATTAAGATATACATCAAGAATATATTTTGCTTCTTAAATTAAGAATGTATCTGCTCATTTCATTTACCGAGCAAATAGATATTTGTTGCCAGTTTTTCTAATGGGTTGATTTTCACCCCTAAACGCAAGTATGGGCTGAATCTGTCCTCTATGAGATACATACCTATCCACACTGTCGTTTGAGTTGGAGTACTGTCGGCCGGCAGTTGACCCGATGTGACAGCGAACGTCTTTAGAAGTTGTGAAGGCGCTCCTGTTGTTTTTCTCTGGTTTACAGATGATGATGTAGATTTTGGGGAAGAATAAGAGTACGAGAGCCACAGAGGCGCTAAGTGTAATTGCTAGGCACATGGTAATCACTTTGTTGTCACTTCCGAAGTAGATGGGGACAAATGCCAGCCAAATGACGCAAGTAGTATACATTGTGAAGCCAATGAACTTGGCCTCGTTGAAGTTCTCGGGAAGGTTGCGTGTCTTTATGGCGTAGAGCGTACACATTACTATCAAAAAAATATCAAATCCTAACGGCACTATGATGCCCATTGTAGTTGCATTGCACGTGAGTTTAACCCTCGTCTTTGTCGGGTACACCAGTTTCGAATCAGCCGGCTCCAATATGAGCATGACTGTGATTATGGCACACTCTACTCCGATGATGATGCAAGTTATCACCACCTGCGCGCATGCGCTCATGAAGCGCGGTTTCCGGGTCATGATCTTCTTCTTACTTCCGGCGAGGATGCGCGCGATCCTGTTGGTCTTGGTTACCAGCGCGCCGTAGATTAGCGAGAACGAGAATCCCGGTAGGATTCTCGCGAGATAGCACGTGACGAGCGATGGCTTGGCAACCAATGGGAAGCTGGTTATGTACGACACTGTGACTCCAAATAATATTATGTAGCTGAGTTCGCGCGTCGATGCCTTAACGACGGCTGTGTTGTTGTGCTGAACGAAAACGGTCGTCACGAACATGGTTGTCATGATGCCAACGCAGGCGAATACCATGGCAACCACGGCCTCGGTGTCACCCCACTGGATGTGTTCAATGGGGATCATCATACAGGCTGCAAGGATCGGAGAGAACAGCATCAGTTAGAAGCAACAAACTTACGCTATTATTAATATTAATAAGCAATGCTTAAGACCAACCCCTGGCATTGGTGATTAATCCATAGAAATATACATGTATATTTCTTTGATTTAATATATGTATATTTTCGGCGGAATTGATACTGGTCCCAGTGCCTTCAGTTTCAGCAGTACTTGTACCTGGCTGGTGCTTTATTCAAGCATGGGAGAAGGCACCGGAACCAGTTTATATCATTTCCGCAGAAATAGCTGTTTCCGTTTTCTGGATTCCCTGTCTATGACTAAGGGTGTTGTTTATGTATATATACACATGTTAGTCACTAACCTCCACCCTGGGTGGGTCAGTATTATTATTATTATTATTAATCAGATATCATATCACATTGCATAGTTAGAGACTTGCAGACAAATTTCAAATATCAGATAGGCTTTCAGAACACATGTCCTTTAATAGAGCACTTTAAACCCTTTAATTTGACACATGAATTGACTTTATATCAGTAATTTCTTCACATGAAAGAGGAGAAAGCAGAAGTACAATACTTATGATGGGCTTTCCGCATTTAAAAAGAACATAGATACATTGCTTATACCATAGAAATAATAAATAGAAAGATAACAGTTAAAAGCATATCAACATTACCCTCAATACTGTAAATTACATCTCAATATTTATGTACTAGACTACTATGTGTTTTCCCTCTGATGAAGCTTAAATATTTTCTTTTTATACATTCGTTGAAACATATACATGTTTTTTGAACATTTGATATTATTGTCAAGTGAATTCCAGATTTTTATGCCACATATTGAGACTTTAAATTTGTTCTTGCAAATACTTGTCTTAGGTTTTACTCTGCCTTGTGTCATGGCTACTATCTGAAGTTATTTTGAATAAAGACTGTAGATTTGTTGGCAGTAGCCCTTTGTTTGCATTGTAAATTATCATACTAGATTTGAACTTAACCAAGTCTATTAATTTTAATACTTAATAGGTCAAGTAGAAGCAAAGTTATGATGCGTAATGGTTTTGAGTTTCTGTCATTTTCTGAGATAAATACATTAGGTTGATCATCATAATCTATCTTACTTTAAGTTGAGGAAACTTTTATTCTAAATGGGTAACTTTTGAGATATTTGTTTGAAGTGTAAACAAACAAAATTAATTTAGGCATGCACACCAACACTCTGACACCATAGGCATCTACAGTAACAGGCTCTATTAGATTGCCTCAGTATTCCCTTTTATGTGGCGATCAATATTTAATAAGTGCACCAGTATCTAAGGAAGATATGTACAATTAAATTTAGATAATTGCTTTGGTTTTGAAAAAGTTTATGTCTTAATCAGACTATGCAACTTTAAACACGTGTATAGGTCCATTGATATTCGCTTATTGGTTGAGTTTTTATTTGCTGGCCTGGGAAGGGTGACCGAGTAATTAAACCAGCTGCAAGGAGGTCCAGCGATCGATAAATAGTCATGGGTCGAATCCGCTAGAAAGTGAAAGCAAAGTTTTGCAAAATGGACCCCGTCACTACTCGGCCGGGCAGGGAGTATAGTTGGTTCAGTACCAAAATATATGTGACTAAGTGGGATATTAGATATGGGCGGCCAGGTATCCTAGTGCGGCAACAATATATAACCACATTTTTTCTTTTTATTTGTTGTGTGATTGTTTGTTTATTCTGCTCATAGCGGTTAAGTGCATGCACTTGTTTTCGCCGCTGTGCAGTAGTGTTCACACTCCATATGGATTAATGTCCTTTAAGCTATAATTTCCTTCTGTGTACATTGTGCACAAATAAGTACTCATTCTAGAAATACCGCAGATGTGATTAGGACCTAAAATACCAAGCAGTCACATGTTGATTCCAAGACATCTATTTTATCATAGTTTCAAATAAGTTGATATTTAGCACATAATTTGGGTTAACTAAGGTTGACTTGGTCTAATGATTAATATGAGAAAGATATTATAAATGTAGCATGGTCGTGCTTTGCTATATCTAAGAGTTGGTTGGTTGTTGGAGTTTTACATCCTGGCAATATCTAAGATCATATCAGGATGGGTACTGACTTGTGACACTGCACACTCATGCCAACTTTACAGTGCTCCCCCACTGGGAAATCAGCCCACCAGCAACAGGACCCGATATCCCACTCAGTTACAATATCCTGACAGAGAGATAACCGGTCCTTGCGCTATCCTATTAATGCTGAGTGCCAAACTAGGAAGCCACAAGTATCAATTTTGTAAGTCATTGGTTTGACTCGACTGGGCATCGAACTCCCGATCTCCCGCAGGGGAGGCCTGCGCTCTACCGATCCGGCCACCGCGTCCGGTATTATATAAGACAAGTGCTTTAGCATAGGGAAGGCACCAGTGGATTGTGCGCTAGACCCTACCAATATATATATATATATATATATAAATATATATATATATATATTATATCAATCACCCATGGGCGGAACAGAGCTAGTCAATATTAATTCTCATTTAATTTTGCCGCAGACAGTGGCTGTGAGTCTTGGTCAATACTCTCCAGTGCTACTTACTGTCCCTGCCATGAAAATCTATCGAGAGTAATAAGCAGGGTAAATAACTGGTCAATTGGTTTACGCAAATCGATATCAATGTTCTATAAAAACCCAGGAAAGTTAAAGCGATGTAACAATGCTAATTAGTTTGTGTTAGGAGACATCGGATAGATAGGAAGTTATGTGAACATGTACGAGTAGTACTTGTCTTCAGCGACCCCTTGTGATGAGCGAACCCCTACCATATGCGGACTATTTTTCAATTCATAAACTGTCTATGTTTCACATGATTGACCCTCTGATGACAAGACACCTGCTATGTCAGGGCAACATTGGTCTGGATGCAGAGTTGGCCGTTGAAGACTGGTACCATTGTCTATATACATATTTTCGCATAACTGGCTATCCGTCATATATAGTGTATATATATTATATAATATATATGTATATATAGGATGCATAGCGCATATGTAAAAATATGTATGTATACAGTGCATATATACACTTCCCTATTATATATAATAAATATAATATATATAATATATATGATACATAAATAATATATAATATATATAAAATGTATAATATATACAATACATATAATATATATTTATATATATATATACTATACATAATAAATATAATATATAGTAAATATATAATACATAATATATATAATATATATATTATATATCATATATGATAATTATAATACATTATATATTATATATGTTATATAACATCCAATTTGATTCAAATCTCTGGAATTCTGTCTTAGCAATTAGTTTGAACCATTGTTCTCCTATTTTATACCCAACTGCCAAGTATACCCGAATCTGCGTTCTATGTACGGGTGGCGCCCCCATCGGCTTCAAACCCAAGTAAAGACTCCAATTAATATACAGTGTGCCTGCCTAGCTATTTAGGCTGACGAAACCCTAGATAAATAACATTGGTGAGAGAGACCCAGGTGTAAATGGCCATTTTGGAAACACAAGTTGGCCCTATTAGTAACGTCAATAAGCCGGTCCCGCCATTCTCCCATACCCCAAGCAGCGCCATTACGTAACTAACTGGCATTGTATGCACACCTCTCTTTACTTAACGCAGCATGGCACCCGCCACTCAACACCATTCTGGGTAATTTTTTTTTATGCATGACTAAATAGTGTTGGTTGGAGTTTTACGTCCTGTCAATGTCTGAGGTCATATCAGGATGGGTACCGACGTGTGACAGTGCACACTCATAACAACCCCTTAGTGCTGCCCCACTGGGAAATTAAGCCGGCGGCACCATGACCCGATATCCCACTCAGTCACCTTATCCTGACACTGAGCTAACAAGTCCTTGCCCTATCCCACTAATGCAGAGCGCCAAGTATCAATTTTATAAATCATTGGTTTGACTCGATTGGGAACCAAACTCCCGACCTTTCGCACGCGAGGCCCGCGCTCTACCGATTCGGCCACCGCGCCCTGTGGTTTTCTACTTGACACTGACAACCTGCCATACAAATAAACCCAACACATACCACCATTGTATAACGGTAAACAATCCTTCAATGCCTACCTGGCCACTATTTGTATTGGTCTGAGATACATTTGATGTACTTATGTTCTTTTGCACTCGCTAATTAATTTCAATTGCTGGCAATTGACCTCCCTCATTCCACTGTTCCTAGTGCTATCCTAATAATACCGAAAACTAAGCACGGTAGCGATAAGGATCAATGTTTTAAGGGTATGGGATCGAATCTATGATATCTCCCACGGGCATGGAGCACCCTACCCATTAGGTCATCCAATCTGCCACTCCACCAGTTAGCTCCATCAACAACTCATCCTGCCCGTCTTTCTTTTCCGCTCCCACCTACCCTCTCCAGTCCAGATCGGCCGCCAGGGGGCTCAAGGGATTCCACCTCCTCTTTCCCATCTCGTCTTCTTCCCTTCCCATCCGCTCCCTTTCCCTCTCCCCCTGCTCTACCTGCTCTCCCTGCTCCGCATGCTCTCCCTGCTACCCCTGACCACATTTTCCTCCTTCGCCCTCTACCACCTTTTCCTCCTTCGCCCGAGTAAAACCCCCAACTCACAGTCGTCTACTACTTACACTCCCATTGCCTGAAGTCTACGATCCTTGTTATATACTGCTTCCCTTTTAATAAACCCACCCACAAACATTCTCTCTCTCGCCCGTCTAGATATGACCTTAGATGTTGCTAGGACGTAAAACTCCCAACAACCAACCAACCCAAACCTTCTCATGTGTTTAGTTGTTCTTCCAGAATCATATCATAGTAGTGCCCGAGAGAGAGAGAGAGAGAGAGAGAGAGCGAGAGAGAGAGAGAGAGCGAGAGAGAGAGAGAGACCACAAACTAATGACTAAAGCTGTTCAGCATTGAAAACATGTTCCATCATGAACTCATGTTATGGGCAGGATAAATAAACCATCCATAAGAGAGAGAAATATATATATATATATATATATATATATATCTATAGAGAGAGAGAGAGAGACAGAGAGAGAGAGAAAAGAAATAATGCTGCAATAATAGGTCTATAAATAAATAAAAATTCATAATCGGGTTATTTGATTAATTCTCGTCTCGCTATTCAGTGGATGCAATTGGGCTAAATGACCATGGAGGTTGTCATTACTGGAGGTCGGGGGAACAGTGAAGAAGCCACGCCCACCTGTCAATCACACCCCTACTCCTGCCAGGAGGATTCTACCTCCCCAGCCAATCACATGCTTGCTCGCCATCCACTCTTCCGCATGCCTCACGCCCACCAACTCACTACCCACTTGACTGTCTACAACCAAAATAATGTGCCAACTAAAGAACAAAAACCATTTACCTGTCAATAATGTGAAATGTAAATATGATTAATTACTCATTATATGTTGATATCTACCATGTTCCTTCTGTTATCTCCTCTATTTGATTGAGTACTGGTGATCAGATTGATTATCGATGCTTCTTGATTGATGATGTGACTGTTTTGATTGACTTGAAGATTAATACAAAACACTATAGATATCTTGATGATGATTATATTAATTGCTCGCAACAGAATAAATAGTAACACCAGAGGCCAGCGGTATAAGATCTTAAGGGAGAGGCCCAGATTTGAGGTCAGGAAACACTCATTTATCTTTCGAGTGACAGATCAATGGAACAGCATCTCAGACCAAGTGGTTGAGGCACCAACAATAGAAGCATTTGAGAGAAGGCTGCATTGACATTGGAGCGGACACCGACACTTATATGACTTCAGGGCACTGTCAACCTTCATATGTGTGCAAACAAATAGTTATTTTTGTGCCATAATGAGCTGGTATTAGAGGCCCAATAGGGCCTAGATCAGCCAGAAGAGGATCTGTACATCTGTACGTTAATCGGTAAGTTAAAACTTCATGCTTATGTCAAACCTCCCACGCGGTACTGCCACAAAAATGATTATGTAACACTGATATGCCGCTCGAGTTGATTGTCATGGGAATAAAGTTATGTTATTCCCACTTCTGCTTTCTCGTTCGTCCCTGCCCTGGCCAGTAATGATAGCAGGAGGTTCTTACCTGTGAGAGCTTTGTTCGGCCACCATCCTTGTGGACAGGCCTTACACGTAGACCCGTCCAACATGATCTCGTGTCCCTTACACGGGGTGCATGCCCAGCAGCAGTGGACGCCGCCACGCTGGATTTTCTAAACACGTGACACAATGTAAAATATTACAATCAGAGTCGGTGCAGGTTTTGTAAGCATATGATATTATGCAAAATATCACAAGTAGTGTCGCTGCAGGTTTTGTAAACACATGATGTAATCTAAAATATCATAATTAGTGTCGGTGTAGGTTTTGTAAACACATGACGTAATGTAAAATATCACAGCTAGTGTTAATGCAGGATCTGTAAACATGTGACACAATGAAAAATACCACAATTAGTGTCGGTGCAGGTTTTGTAAGCACATGAGATAATTCAAAATATCTCAATTAGTGTCTGTGCACGTTTTGTAACCACAAGACACAATACAAAATACCATAATTAGTGTCGGTGTAGGTTTTGTAAACACATGACGTAATGTAAAATATCTCAATTAGTGTCTGTGCACGTTTTGTAACCACAAGACACAATACAAAATATCACAATTAGTGTTGGTGCAGGTTTTGTAAACACATGATTAATGAAAAATACCACCACAATTAATGTCAGCGAAGGATTTATACATATGTGACATCATGATAAATATCACAATATCTCATCCAGAGTCCCTTCGGGATCAAACCTCATCGGGAATCGCTGCTTAATACAATTTCCATCGATTCCAGTCGTTTAACGCACCCTCAGACTCTGATTTTTGTGTTGCAACCCCCCCCCCCAAAAGCATTTTTGGGCCATTTTAGTTAGTGTTTTTGTCAGTACCTTTGGTATATATTTGTTTTCTTTTCTGTTCTAATTTTTTGAGTGACTTTTAAAATTTTATATGTGAACATTTTGTACATTTATATGTATATTTCCTTTGCTTTTTGATGGAATCTTAGTTAGTATTTTAGTCTGTATTTTGTGTGTATAATATTCAACTACCATGATTTTACATTGACTTTAGGTATTTATTATTATAATAATTATTATAATAATCATAATAATACTTATTATAATAATAATACTTATTATAATAATAATAATACTAATACTTATTATGACTATTACTTTTATTAAACTAAACTTGTTTTTGTATACATCCAGACTGACCTTGACTTGACCTTTGGGGCAGGGTCGGCTGCACACTGACTCGACGGCCGGAGCTGCGAACGCCACCTCGCGGTTCGGCCAGAAGATCTTGGCGTCGTCCATCGTCAGGTTGCCGTTATCCCACCCGCCTACACGCACGTAGTCATAGTAAATCCGCCCGTCGGCAGCGCGAATCTTTTGAAAGTTCATGATGTCATACCTGGGGTTTGTGACGGAGGAATACAAAAAAGAAGGAAAAAAACATTGAGAAAGATGAAATAGGTGAGCATGATTTGTCTGTTTATTATTATTATTATTATTATTATTATATTAATAATATTATAGGGCTGTTGGAAACAAATGGGAACATTCTGCCTAGAGCGGCAGCCGAACCCAAAAACGCTGCCACTCCGGGGACAGAGTGCTAATCCTTGGTTACCCGATGCTAAGCATCTACCCATGTCTATTTGTGTATGTCACGCCTTTTCTGTTTGCCCCTGAGGTCAATGCAGGCTACTACGTTTTTACGTTGTTCACCCCATTGCGTTAGCCACATTGACAACGTCGCCTTCATGTCTGTTCAGCGAAGTTCAAGTTGCATAATCCAATGTTTACAGTTTCTGCCTTATATCAGCAAATACAGATTGAAACCTTTAATCTACTTCACTTTAGTCCGAAGTTTATTTTCATTATGAATAGCGAAATTTGGAGATATTTGATGCATGCAAGATAAAGGGTTTGGTTGGTTTGGTTTGTTGGGGTTTTACATCCTGGCAACATTTACCGTCATATCAGGATGAGTACCGATTTGTGACAATGCGCGCTCATTGCCACTTTATAGTGCTGCCCAACTGGGAGAGCAGGCCGCCAGCACCATGACCCGATATCCCACTGAGTCACATTATCCTGATACTGAGGCAGCAAGTCAAAATAAATGGTGTGTACACTCTGATATGCTGGACATATCGACTTGTAACAATAACAGGTTCTATTAAGTGTATTTAATACTCTCATTGGCGAGAAGAAATTTTCATTAAGTACCACCAATACTGAGCATCATATGTTCCTCTTTCATTGGATTATGCAGCTTTAAGACGTGTGGCGCCTTACTCTCACTTGTCTAGCTAAGACACTGAAGGCCCAATCACACCTTACCGGACTGGGGAACCGGACGAGAACCGGACACTGTCCGGTTGTGTACGGCGATGTCCGGTACATGTCCGGTACCCATCCGGCAGTGTCCGGTGGGGTCCGGTGGTGTCCGGTACAAGTTTTGAACATGCACAACATTTCTACCGGATATCACCGGACTGATGTGTCCGGTTGGTGTCCGGTTGGTGTCCGATTTTGTCCGGTTCATGTCCGGTACCCATCCGTATGTATCCGGTACCCATCCGTTGGTGTCTGGTACCCATCCGTTGGTGTCCGGTTTGCTTCCGGAATTATAAAATATATATATACTGTAGTAGTCGGCACTGACCTAACCACATAGACAGGTAGGCGTGGGCAGTGTGTTGATATCAGGGAGCCTAGGTGGTGTAATGGTTAGCACACTGGCCCGGAATGCAAAGAGATGTGGGTTCGAGTCCCGTTCTATGCACAATATTTCCCATTTTCATCACCCCCACGACAATACCAAGAAAATAAAAAAAATACAGTCTGGTACGTGTCCGGTTGATGGTCAGTCGGTCCGGTTCTCGTCCGGTACTCGTCCGGTACATGTACAGTACATGTACGGCAAATGACCCAATTATGCTCCATTTCCATACATTTCGATACATTTTGTGTACGGGAGAGCACCAGACTAGACAATTCTTTGCCCGGTGGTGTCCGGTACTCAGTCTGGTAAGGTGTGACAGGCGCTTGAGTGTTGTACATATGTCAGCACAAATATATCCTTATTGTCACCATAGTGGTAACATCATCATCACCACCAACATGATCACCACCAACATCATCAGCCAAGCCAGACGGGATGGCCGAATTAGTTAAAGCATTCGTCTCCCGTGTTGGTAGATCGTGGGATCGTGGGTTTGAACCCTGGTCGAGTCTGTTCTCCCAGTGGGGCAGCACTATAAAGTCACCATGAGTGCGCACTATCACGAGTCGGTATGCGTCCTGATATGACCTTAGATGTTGCTAGGATGTAAAACAGCAACAAACAACATCATCATCGCCATCACCCGCATCACCATCACATCATCATCACCACCATCATCATCAACATCAACATCATCAACATCGTCATAGTAAGCCTTAACTTGGAGGGAACTGCTCTAGAATCAAACCGAATTGCCCTAGCTCTAAAGATCTGTTCTAGAATTGCTTGATTTAGAACTTTCTTTAAAGGTAAGTCAGACATGCCCCATTGGAATGCACAATCTAAGCTTGAAGAGAATGCAATGGAGGCAACTCAGTATTGACTGTATTAGGCAAACATCATTATAGTACCACAGTCAGGCATGTCGCGTTGGAATGCACAATCTAAGCTTGAAGAGAATGCAATGGAGGCAACTCAGTATTGACTGTATTAGGCAAACATCATTATAGTACCAAAGTCAGACATGCCCCATTGGAATGCACAATCTATGCTTGAAGAGAATGCAATGGAGGCAACTCAGTATTGACTGTATTAGGCAAACATCATTATAGTACCAAAGTCAGACATGCCCCATTGGAATGCACAATCTAAGCTTGAAGAGAATGCAATGGAGGCAACTCAGTATTGACTGTATTAGGCAAACATCATTATAGTACCAAAGTCAGACATGCCCCGTTGGAATGCACAATCTAAGCTTGAAGAGAATGCTATGGAAGCAACCCAGTATTGACTGTACTAGGCAAACATCATCATCATTATAGTACATTAACAAACATCATCATTATAGTACCGTAACAATGTCGGTGAGGCGCTCAGTCTGATGCCGTATTCACATGAAGGAGGGCTCACGGGGCCAGACTTATTTATTTATTTACTTACTTACTTATTTACTTACTTAGAACAAGTAGGTACGGTGCGGACTGACCTTGTAAAGATTAGCTTTTGACAATGTTACCTGGAATGGTGAAAGCTTCCCCTAGAAACTCGGAACAGGGTAGAGGCTTTAGTTAATATGAGAACTGAGGAACGGGGTGGAGGCTTTATTTAATCTGTAAACCGAGGAACAGGGTAGAGGCTTTAGTTAATATGAAAACCGAGGAACAGGGTAGAGGCTTTAGTTAATATGCAAACCGAGGAATGGGGTAGAGGCTTTATTTAATATGTAAACCGAGGAACGGGGTAAAGGCTTTAGTTAAAACATAAACCGAGGAACGGGGTAAAAGCTTTAGCTAATATGCAAACCGAGGAACGGAGTAGAGGCTTTAGTTAATATGTGAACCGAGGAACAGGGTAAAGACTTTAGTTAATATGCAGACCAAGGAACATTGTAAAGGCTTTAGTTAATATGCAGATCAGTGAACAGCGTAAAGGCTTTATTTAATATGCAAACCGAGGAACATCCAGTATATGACGGTCTTCATTCGGGGCAAGTTGTTCTGAATTCCAAATGAAAAACAAAAAAATGCATTGCGCCCACCCTTCGAATTTTGCCTCGGTTTCCGGTTAAAGCCCCAGTCACCCATCACCGGATTGGGGAAACAGACAGAAAATGAACAAAGTCCGTTTTGTGTCCGTACAAGTTTTGAACATGCACAAAACTAGCAACAGATGCCACCAGACTGACGTCTACGGTTCTTGTCCATTTTGAGTTTGTTTCATCCATTGGCTATCTGTTTGGCTGTCTGTTTTATGTCAGTTTCATGTCCATTTCAAGTCCGTTCGTCCAGCGGCCTTTGACCCGATATCGCAACATTTTGACACATTTTGATACTTATGATGCCCGGACCAGACAATTCTGTCCATTACTCAATCTGGTGATGTGTGACTGGGGCTTAAGGGATTAATGGATCAACACAAATTATCCTGTTATCCTTTAGTTGGGCGCTTCCTCCACGAGGCTGGGGCTTCTTTCATGCAATTTGAGGATTTTCCAGAATATGATGAAGTAAACACCTTCACAAGTGCCATTTGCGAATTTTGAATAATGCACTCAGATTTGGACATTGAGGAGCTTACCTTTTTTGGGGGGCGGTATTTACTTTTGTTTCCTTGCTCTTATAGAACCATCACTAAAACAATTCAAATAATAGAAACAACCTTTATTAAAGCTTCCAACTCTGACAGATAGCTATGCGCATAATTAATTGAATTAAAAATACCATTATCTGCGCTTTAACCCAAAACCCGAGGGCGTGGGGGTGGGGGGGTCCATATTAAGTGAATTTTGCAAATGTTGAAATGGTCGGTGAAATGTTAATACGAGGCGCTGAGGTCATTTGTACCTTATCTGTATCTTCATCCTGTTGACAGTAAACATAACGTGACCAAAAGGCAACTCCTGGCCATGCAATAATCATGACGTAACCAAGCTGCGCTCCTGAGATAAGTTTATTAACGAGGAGTGAGGCTGGGTGGTGGGGAGCGCCGGGGGGGGGCCTCTCCAACTAATCCACAGCAAATATAATCATCTCGAATTTTCGGCGCGTTGTTAATTTAACTCTGATCCATTTTCTGTTTCTTCTATCACGCGATCGCGCCCACACCTACCCTTCCTCTCTTCCTGCCATCGTCGTTCTCCCTGTCTCCCTCCCTCCTTTCCTCCCTTCCACCTTGCTTCCCGTTCTCACTCTTCTTCCCTGCCATCTACCCTCCTTCCCTCCTTCCATCTCTCCCTCTCTCCCTCCTTCACTCCCTCCCGTCCCCACCCCCCACATTCTCACTCTCTTTCTCTCTCTCTGTCCTTCCTGTCTATCCTCCATTCCTCCATCCTTCCCCCACTCCCTTCCTTCCTTCTGTCCTCCCTTCCCTGATTTTTTTGGGTACATTAGTTGTTTAAGCAGCGGACATTTCAATCATGGACGATTGGTCTTCCTCATTCCACTGCTCCTTGCCCTATCCGAATAATGCCGAGCACCTGGCTAGGAAGTGACAAGTATCAATTTTTAAGTCATTGGTTTGACTCGACCAGGGTTCAAACCCACAATACTACCATCTACCAACATGGGAGATGGAGGCTCTAACTCATTCGGCCATCCTGTCTGGATGTTTAGTACCTTTTCTTTAGACACTATTCTGATTGCCTTGATCTTGTACAGGTTGATAAAGATGAGGACATTGGACAATAAGAATGGCGTGTTCTCACTAATCTCTCTAAAATTCAAAACCAATGCTGATTGGTGTTGGAAATTAGCTATATGACCATGTAAATAATATCTGCTACACACGGAGCTGCCACCCGCAACATTAGTTATTGCTACTGCCACCAGAGGGCGGGTTGGTTTTGGAAAGTATCTATAAGACCATTTCAGCAGAACTTCCTGCACAGTAAAATGCTATCCATAACACTATTTCGTCCACTACCCTTAGAGGGCGTGGGTTTAGTGGTGGAAATTGGCTATTTAAGAAACCATCGTTATCCATAGTAAACTTCCAAGTCTTGTTTATCTCTTGATATTGTCTGAATCACTAATCAGCAGTTGTATTTTAGAAGAAGAAGAAGAACACAAAAAACTGTGTAACGCTTCACCAAGGCTGGCGCTAAATGAGCCATCTCCGTGCAGCACAATACCATCTTGGTACTTAATAATAGGTCAGGTGCATGCTGGGAGTTATATTTAGGTACCTCATATATCGATAAGCACTTTCTTTTAGTCTCTTGTTTGGCAGGCGTGTGCCTGGACATTGCCTTCCTAAGCCTGTGTATCCATAGACTATTCCCTTGTGGCACGTTCCCTTGTTATGTGTTTGGTTGTAACCTTGTGACGCACCACACAGACAATGAACCTGTGTTTTCTTTAGTGGCCATTCCCATAGGGACAGTATGGCCTTGTGCATGGGTCATGTGACATAATGACCGGAAACATAGAGAATGAACATCAGCCTACCTGGCCAGGGTGGATTCAAAGTAAACATTATCACTCATTATCGCCCAGTCTACCTGCCCAGGAGGGATACAATGTAAACATCCCTGATTATCGCCTAGTCTACCTGCCCAAGGGGGGGAGCAACAAAGTATACATACTCCCTTATTATCGCCCAGTCTAACTGCCCAAGAGGGGGGGCTACAAAATATGCATAATCCCTCATTATCGCCCAGCCTACCTGCCCGGGGGGTCGCCGTTCTGGTTGAACATGATGCGGTCATTGCTGTAGGACATGAAGCTGACGTTGAGCAGGTAGTCGATGAAGAGTGAGCCATTGATGAGTTTCATGGCGTCGCACAGTCCACCTGCAGTCCCACAGATGTCCTTCTGCATCGCCCCCAGCGCATAGGCCGCTGTGTAGATGGCGTTCACCACGAAGCCCAGCTTGGCGTCCTGCACATACTCGAACGACAGGTCCTCATTGCCTATAATAGATAAGGCGCGGTGTAGAGTCAATTTGAATACGCCACTGACTTACTGTGAACAAGCATAATACAAGCATAATACATGGTATTTCCACCGATAGGGCTATGGGACTAGTTACCTTATACCCCAGTCACACTGCTGCTTGCGACCACATATAAGGATAGGTTGCAAGGTGGTCACAAGTGGTTACAAAATGGGTGCAACGTGGTTGCAAAGTTGTTGTAAAGTGGTCCTCAGTGGCCCTAACCTCATTGGCACCATTTTGGTCACAAAGAAGTTGAAGTTACTGCACTAAAAATCTCTTTGCAACCAAAATCATTTCCAAGCGGTCGGCAACCATTGCTTTGGTCGCAAGGAGGTCACCTGTGACTGTGGGTTCATTGGTCCAAAGTGGTCGCAAAGTGGTAGCAAGCCATAGCATGACTGGGGCTTAAGGGGACCATTCAAAGATTTCCACATCTTCAAAGTCATACAAGATGTTCAACGAGAGGAGGGGGGGGGTGTCAGAAAAGGATGACTGCAATGATTTAATAAAAAAGATCATATTCTTGTCATTATGGTCTGTAGTAAAATGTTGATGTGTACTACTTTAGGGAGTGGAGGAGGTTGGAAGTAGTGCATTTTGTATGACTGAAAGTGTTTAAAATTTGGACGGTCCCTATCATGGCTTATTATCAAACTGGATTCTGCCACGATGTGGCTTTGTCCAGTTTGAATTACACCCACAATACATGTAATGGACACTCCATTTTGTTTCGGGACTGACTTTCTGAAAATGAGCATAATACCAGAGTGGTGTAATAAATATTCAACATGGCATTTTAACCATTGCACTTATAGTACTTAACCAGTGTGGCTTAAAATCAAACTAGACTCTGCTGCTCTCTGGCTTTATCTAGTTTGTTTTCAATAAGTGATGTATGCAATGCATATATATGCCAGTTTATCACACCATCGTTGATGACAAGGCCAAGATTTGGTGCCAGATGTCGTGGTCAGTGATTCATTTCTAACAATACTCATAGTGTGTGATGAATACTACTTTCAATATAGGTCAGTTCTAACTGAATTATTCTGATGCTCGACAATCTCTGGCTGTATCTCTGGGGTATAAGGTAACTAGTCCCATGCCAGGTCATGCGAATAGGGAGACACCACCCAGAGTATACATATGTTATGCATGAAAATTCTACTGGCCAGCCACTAAATCTTGAAGAGAGTGAGGTAGAGAAAGATTTAGGAGTATTTGTAGACAATAGGCTAAGTTTCTCCCAGCACATACAACAAACCGTATCCAAAGCTATAAGATTGTGGGAATGATTCGCAGAACCTTCAAATACTTGGACGAAAAGATGCTGATCACTTTGTACAAGAGCCAAGTACGGCCAATACTAGAGTATGGAGTTACTATATGGCACCCAACGTTGAAGAAGGATATTAAATCCATTTAAGCTGTTCAGAGAAGGTTAACTAAGCTAGTGCCACATCTGAAGGACCTTAGTTATCCAGACAGACTCAGGAGACTCAAGTTACCAAGCATCACATACAGAAGATTTCGTGGGGACATGATCAACACATGGAAGTTCCTGAATGCTGAGTATAATGTGGATGAGGCCTTGCTATTCAGACGCATACCGGGAAGCAATACCAGAGGTCACTCCAAGAAGCTTTTCAAGCCAAGGTACAACAGCTCACTCAGAGGGGCCTTCGTTTCACAGCGAGTGATAAACATGTGGGATGAGCTACCGGGAGAAACGGTGGAAGCAGCTACCATGAATCAATTCAAGAATGTGCTGGACAGGGCTGGGCCAGAGAAACATTCCTGTACGATTTCGAGGCTGCATACCATCAGAGCTGAGAGCTACAAGCTTTGTATAGGCTACCATAAGCCTGCATCAAAGAAGAGGATAATAATAATAATATAGTTGGGACAAGAAACAATAACAGACATTGTGCTACTTTCAATATAGGTATGATATTCCACGATCTGTGGCTATGGAGTTGGGAAAAAAATGCTAACAGAAGTAGTGCTACTGTTAATTTAGGTCAGTGCTACCTGAACTATTCTGATGCGCTACAATCTCTGGATACAGAGTTGGGACAAGAAATAATAACAAGACATGGATTTAATTAGGCTATATTAAATTTAAATTAAGTACAGAATAAATAAAAACTAACGTGAACAGATTTAGCAAATGTGACTAATAACACAGGTGATCTTCCGTAAATTCATTATGGATCACCTATATACATAGAGAGATACATTAAAGAAATCGAGGGAAATAGGCAAAGATATTTTGTTGTTCCAGTGGTTTTATTCCTCTGATTTATTGCGATAATTAGTCTATTTGTTTGTTGTTGTTTTACATCCGAGCAACATCTAAGGTCATATCAGGACGGGTACCGACTTGTGACAGTGCGCACTCACGGCAACTTTATAGTGCTGTCCCACTGGGAAACCAGGCCACCAGCACCACGACCTGATATCCCACTCAGTCACATTATCTTGACACTGAGCCAACCAGTCCTGCCCTATCCTATTAATGCTGAGCACCTGGCTAGGAAGCGACAAGTATAAATTTTTAAGTCATTGGTTTGACTCGACCATGGTTCGACCCCACGACCCCACGATCTACCAGCATGGGAGACGGGCGCTCTAACTCATTTGGCCATCCTGTCTGGTTTTAGTCTATTTGCCTCTGGTTGTCTGCTTGATAGGGATAAATCTGACTTATAGAATTGATACTTGTCACTTCCTAGCCTGGCGCCTGGCATTAATAGGATAGGGCAATGACTGGTTAGCTCACGGTCAGGATAATCTGACTGAGTGGGACATCGGGTCTGGATGCCAGTGACCTGATGTCCCAGTGGGGCAGCACTATCAAGTCATCATGCATATGCACTGTCCGAAGCCGGCATGATCGGTGTGACCATCCAGATATGACCTTAGATGTTGCCAGGATGGCATACGGGTAATGGAGTACCTCGGATACCTTAGGTGCTAAAATACCTCAGGGAGTTTGACGCCCCTGCCTTGCAAAGTTGTAAACCACTGCCTTGTGGTAAAAGTTCTGGTTCTTGATAGAATCAAAGGCTAAGGGAGCAAACCCTAACAGAAAACCATGTTATCATGGCAGCATTAAGGGCGGTGATGAATGGAACTCCCAACATCTCCCGACCAGCCACTGCAGGGACAAATAGTTTGCGCCTGTCTTGACATGTTCTTGCCGGTGTGAGACCTCTATTTGCTCCCTGAGAGAGTGCCGCTAGTAACTTCCAAAAGCCAGCAGCACTTCAACACTTTGCAAGCAGCTTTTATGAAATATACAACCGCACAAAGTGGCAGTTAAGTAATGAAAGCAGGCTTTTTCACATTGCGACTGACAGCATGATGATGATGTTGCCAGGATGCAAAACTCAAACACCCAACCAACTGATAGCGATAGCTAATAATTGGACTTACCTGAGCAGGGCTGGGTGTAGTGATTGTCGTTGGGCGTATCGGCCAGGTAGCATTCAAACTTCTGCTGCCAGAACTCACCAAACCAAGGGTTGCGGAAGTTGTTGTTAGGTTTAAGTGAGAGATAATGCTTGTCGAAGTCCTCCAGGGGGGGCGAGTAGAGCTTGATGGACATGCCGCCAGAGGCCGCCTCCTCAATGTCCTCCACCACATCAGGCCGTACCGCCCAGCCGTCACTGTCACAAGAAATAATCACCCATTGAACAAATGTATCTGAAATGCTTAAAGATCGCAGAACCCTATTTTGAGCATGTGTTCCTCAGGTGAATATTTGCTATTAGGAATAGAGTAAAACCTCCCTAACCAGCCGCCTCCACAGATCAACCACTGCCCTATATCGATCACTTTATTTGGCTCTCAAACGATCACCCATACACTACCATTGTAACGATAAAAAAACTCCCTAAACCGACCACCTCCCTAACTGGACCATTTAAAGAAAACATTAGGAAATGGACAGGCCTGGAATTCAGCAAGTCCAAGAGGGCAGTAGAAAACAAGGGTCAACAACAACAACAAAATACATTCTGTAAAATATTCGGCATAGGGGGGAATGCAAATGCTCTATTACTGATCGGTGTACATGGTCAGGCGCATGTATGTATATATATATGTATGGGTTGGTGGTGCCTGAGTGGGATGTAAATAGACATAGTGGTGCTGGCAGGTCTGGGTGTGATTGCCCTCAGGGCCTACGCCCTCTGCTGGGATAGTGATCACCACACTCAAAGGTCAAGCAAGGTTGGTGGTGGCCATGGGGGCCATACAGCTTGTGGTTGTGGGCAGACGACTGGTATCCATGGGGACCAGGAATGCTGGATCCCTATTGGTAGGGCCAAGAATGCTTGTTTCCCATTGGGGGAAAGGGGTGGGGTGATCCTCTACAATGAACCCATGTGACCATATAAATAATAAACCAGAGGGCTGGACTCTCTCTTCTTCTTTACACGTTATACTCTTCCTTTCTCTTTGTCTGTATTGATTTCACCATAGCCTGCCTAGACAGCCACATATTCGAGCCTTAGACTTGACAATATTATGTATCAAATTCAAGATACGTCAAATTAGGCTTTATAATACTTAATACTCAATTTTAGAACTAACCTAGAAAACCTACTTTACAACACGACACGGACTACATAGTATGGGAATTTATTACGAAGTGTAAACACGGTTAAGTTGAAGCAGATATGAGAAAAAGAGTTAAGTTGAGGCACAATGAGAAATTGAGGGCGAGTAAGTACAGTGGGTAAGTCTGATGGTGAGTTCGATCCTCCGGCACTCAACCCTATAGTTACTGTCTGGTCTAGGGCTGGGTCGGTCGGTGAAGAAATTGTGAGGTGTTGATGGTCCGGCGCCAGGAGGTGAAGTGCCAGTCTGGCGGGGCGGAAGGAGGAAGTGGGGGAAGGGTGGGCAAAGGCAGCTGGGAACCAGCGGAGGGGAAGGGCGCCAGTGTCGCCACCCCCACCCCCTCAATACACCATATACTAGTGAGATTTGTTGTATTCAGATGAATAAATAAATGAACAAAAACGCAAAAACACCCGGATTACTTTTTTATTATTAATTACCGAATTTAACCAATCCACAAAATTGTAATAAAATAATTAAAAAATCAAACAATCGCACTGTTAGAGGCGGTCTTTAATCTCCATATTTCACCGATGTTGGCAAGGAAAATGCTGAGTAAGTTAGAGCCTTAGTACGTAACACATATACTTCGCCTGAGATGTTGTGTAACCTAATCAGTGGCCTGGTTGCCGGTGTCATGGTATAAACCCCCTGCCAGATCGCAGCCCCTGCCGTGGCTTCTGCGCATGGCCAGAGGTTGTAAACAAGCTCAGCTCGGCTGCTGAACGAATACACACTGCCAGTGTCTATTAAAGATTAATAGAAATGCACAACCCTAACCGTATAAATTTAATATAATCTGTTCGTTGGATATGTTTTCTATATATGTTCCAGGGGGTTTGTTTCTAGGTGGTGTAAGTTTCATAGATATTTCACTTTTTCTGTATGAAGATTGCACTGACACTCAGAATATCCCAACTTTCACTATTATCTCTGTTTTTAATACTTTCAGCATAAATTGCTGTTAGGTTACATTAAATACTTCAGATCTTCCTCTTCAATCGCGCATTAAGATATTTTTAATCGATCCACTGAAAGTTTTTAAATTTATTTTACAAAAATAAATGCTTAGTCAACTGTCTTCACGGCAGGGGCTGCGATCGGGCAGGGGTTTTATACCATGACACCGGACATGCGCTGAGAATGCACCATCCGCATGTCTGGGCCACATTCTGTCTGGTGTAGACAGGTATCTGTCTGTACGCTAGAGCCTCCATCATATCACACAGCACTGATGAGTGGGAAAATGAGAGGCATGAAATAGCCATGCTGTTACTGTTAGAATATAGGCTGCATAGAGGTCACAGCAGGCATTGATTGACCTTAAGGGCCTGTCACACTATGACGTATAGCCTTAGTATATGCTGACGTTTGTGATTTTCGACCAACACGTCGGTGTACTTCATCATACGTTATGTGTACATTGGGCATACGGCATATATGTTCTGGATACGTCAGTATACATCTTACGTCAATGTGCATCGAGGCTCCTTAAAATGTTGTGCATGCTCCTTAAAATGTTCAACGTGTGGCTCATACTTTGAACGTACGCTGCATGTACGTTTGGGATATCTCGGCATACATTGGGAGTACATTGGGATACATTGGCATATGTTGCTGCACGCTAGCCGTACATTCAGCTGGTGGGAACGTGTAGTCTGCGTACAGTCCGCTTACTGCCAACGGATGCATTACGTACTCATAACCTACTTCAAACATATGCCTGCTGTATCTCCAGTGTATTTAACGTATAAACCATAATTCTAGTGATGGAGTAACATATGTAATGTTGGGGAGCATTCCGTGAGTGTATGTGAGCATTTTCCGAATCTTTTGCGAGGCACATGAATGCCCTCATATGCTAGCAATACGTCAGAGACACATTCCGCATACGCTACGTACGTTGTGTCTATGTTGTGTGTACGTTGTGTGTACGCCCATTTTTACCCCCCACCACTGAAAAGTTAGACGAATGCCAACATACTGGCAAATTTTCTAAAGTTGAGTACACGCTGACACCATACGTCGTAGTGTGACAGGGCCATTAGGTAACACAGCTTCCGGTCTGCAACTGCTGTTAGTCACGTGACATAGCAATGCGAAAAAGACTGCCGCCGTAAGCACAGCCCAGCACTGTGGATGTCTTTCGCCCAAAGAAAAAAAAGAACAAAAATAGAGAAATAAAGAACCAGACGGTTAAAACACTGCTGAACAGCAAAAGTTGTGAGTGTTTGGAGCTTCATAAGCCAAGCAGGTAGTAACATATTTCAATATTGGGGTATCCAGGAATATTGGGGAATATTAGTGAATGTAAAGGAAATACGTCTGATTGTTGGGTTTTTACATCCTGGCAACATCTAATGTCATATCAGGATGGGTACCAACTTGTAACGGTGTACACTCATGGCAGCTTAATAGTGCTGCCCCACTGGGAGAACAGGTCGCCGGCACCATGACCCTATATCACACACAGTCATATTATCCTGATACTGTGCGAATCAGCCCTTGTCCTATCCTATTGATGCCGAGTGCTGGGCTAGGTAGTGACAAGTATCAATTGTATACGTCATCGATTTGACTCGGCTGGGATGAAAAGTCCCGACCTTCCGCATGGGAAACCTGGGCTCTACTGATTCGGCCACCGCTAAACATAGAGGTGTAACATGGACTATAAATTAACTAAGACAACATCAGCACCGGCGTCTGATGGAAACGTGAGCGGGATCGACACATGACGTGCAGTCACGTGACGCGCCAAGCATAGGGGTGTGTGTGTGTGGGTAAGGCACCAACCAGCCTATCAGGGAAGAAGTGGATGGCTTATAGGTGATTCGCGGAAGGGAATGGCTATGGGGAGGTTCATGGAAGAAACGAATGGTTTTGGGGAGATTCAGGGAAGAAGGGAATGGTTTATGGGAGAATCAGGAAAGAAACAAATGGCTTATTAGAGATTTAGAGCAGAAGGGAATGGCTTATTAGAGGTTCAGGGAAGAAGCGAATGGCTTATTAGAGATTCAGGGAAGAAGGGAGCGGTTCATGGGAGATTCAGGGAAAAATGAATGGCTTATTAGAGATTCACAGAAGAAGGGAGCGGCTTAAGGAATGGCTTATTAGAGATTCAGGGAAGAAGGCAATGGCTTATTAGAGATTCAGGGAAGAAGGCAATGGCTAATGGGAGATTCAGGGAAGCATGGAATGGCTTATGGGAGATTCAGTGAAGAGAGGAATGGCTTATTACAGATTCCGGGAAGAAGGGAATGGCTTATGGGAGATTCAGGGAAGAAGGTAAAATACTAGACCACTCCTTGTCTCGTCGATAATTATGTATTTGGGCCATTCGCTGAAACTGGGTATTAAACTGTGACATGGAAACCCAACGTGGAATCCTTCCAAAAAGTAGCAGAAGATATTTTATATAATAGCAGAATACATGTCATAAAAAGGGTCACATGTTCCTCATAGGTCACAGCTTAGAAAAAGCTATTTCACCTTTCGATTTTAATAGCTGAAATACATGTAGCCTTGCTAACGTACTTAACACAAAAGACAACAATAATTATTTGATTTACTACAAACAAGAGAGAGAGTGAATTATCACCATCGTGACGTGGAAACCAAATATGTAGTGCCCAGTTTCAGAAAATGACCCGTTTATACCCTCACCTATTTTTTCGTTAAAAAAAAAAGAACAACAACAAAAATTGAGTGGAGCCTCGGTGTTGTATCACTGCGCACAGTCTGCACTCGTCGTCCTGGATTTGTTTGTTTGTTTGTTGTTGTTTTATGTCCTAGCAACATCTAAGGTCATATCAGGACGGGTACTGACTTGTGACAGTGCGCACTCATAGTGACTTTATAGCACCATGACCTGGTATCCCACTCAGTCACATTATCCTAACACTGAGCACACCAGTCGTTGCCCTGTCCTAATAATGCCAAGCGCCTGGCTAGGAAGCGACAAGTATCAATTTTTTAAGTCATTGGTTTGACTCGACAAGGGTTCCAACCTACGACCCCACGATCTACCAGCATGGGAGACGGACGCTCTAACTCATTCGGCCATCCCGTCTGGTCCGTCGTCCTGGAAATAGGGGTGCAAATAGCTATGATGAGATATGGCCGATACCCGACGCCCAGCTCGGCCGACAGAGTGGTGTGAGATGGATGTGGGCGTGGCACAACTGCTATATTTCTAGGCCTCATTCCGCCCCCAAGTGGGACATACTGGAGGCAAGGGGTGAGAGTCGGGTCAGGATCACAAATCCACGGCGCTAAAATCGGAGCCAGGTTTATTTCCAAAGCCAAACTGTCCAACTACTTTAAAGAGCTGATAACGAGAGAGTAACTTCCTGAAACCATGAATATAGCTTCACAGGAAAGCAGGTGTTGGAATTGGGTCTAAGTGCGCAGCATGAAATAGTTTATTATTGATTTAATCAATTGTTCTTGGTATTATTAATAAAAGCTATGGCATTATCATTATGCTAAGCACCCGATTATGATATATATTAGTTGCATAATATATTATGCATAGTGTATGTAGCATATATATGATATAATAGATATATTATACCGTGTATATAGTGTATATATAGTATGTACAATATATATTATGTATATAGTATAGACTGTATATACTTGTATATGCAGGTCTAGGCGCCCGCGGGCACCTCCCCCAAGTTTAATTAAATTGGCCATGTGTCAGTGAACGCACTTTTGGTTCACCTGATGGTTTCATTGTATGTGTGCTAGTCGGCGCCACCCGGCCTGGCCCGTCCCGATTCACCATTAGTGCGCCTTCTGCTCACCAGCCCGCACCAGTGTCACCTACATAAGGTGCGGTGCTCGCCTGACCAGACATATAGTATATGGCATATATATTATATATCATATATCTCATATATATTTTATATCATAGATATCATACACATCATATATACTATATCTATTATATATTACATATATTCGATATATTACATATATTACATATATTATATAGATAGTATATATATTTCATATATTATATATATACTATATATACTATATATAGTATAATAAATCATATATATCATATATATCATATATATTATATATAGTATATATATTATATATAATATCTATCATGTGTATATCATATCATATATATTATATTATATAATATAAGACGTATAAAGAATTATGCAAATATAGGGGGGCGTAAAATACATTATGGTTTTCTTCGAATGTTAACCAGGTATTACGAAATGGTCTATTATACATATAATCTATATATTCTATAGTATGTAAGGCTATACAGGAAAAGGTATGGGGAGACTGGACAATATAGTTTATTGATAATCAACATATGTGAATCAACATCAATAATCAAATAATCAATCAGATAATTAATCACACAATCAACTGGGCCAGACAACATGCCCTATCAATTAAAAGAAAACATTTCTAACAATAAGATCCGCCAGTGGCCGCTAGGAGGTGCGTGCAGCACCGGGGGCGGCTAGGCGAGCACTGTCGAATGCACCAGGTGTAGACTGCCTCGGCTATGGAATGCAGCGTCGCCCAATGGATAGTACCTGAACCAACTGCGTTAAAGTGTCTTGCACACTGCAAGAGGGGAGCACCATGTTCCGCCCCTTGCACGTGGATATACATCCTATATCCAGGCTGTAAGGCTACACATCACAAGGCAAGGGGAGACTGGACAAAATAGTTTATTGACAATCAACATATGTCAATCAACATCAATAATCAAATAATCAATCAGATAATCAATCAAACAATCAACTGGGCTGGACAACATGCCAAACGAGCAGAGCAAAACAAGCCAACCAACTAAGACAAATCCGAAAGGGCAGTAGCTACCCGCATATCAAATAGGATACATTCAGAGATAGGTTTAGATATATATTTGTATACAGTATCTGAGGTGCAATCCCCCCATGTCTTAATTTCGTCAATGGTAGCTTCCTGGAGAGCCGAATAAGTGCAGCCACCTCTGCGCAAGGAGTGGCAGGAGAATTTGGAGGGGTCTAAACCCACACCATGTTTTATCGTGAACTGCAGGGTCGAATAATCAAGAGGTGAGAATCTACCTCCAGGTGCAGGGAGTTGGAACGCAATGTCCTCTGCACCTACATGTGTCTCGAGAAAGTGCTTTCTCACCCAATATACTGCACACAAATCAGTATTTGGGACAACTGTGATGGGAATTAATAATTACCGTTCTGAGTACTGTATTGTTTTGGACTTACAGACATGAACCATGAGCCCCCATGAGTAAAAGGAAAAGTCACACCTACGCAAGACTGACTCTGATGTGGTAATCTGGAATTTTCTCAGGAGTCCCCAGAATCCGGTCAATATAGCAGCACGGATGCAAGTATGGCCCACATTACTGAAAACATCAGCAACAGCTCCTTGGGAAGCAGTGGCATAGCGCAGTTCACAGCACAACCCAGGGCTCTTTTCGCACCTCCTAGGACTGAGCCACCCACTCATTGAGTTAAATGAGTGGGTGGCGCTCATTTACTGTCATTGCTGGGGGTGCAGAAAACAGGTAAGCAACCCCTCCCACCTGCCACTCAAACCAACAAGCCACTGGCCACTGGCCAACCCCAAAAAAAACCTCGACCAATCAACTTCAACCTCAAAACCCCAACCCCAGCGAGCCTCGGAATAGCCACTGGTACACGGCCCACCATAGCAGCAACACATCTTCTTAACCCACCCACCCACAACCAATGCACTTAACTCGATCTTTAAAAATAAACCCAAGCAAAAAACTAAATGAACGAAAAAACTAAAAAACTAAAGAATTGACCTGTAATTTGGCCAAGCCATTAAAAACGGTCAACAAAATTCAACCACCACTTAATTTCACTCAGAAAGGCAGCATTAATACGGAAATGGTGATACGGCTTCCTTAGTGTACAGATTACATCGAAGACCCGAGTCAAAAAGGAGCATCCACCCTGGACGACTGTGGCGCAGTGCAAAAGATGACCCCCAAGCTTCTCCAGCTACTTTCTTGTCGCCTTACGCATCACCAAAAATCTATCTAAATGTTTTTTAAGTTTCAGAATTTTGTCTGAGGGTAGCCTCAGCTGCAGGTTGGCAGTGTCAACGATAATACCCAAGTAATGGCTTGTTTGAGATGTGATGTTAATTTGGTGAAATTAACATTGAAACCCATGCGTCTTAGGATGCTAATAACAATATTTTGGCTCTTGCAACAGTCTTCAAATGAGTGTCCAACAATAGCCAAATAGTCTAAATAATTTGCCATGTATGATGTCCCATGATGGGCAGCACAATGGACAGCACAGAAGACAGTGCCATGCATAGCCTGTTATCCTCAAAATATTCAAAACCAGTCATCTGGGGGTATATTAATAGCTCTCGAAGCCTCACTTATGTCCACTGTGTCAATATAATCGCATTGAACAATATTATCCACTAATGTAGCCACCTCATCGACATAATTATTTACAGAAGCCTCATACGGTTTGCTGCAATCCGTAGTTACGCCATGTCCTCCTCCAGTGCTCGCTCCCGTGCCAGCACGCTTGCCACATGTTTATCCATTTTGAGTTGGCGTACATGCTCCGCGAATGCTGCTTCAATGTCCTTAGACGAGCACTCGTCAGACTTGTTGTCCATCCCCGAATGCACCTCCTCCTTTAGCGGTTTATGAATGCCCGACTCTGCCATAGCCGCTGCACGCGTAGTCCGTCTCGTTATCGGCTGTCGTCTTGGGCACTTGCTGCTGGCTTTTCCACAATGCAAAGCCCCGCACACAGAGCAATACTTCTTTGCCATTGAGTGTAGCAACGTAACAGAAAATTGTCTAACAATAAGGTCCGCCAACGGCCGCTCGGAGGTGAACATGGGGGCGGGGGCGGCTGGGTGAGCACTGTCAAATGAACCAGGCATAGACTGCCTCAGCTACGGAATGCAGCGTTGCACAACGGATAGTACCTGAACCACCTGTGTTGAAGTGTCTTGCACACCGCAAGAGGGGAGCAGTGGGTTCCGCCCCTTACATGCAGATATATATCGTATCCAGGCTATATATTATATATATATTATATATTCTATATTCTATATATTCTATATATATAACATATATCAGATACATCATATGTATTATATATATTATATTATATTAGATATATGATATATATTATATATATAATAGATATTATATATACTAGCTATTATGTATATATTATATTTTTCATTTAGAAACAAGCAGCCAACTATTACCTACGTGTCTTGTGCGATTTTCAATTTGTATGCTGATACCTGGAAAGGCTGGGGCAAAGCACGGATGGGGGCTTAGAGGGGTGGACATGAGGGTTAGGACATGGGATAGGTTGATGTGAGCCCGAGCAGAGAGGCGTGGGTGAACTGCGAAGGGACCCGTCATTATCAGAAATTCACTAATTATTCCACTCAAGAAGAATTACCATTTAAAAAGAAACAAAGCAACAACACACAACCGTGACACAGAACAGCAGAATGCATCCACAGGCATTCCGCTACTTTGCCCACAAAAACCAATGGAAAAGAACACCAAAGACATACAAAAAGAATAAAGACTATGTGTAATGGTCATTGCATCGTTACTGGGTGCTTTTTCCTAATTTTGATTTTAGGTGCGGTTTTTGTTAGCATCACCCAGTCAGTATCAGGTTGAGTGATGGGGCTAGGGCATGCCTGGACACACTCCCCCCCCCCGCACTCACCCCCCACCCACCCACACACACGCACACACACACACCCTGCCCACTGAGGATTCATCATGACATTCACAGATATCTCGCCTCCCCGTGGCTGTCGGACGGCCACCCCTGGCTATATCCCCGGGCCTGTCGGCCTGCCCACCGCCCGAATCAGTCTCCATATCCGGGGAGCAGGGAGGCTAGAGCTGTGGTTCATGGCGTCCCCGCACGGGGGTGGGGGGAGGGGGCGCGTGTGCGTCAATGCTCAGGTTGGATAACTCATATCTGAGTGATCAAATTGTATGTGCCATGTACAAATTAAGAGTTTAAAAGTGAGCAGAATGACCGTTCACTCATGGCGTGGAAGGAGAGAATTCCCGCTCTGCAGTGAATATCATGGAGGTTCAGGTGGTTAGAGAGAAACATTAAGGGGCTGCTGTTATTTATATCAACATAATAAATTATATAGTACATATATTTTTTAAAGTTTTTAGTAACCTGGTCTCCCCACTCGCTTGTTGCTTGACACTTTTCTATCATGATAAGTATATGAGATTGTCTCAAAAGGTGCTAAGCAATATGGGACAAAACTTTGTCCATTGTAATGATCAACATACTATCTGCTTATGCATTTGCTCAGGATAAACTGATTTGTATTTTACATGGTGTTTCATAATCCCAATAGAATACATATTGATTTGAAGCAAATGCCCTTGTGTTTTCAGTGTAACCGTTTCTGTCCTGTTTTGTGTCAATCGTTACAATGGACAAAAACAAGAAGAGTTATCACCTTTTGAGACAGGCGCATATTGTAAGTAGATCAAATTTATGTGTCATGTAAACATTATATCAGTTTCAATTTAAGGAAGTTATTCGTAGCCTGGTTTTACCACTCACTTTTTATTTGACATTTTTGAGTCACGATGGTTTATTGTAAGTGGATCAAATTTATGTGCAGTGTAAAAATTATCCGAGTATAAATTCATGGAAGACTAGTTATTAGTAACCTGTTCTTCCCAAACCTTTGTTACTTGACAACCCCCAAAAAGAACCCCTACATCCAGGGAGTTAGCAATATGTTCTGGTGACGTAGCCCAGTGTCTACACCCCGGATGTAAGAATAATTGGTACATTAGTTGATTAAAGTTGCATAGTCCGATGGTTTTGATACTCTCACATTTTCTGAGATATACATATTAGGTTGTTCATTATAATCTGCCTTACATTAGTTTGAAGTAACTTTTATTTTGAATCGCTAACTTTTGAGATATTTGAAATTGAAACATGCTAAATTAATTTTGTCAAGCTTGCCAAAACTCTGTCACCATAGGCTTCTGCAGTAACATGTTCTATTAATTGACTCAGTATCCCTTTATATGTGATGGCAAATGTTTAATAAGTGCACCAACATCTAAGTTAGATATGTAGAATCAAATTTAGATAATGGTTTTTGTTTTGAAAATTTTATGTCATCGGACCATGCAGCTTTACGTAAGGGCAATTTCAATCACGGACGATTGGTCTTCCTCATTCCACTGCTCCTTGCCCTATTCTAGTAATGCTGAGCGCCTGGCTAGGAAGCAACAAGTATAAATTTTTAAGTCATCGGTTTGACTCGACCAACGGTTCAAACCCACAATCTACCGGAATGGGAGACAGACGCTCAACTCATTCGGCAATCCTGTCTGGTTATATGTTATGTCAATAACTACACAAATTCATATAAAACCACAGATGCATCTAAACCATAAATAATCCAGGTGCACTACTGTTGAAATAAAACACACCAGATTACATCACTCAAGTGGAATAACCCTATGTCAGGAAAAAAAAATTGCGCGCGACAATTTAGAAAGAATTAACTTCTCGATTATTGTCATTCAGTTTCGTAGTTTTCCCCAGATGGGTTCGACTTGTTAGTACAAATCCCTGCCGACCTATGCCATAATCTGCAACAGAATAATCTGTTCCACTTCAGATAGTAGGGATACTACTGGTACATTTGGTGTTATGGTGCAGTCACACTTTGACGCTTCTCGCCGGCGACACAGCAACGTGTAGTGATTTTGGGCGATAATAAGTGAAACGTCTGGACGCACTGGTGGCGCGTTATGAGCGCGTCGGTACACGTCGGTACACTATCTTTGATGTTGATGGTCGGCGGACAACGTCGGCGCGCGTTGCCGGTTGCCCAAGGTTTTAAGCATGTAAAAAAAAAACAACGACCGGCAGCACGCGCAAATATATGGGCAAGGACGTTAGGCACGCGTCGCGATGCGTTGGACGCGCCGGAATAACGTTATGGGAACACTAGGAAGACGGCATGCGCGCGGGAGGGTCGTTGCTCACACGTTGCGGCAAACTGGGGCATTTTTGTTTTATGCCCTAGCAACATTTAGGGTTAGATGAAGATGTCGTGCCAAACTTCTTTTTTTTTTCCCCCAACGTGTCGACACACGTTGGCAGCACGCACATAATGCGCTGCGCTGACGCCAATCTTTTTCCCCAAACCGCCGACAAGTTGGACTTTTCTCGATGCGCAAGATTTTACTTTCAATGCTGAGGGGTCGCCGGGAGAAGTGTCGTAGTGTGACTGCACCATAAGTGACTGTTGTGTTTCGATATAAACATTGCATGCATTAGTGCCAGGCGAAATGGTATATATGGAGACATAATGCACAGTTGGAGTAGCTACAGTGAATGCTAATGCTTGGTGGGATTTGCAGCTGGTAATGTGAGACCAGATACTAAAATGGGTTGAGTGCATTCAAAAGTGCTGAATAATATATAGGCCCCGACATTTCAACGATTGGCAATATTATTGCTTAGAGTAATGTATTTGATCGAAAATGCCATATGTGTGCCGCATATATATGATATGTTCAAAGGATATTGCAATTTACATTTCAGTTTATGTGAAATGATGAATCTGAATATTTTAGAAAAGCTTTCCTCGTGTACAATGATGATATTCAGATCATTGTGCAATAAGGCGGATAATTAAAGTGGCAGTATCATTTGAGTCCCATAGATTGTATCGTTATGTAAAATCCTAATCAAGAACATTTTCTATTGTTGTGTGACAAAGGAAAGTTTGTTTTATTTAACGACGCCTCTCGAGCACATTGATTTTTATCATCGGCTGTTGGACGTCAAACATATGGTCATTCTGACATATTCTATTGTTGTGTGAGATGCACAGTTAAATCTGTATGTGCATTATTATAATGTATTACAAATAGTGGAAATCTACACAATCACTATTGAATAACCACAGGAGAAATATGTTTTGTACTACCAGCTTCCATTTTCTTTGTATTCATGGAATTGATAGGGTGGAACAAAGGTAATTGAAATCGATGTAAAAGTGCCTTTTAAAATGGAAATATATCCTAACATTACATCCTGCTGACATAAATCATTTACAAACTAGGTCACAACCACATCGCTGGTCATGTGACCACGGTACCTGCACCGGTTACTCGGGCTTTAGTCGCACCACATGTGGCATAACTTTGCCCACCCACCAACCCACCCAATCCGGAATTGAGTGTTGATGTTCTGTCTCTTGACACGCCACGATTGAACCAACTCGATCCCCACCTAGAATGTACTCTGCTAATTGTTAATGCCAGCTTGTTACGTGCAATTTTTCCGAACGCACCCTGTGTGTCTGTTCAATATGTCACTACTGGTCCTCCACTGTTTGCATGTCCATACCTGTTATATCATGTACCTTGCTCACATCGGAAGCCTGCCTTCCGCCCATCTTGTATGTACATGCACTAAGTTCCGGATATCATGTCCACCACATAGCTCCTAACTCAACGACCGACATGCCTACAGGTTACTGACATTGTTTGCAATAAATGTGATAAACCTATCACTCTCCATGTCCTTCTGTCCGAGTAAAGCCAAGTAATACATGCTGCGAGAATCATCCTAAAGATACTCATCCTACGCGAATCATCCTAATCAAGATGGGGGTTGAACCATTTCAAAATAAAAATTGCAAATAATTCATTAATACAATTTAATAAATGCTATGGAAGTTAGTTAACATACATTCTGTATAGCCTATATGCGAGTTGAACCATTTCAAAATAAAAATTGCAACTAATTCATTAATACAATTTAATAAATGTTATGCAATTAAGTTAGCATGCATTCCGCATAACCTCTATGCGAGTTGAACCATTTAAAAAATAAAAAATTGTAAATAATTCAATAAGACAATTTAATAAATGTTATGGAAGTAAGTTACTTACACATAGCAGCTATGCGAATATCAATAATAGACTTGTGGGGAAGACTTGGTTCTGGTGAATAGTGTCAGTAGTGAATAGTGGAAGTGTTTTGTATATGAGATCAACAATAAAGGGTGTGCGGTCCTGTTCCCTGCGCACCGACCGTCCATCATGGCCGCCAGGCTGCTGAATCATGCGCAGTAGTGCTGGTTCAGCGGGCTGTCAGAGGCCACCACCAGACCCCCCTCCCGGCCCCTCCATCCCCTGCCCTGCCCTCCATCCACTGCCCACCTCTCCACTCCTCTCCACGCCCACCCCCTGAACACGTACCACCAGCCCCTCCCTCCCCCAACTCCCCTCCCCTCCCCCTCCCATTGACTCTCTTCTATTCTTCGCCCCTCCACTCCGACCCGCTCACCACCTACGCTCTGCCTCCTCCACTCCTTTTCACTCCCCCTCTCATCTACACCCTTCTATCCGCCTCTACTCCCCTCTACTCTCCTCTATCCGCCTCTACTCCCCTCTACTCCCCACTACTCTCCTCTACTCCCGTCTCCTCTACTCTCCTCTACTCTCCTCTACTCTCCTCTACTCTCATCTACTCTCCTGTACTCCTCTCTCCTCTCCTGTACTCTCCTGTACTCTCCTGTACTCTCCTGTACTCTCCTGTACTCTCCTATACTCTCCTATACTCCCCTCTACTCCCCTCTACTCTCCTCTACTCCCCTTTACTCCCCTCTCCTCTACTCCTCACTCTCCTCTACTCTCCACTCTACTCTCCTCTACTCTCCTCTACTCTCCTCTACTCTCCTCTACTCTCCTCTACTCTCCTCTACTCTCCTCTACTCTCCTCTACTCCCCTCTACTCTCCTCTACTCTCCTCTACTCTCCTCTACTCTCCTCTACTCTCCTCTACTCTCCTCTACTCTCCTCTACTCTCCTCTACTCTCCTCTACTCTCCTCTACTCTCCTCTACTCTCCTCTACTCTCCTCTACTCTCCTCTACTCTCCTCTACTCTCCTCTACTCTCCTCCTACTCTCCTCTACTCCCTCTACTCTCCCTACTCTCCTCTACTCTCCTCACTCCCTCTACCTCCCTACTCCCTCTACTCTCCTCTACTCTCCTCTACTCTCCCTACTCTCCTCTACTCTCCTCCTCTCCTCTACTCCCCTCTACTCCCCTCTACTCCCCTCTACTCCCCTCTACTCCCCCTCCTCTCTCCCTCTCCTCTCCTCTACTCCCTCTACCCCTCTACTCTCCTCTCCTCTCTCCTCTCTCCCCTCTACTCCCCCTCTCTCCTCTCCTCCCTCTACCTCTCCTCTACCTCTCCTCTACTCCCCTCTCCTCTCCTCTACTCTCCTCTACCTCCTCTACTCTCCTCTACTCTCCCTACTCTCCTCTACTCCCCTCTCTCCCTCTACCTCTCCTCTACTCTCCTCTACTCTCCCTCTACTCCCCTCTACTCTCCCCTCCTCTCCCCTACTCCCCTCTACTCCCCTCTCCTCTCCTACCCTCTACTCTCGTCTACTCTCGTCTACTCTCCTCTACTCTCCCCTACTCTCATCTACTCTCCTCTACTCCCCTCTACTCTCCTCTACTCTCATCTACTCTCCTCTACTCCCCTCTACTCCCCTCTATCCGCCTCTACTCCCCTCTATTCCCCACTACTCTCCTCTACTCCCCTCTCCTCTCCTCTCCTCTCCTCTACTCTCCTCTACTCTCCTGTACTCTCATCTACTCTCCTCTACTCCCCTCTCCTCTCCTCTACTCTCCACTACTCCCCTTTACTCCCCTCTACTCTCCTCTACTCCCCTCTACTCTTCTCTCCTCTACTCTCCTCTACTCTCCTCTACTCTCCTCTACTCTCCTCTACTCTCCTCCGCTGTCCTCTACTCTCCTCTACTCTCCTCTACCCCCCTCTACTCCCCTCTACTCCCCTCTACTCCCCTCTACTCTCCTCTACTCTCCTCTACTCTCCTCTACTCTCCTCTACTCTCCTCTACTCTTCTCTACTCTCCTCTACTCTCCTCTACTCCCCTCTACTCCCTTCTACTCTCCTCTACTCCTCCCACTACCACCCTCCACCACCGCCACCACCGCCGCCACCACCACCCCCACCACCACCACCCCCACCACCGCCACCACCAGCACCGCTTCCACTACCACCCACCACCGCCGCCACCACCACCAACACCGTCACGGCCACCACCACCACCACCGTCACCACCACCGTCACTGCCACCGCCACCACCACCAGTGCAATCCGACCCAACAGCTACCCCCTTCCTCCACAACCAGAACAACCACCCACAATCACCCCCACACCACCAGGACTACCTCTACAACTCACATAAACCACCAATAGCATCCCCACCATCATCATCCCCCCAACACCTACCTCCATCCCCCATCCTCCACTCCAAGCTCCAACACCCAACACCCAACCTGCCCAACTACCTACACCCCTTCTATGACCGTCCCATTGACCATGATCCAACACCACCTCTACTATCTGACAATCCCTACAATTTGTCTCCAACCACTGGTTGTCCCATCGCTGACACACACATCCCTGACCTCCACCTCCAGCTGACCTCCACCAATCACCTTTACGTCCACTTGCACCTCTACCGTTACCCACAACTCTCACACCATTAACCCCCACCTTCAATACCACTACCACCACCACTACCACCACCACTACCACCACCACTACCACCACCACTACCACCACTACCACCACCACTACCACCACCACTACCACCACCACTACCACCACCACTACCATCACCACTACCACCACCACTACCCCCATCGCTACCACCACCACTACCAACACCCCTATCACCACCGCTACCACCACCATCATCACCACCACCACTCCACAACCACTACCTCCACCACTACCCTACCACTACCCCCACCACTACCAGTACCCCTACCACCACCACCATGAACACTCCCCACATCGCTACCCACACCACTACCATCACCCCTACCACCACCACCACCACTCCCCAGCCCCTACCCCCCACCTCTACCCGACCACAATCCCCACCACTACGCCCATCACTTCCAACATCACTCCCCACACCACTACCAACACCCCTACCAGCACCACCACTCCCCAACCACTACCCCCACCACTACCTTACCACTACCAGCACCACTACTCCCATCACTCCCCACATCACTACCCACACCACTACAAACACCTCTACCACCACCACCATCACCACAACCACTCCCCAACCACTCCCCAACCACAACCCAAACCACTGTCCCACCACTACCCCTACCACTACTACCACCCCCACCACTATCACCACCACTCTCCCACCACTACCCACCCCACCACTACCCCTACCACTACTACCACCCCCACCACTATCACCACCACTCCCCCAGCACTACCCCCACCACCACCCACACCACTACCCTTACCACTACTACCACCCCCACCACTATCACCACCACTCCCCCACCACTACCCCTACCACTCCCCCACCACTCCCCCACCACTACTCCCACCACTACTACTATCCCCACTACCACTACCGACTCCACCACCACCACCACCACATTCACCACTTAACGCAATACCCCGACCGTGCCATACAAGCTATCTCACAACGAGGCTCATTTGCATATTTTAATGGTCAGAGTTGAGGTGAGCACTTCCTTCACTTCAACGATGTTTCAGCGAACTAGCAAACACATCCCCACATATATTAGCTATATACAGATATGTCTATACTAGTCACGATTATGCAAACCTAAACATTAGGTGTTTATATATATGAAACAATTTTTCTACAATCATGACCCAATAATTTTGCTGTTGGTCACATTCTTTGATTTGATTAAGAAGAGCAAATTTCAATCGCCGACTTCGATTAGCCTTCCTCATTTTACCTGCTCCTTGTCATATCCCAGTTCAGGTCATTGCTTTGACTCTGTCAGGGTTTGAACCTAGGATTCGAATCCCATCATTAGGGAAGCAGGAGATCAACTCATTTGGCCATCCCATCTGATAGCAGGTAGCCGAGGCATTTCGGCGAAAATTAACGTGTTATATTTTTATGTGTGTGTGCATTCAATGTAATCCCTCTCTCTCTTGAAGATTTATACTGCCTATCCATGGATCATGGATAAGCATGAATAGGCTTGTTTTCACCATTAGACAGTTTGCCGATAGAAAGCCCAAGCCTACACTTTTACCGACCCAAGGGATTTTTAACCTACCACACCATATAGACATGGTATGAGAGCAACTGGCCTTTGATGACACTGTAAGTTATACACAGCGGTGGAAATCCAAATTGGCAGAGGTGAGGGCACAGGGAATCGAACCACTGACCTTCAGATTAGGAGTCCGACCTAGAAAAAAGTCAGACACTCTAACCACTCCCCCACAGAGAACACCATCTTGCCGTTTCAAATTTAAATTATTATTCTTGTTTTAATTTAGCAAACACTTGGCAGTGGCTGCAGTATTTGGTGTAGGAGAGGTGACTGAGGTGGTGCAATACGCTCCAGCCTTGTCGGTCATGAGGCCAGATAAAAAAAAACTTGTTCAACATCTCCGCCCGGCCTGAGAAATGTCCCCGACCTGCAAATATTTAATAGGTTTTAACTAAAAATGCTTCAAATAAAATATTAAACCTCAAGACAATGCTTTCCCACCTATTATAATATTATATTGATTCTGTAATGACTGACAAACTTGAATGTTTTCTTGTTCAATTTCTAACTAGAAAGTGCATATGGTCTTCTCTACCTTCATATCATGCTTTCTGACCACGAATACCATGGCTAGTTTTCTTCTTTCTGTACACCGTCATTCTACATATAAAAAAAAACGAAGAAAAAACCTCCACCCCGAGTTGGACAAATTTAAATGGGTTGATGCTAAACAAGTATTTCTGTTTATGTGGCCTAACAGGCGTCAGCCAGGAGAACCACTCTTGGACAGATCTAGGTCACTAGTTCAAGTTCTGGGTGACACCTGCCCGGGAGGGAGGTGGTTGTCAACTAGCGTCCATAAAATAGGAAGCTTCTGTCATGTGCTTAACTGCTCTACTCATGTTGTTCATGGGGCCCCCTCCCTTAATTGGAAAGGTCCACTAAGTACAAGTGAATATTATATCACCTTAAAGGGCGATGGTTTAGAGTTTCTGCCATATTTGTCTACATAATTATATAGCTGGCTGCCTCAGCTCCCGTGAGGCGGCGATTATGGGTGGTGGGCACCCGACTGCAATGGTTTAGAGTTTCTGCCATATTTGTCTACATAATTATATAGCTGGCTGCCTCAGCTCCCGTGAGGCGGCGATTATGGGTGGTGGGCACCCGACTGCAATGGCTTAGAGTTTCTGCCATATTTGTCTACATAATTATATTAGCGTGTAACAACTCAATTGCGATGGCTTAGAGTTTCTGCCATATTTGTTTACATAATTATATTAGTGTGTCACAACTCGACTGCGATGGTTTAGAGTTTCTGCCATATTTGTCTACATAATTATATTAGCATGTCGCAACTCAACACTCTCCCTGATATGAGCTCAGATGTTACTAGGGTATAAAACCCCAATAAAATAGTAATTTCCCCCACACATGCGGCTTGAAAACACTGTCTGCGGATAAGTTCCAAATGTAGGAAGATATTCCTGGACCAATGAAAAAGGATCGGTAAAGTAAGTACCCTTTTGCAAAATTCATGAATTGTCAGGTATTATTCAATTATGGTATATGAGTGAAATGTTGTTATACTTTAGCAGTAAGAATATTAGATTAGTATTAAAATGGCACCATTGGATAAATACGCTATAATTAACCAAGTAACAACAATTCTTGTTCTCATGAATAAATACTTCTAGATCATATCACCTTTGAAAAGAATCAGTGTGCACTGTCAAAAGTCGGTACCCGTCCATATATAACCTTATATGTTGCCAGGATGTAAAACTCCAAAAACCAACCAACTTTTGAAAATACCCCACCAGTAGCAGTCAATATTTGGTCCATAATTTATATTCCCCAACAAAATGCCAAGAACTCTCAGTGAAAAGTACATCTTCTGATTGATGTGGCATCACAGCAGTTGCCACTTGGCACTAGTACTGATATGACAGCCCCTTAAGTGCCAGAAGAGGGGATGGGGGGCTGCATTGAAACCCAAGTGTCATTAGAAATGACAGCAGAATGGGACCAACATCTCTCAGGAATGGACGTCTGTAATGGAGTACCTATTTCTCGCCACAATTTTTCTCGTCACGAAACCAAAAAGAATACCATTCGATATTGCTAATGCTTGCAGACATAACTATTGCATATCTTAAAAGTAGCAATCCGTCTCAGTCAAACCTGATGGTTAATTATGCCTGGGATTCGTAAAAGATTTTCTTTAAAGATGATCAAAACTTGAGACAGCCGGTTTAATTTGACATGATTCCCACTCTGGAATTATTACAGGATTATGGCCTGTTTTTAGTTCTCTCAAGAGGGAAACCAATCCTTCCCCGCTGAGACTTCTTTTACCCAAAGCGAATGTTCCGATAGGCTTGAATGACACTTTTACTACAGTTACTACAAAAACACTCAAGATATTGGGTTTAATATCCAGATCATGTCTTGGTGATAAATACACGATTTGCACATATATGCCAAGAAAATTTAAAAAAACTAACATCGGCTACTAACCATACCAACCAACTATCTATCTGCTACTGAAATGCAGGCAATCAAATACCTTATCAGCAGCTGCTGTGTGGTAAGATAACACCAACACTACAACTGGCCAGCATTGAAAACAAGACTGGGTACCCGGGCTTATATGCTATGGACAGTATAAATACTGCCTCAATAAAAAAACAAAAAACGATTTGCATTAGATAAGCCATATTATTTTTAATCTTCTCTACTTAGATGTATGTGAGGTATATTTAAGCTAAGTTAAACCGTATTTGTCTTATATCATATATTGCTTCATCCAATATGAGGAGAATGCCTTAAAGACTATATAAAGAGCCAATAGTTCCAGCAGTCAGAACTTCCCACCAGTGCCAGGTTTACAGGTTGGGGAAACACCTGAAATGAGAGTCTGTTGGTACAATCGGTTCCGTTGATGTTATTCAGTATGGGATAACTCAATGCACAATACAGTTTGTATGGGGGGTGGGGTGCTGTGAGAGTGTAGAGGCTGTGCCTAATGACCCCCCCCCTCCCCCCTCCCTTCCACCCACACATTGGTGGTTGGGAGGGGGAGGGTGTGTGGTTGGGTGTGTGTGCAGGCGACCAGGAGGAAGGCGGCCCAGCTGCTGCCCATCCCCAGCAATGACACATAATCAGGAGTAGCAATGTGGGGGTCTGGTTGTGGGGGGGGGGGGGGTGTAAAAAAGCAGCCTGAAGCAGTGTTGATGTTTCTAGCTCCCCCTTCTCAACTAGAACTATAGACAAATTCCAAGTCTCAGGGATTTATTTGAATGACAAAATTACTAAGATTGTTTACAATCAGGATTATTTATGTATGTATATATGTATGTATATATGTATATATGTATATATGTATATATGTATGTATATATGTTGATTAATTGAATGGTGGTTGCTTTACGCAGTGTCGGCAGCATAGGCCATTTTCACGGTGAGAAATGTTTGTTTTCTGTTCAAACCATCGCCTCCACCCAAACACAACAGGAAGACAGGCTGCAGGTGGGGGAGGGGACTGTGGTTGGGAGCGGGATTGCTATGGGTACTGGAGGTGTGCAAGCCTGAGTCAGGGACACAGAGGTTGTCAGTGTCAGAGCCCCCCCCCCCCCCCCCCACACACACACACGGCGATTCAAAGGCAATGCAAAGCATAACAACCAAGTATGTTTGGATAGTGATAATCCCAGTGTGGGGGTCCGGCATGCGCCTCTCTGGCCCCCTGCGTGGGGCACAACACGACACTTACTTGGACATGTTTTTTTTCCCCATATATATATATATATATGCATACCGAGATACAGACATAACATATTTTTTGTCTTTTTCAAGTACAAAGAATATAAGGATACAACAAATGTATATGGATAGTGATGAGACCATTATTTCATATAATAAGATCTGGAGTGCCATGCCCCCCCCCCCCCCCCCCAGCCAGCGGTCGAGCTAACCGGCAAGGAAGCTGGCCACCTCAGCTCCAGTGAGGCAGTGGTTATGGGGCGGGGGGGGGGGGGGGGCACTCGGGGTGGCCGGTCAGCGTGCCCATGACAATATTAACACTCGCTCAGCTCTCTCATTCTCGGCAGTTTTGACTTTTGAGTGGAGATTTTGGGTCTTTTTATACATCCAACTCATATCGCACTACTTGTTCATGTCTTTGCATCTTGTTATATACTATCTTCTATTTTATATATATACTTACTTCCACTAACGGAAGAATTATGGGATAGTGATAAGACCATAAATCGCATGTAATAAGATCTGGAGTGCCACCCCCTTGTGGGTAGGGAGGGGGGGGGGGGGGTCCTGGCATGCACCGCTCACCTCCTGCGTGGGGCTTGACACTCAACTCACTCGAAATTTTTGTTTAAATAAAGGAGTTGGGGTCTTTTTATATACCTCCAACTCATATCGCACTACTTGTTTGTATGTCTTTGCATCTTGTTATATACTATCTTCTGTGTTATATATATACTTACCTCCACTAAGGGAAGAATTATTATATACATATCCATATGTCTGCATGTATATGCTTACATATTAATATGGGTATGCTGGTGAGTTCATGTGTATGAATGTGTAAATATGTGTGTGTGATACTGATAGTATATATATGCATGAGTATGAATGCTATGTATAAATAAGTGTGTATATTTGTATATGTATATGCATACGACTGCATGCACATGGAGGCGTGTGTAAGTACATGTGGCTAACGGGGTGTTTATTACAGGTGTTCCCTGTCAACAGTGTCAACTCAAGTTTCAGACTGGTGCCCCCCCCCCCCCCCCCCAAACCCACAACAGTCATACTTTGGTGTGTAATGGTGTGCACGATGTGATTGATTTATTAATTGGTGGTTTCTTTACGCCATGTCGATGTGATGGTGTGTGCATGTGTGGGTGTGCGTGTGTGGGTGGGCAGGAGGGGCAATAATGACTGAAGCATGGGTGTGAGGAGGGGTATGTGTGTAGGGGGAGGAGGCTAGAGGCTGGTGTCAGTCTCAGTGTGAGCAGATTGCGGTGATTGGTGGGCAGCGAAGCATACATACCCCCCCCCCCCCCTCACACACACATGTACTGCTCCTATGGGTGGCCATCACATGTGTTCCCGGTGTTGCCGCAGTGCTTTGACCCTACACACACCCTCCTACCATGTATGGATGGATGGATGTATGGATGTGTATTGATATATGTATGGATCTGTATGCATTCATGCATGCATGTGCATGCACGCATGTGCATCCCACCCCCATCATTCACCACCAATTGTCCTAACAAATATTGTAAATGAATAAAATGTCACTTCCTACATATGTGTTCTTCAATACCCTCATCTGAGCTAACGCCCTTGTCTTAATTAGTAACCGTGGTAGCTCCCTCCCACCCTTGTTTACAAACAGAGGAGCAATGTGCGTGTGTATGTGTTGGGGGGATGTGGGAGAGGCTTTGGTAGGGGTGGCGGTGGAGATGGCGGAAGGAGCATGCTCTCTGGTCCGGTCTGGCAGGGCTGACCAGGGGTTCAGTGAGAGACACACAGCACACAGTGTTCACACACTCATTCTCAGCAATGCCCTGATTCAGTAGTTGCCAGATATAAGGCATATTTTGCTTCAACACAATCACCCGATCTTCTCACTGATCAGATAAATATAAAACCAACAGATGCTTTCTTTAATGATATAAATATTTGTTGCCATTTGAACAAAACGACCATCATATGAGATGTAATACATCAAATGTGGCTGATAGTCATTTAATTGGTGCAGCAGGTTTGTCTCTTTCTAGTGATATAAATATTTATTAGCCATTGATACAAGTTCACTCGATATAGGTGATAACACATTTTCCGATAGTAAAGCCTACCAATTAATGTACTGAAATAGATCAACAATACAGATTGCATTAACAGACTCTCATTCCAGGTGTTTCCCCAACCTGGTTTAGACGAAGAGAGGCCTTAGGCTATTCCACCTGTGAGGCCCCTACCTATGAGAATGTCAAAAATACTACGCACCTTAACCGAAGCCCCCCCCCCCCCCCCCGCGCTAGATTTTGAGGCCACAAGCTTCAGCTTGCCAAGCCTATAGACAAATCCGGCACTGAGTCCCACCTTCAAACGCAACTGGTCTCCTATCTGCTAAATCCCTCAATGTACACAGAAGATTACCATAAAATTAGGGGGATATTCATCATTATATTACTTATTAACTTCCTGTCTTCAATCCATATAAATAACTAAGTGCTTAGAGATAATACAATGCTTGCTTTGTGGTTTTAAAACACGATTCTACACAATTTCAAATCAAACAACCCAAAACCAATTGAGGTAGGTATTTGACAGATCCGTCACCACTTACCCTCTGAACAATGGCTTAGAGAATTGAAACTTCCTACCCTTTCCTACAGAAGGAAAAGAAGTGACATAATTGAAGTATTTAAAATTATGAAAGGTTTTGATGAAATAGATATGAACCAATTTTTCACCTTGAATAAAAGAGAAGGCAGTCGGGGCCATACTCTCAAATTAGTAAAACCCAAATTAGTAAAACTCAAAGTTAAGGCAACACAGTTTCTCAAACAGGATCATAAATATATGGAACAGTCTCCCACAAAATGTTATTGATGCTGAGTCAATAAATTCATTCAAGAACAGATTAGAAAAAGCATGGGCTGATGATCCAGGGAAATTTGACCCCTTATTCACGACATGCTACTAATTATTCCTTGTGTTGCATATTTACTTGCACTCAAGCAAAAATGAGAGACAAATAAGTGTTCACACTTCCTGTCTACCATTCACTATTTCACTATTTCACTGTAAGTGTAAGCAACTGTCCATTCAGTGTTTATAAACAGCCATCAGATAGCAATAAATAACACGATGCCCATCAGTGAGTTTCCTGATTGGTAAACACAGGCAAAGGCCATAAACATCAACACTGGAGGCAGCACCTCGTGACCTCTTGGAATAGGACACCTGTCTCCTAATAAGGGTGGGGCACTATTGGTGTCTTAATTGGCAACTGACAGGTTTGTCCTGCCACTGTGAGTCCACCGGACGTGGTGACCTAATCGGTAGAGCGCGGGCCTCGTGTGCGGAATGTCGGGAGTTCGGTTCCTGGTCAAGTCAAACCAATGAGTTTAAAATTGATACGTGTCGCTTCCTAACCTGGTGCTCAGCATTAATAGGATAGGGCAAGGACTGGTTAGCTCAGCATCAGGATAATGTGACTGAGTGGGATATTCATTCATGGTGCTGGCAGCCTGAGTTCCCAGTGGGGCAGCAGTATAAATTCACCATGAGCGCACACTTTCATAAGTCGGTAAAGTCCTGATATGACCTTAGATGTTGCTAGGACATAAACAACAACCAACAACAACTGAGAGTCCAACATTTAAAGGGCCATGGACATGAACTATACAACTTTGTATCAGCATTGAAGACGACCTGAGTTAAGCTTAGCTGACTTTTATTTAACCACAAACATGACGCGGTGGCCGATTCGGTAGAGCAAAGGCCGGGAGTTCAATTCCCGATCGAGTCAAACCAATAACTTATATCATTGATTCTTTTCGCTTCCTAGCCTGATGCTCAGCATTATTAGGATAGGGCAAGGACTGGTTAGCTCAGCATCAGGATAATGTGTCTGAGTGGGTTATCGGGTCATGGTACTGGCGGCCTGATTTCCCAATGGGGCAGCACTATAAAGTCACCACGACCTTATATTTTGCAAGAACGTAAAACTCCAACAACCAACCAACCTCAAACTTGGGCGCCGACCTCCACCGACTGTGTCCCTTATAAAGAAGGCTTAAACCGCGTTCGGCAGTTCGAGCCTGCCCCCTTAATTAGTGCGCTGGGTCCCGCGTTCTGAGGTCTGAGGACAGGGACTCCAACACTGCGGGGCTTGGCGCCCTTCCCCCGTCTCTCCTCCACCAGTTCCGCCAATCCCCCGCCCTCCGGTCCGTCCCCGTCCCCGTCCCAACACCGCCGATCTCCCAGCTACGCCCCCCATCTCCGACCGTACTCACACCTCCATCCCCCGTCACCCCGTTGCCTAAGCTCCGTTCCACTCCCCTTCCTTCCACACCCCTCCCACCCCCTCCCCACCACTACCCGCCCCTTTACTCCCGTCCCCTACCTCCCGTACCCCACCCATGTCTCCCCACTCCTGTCCCCACCCTCCAATCCACCCACGCCCTCTTTTCTCACCGCGTCTCGCCTCCCGCACCCCCCCCCCCCCAGCCTCAAATCCCCTAACGCGTCTTCGCCACGCCCCCTATTCCTGTACCCTACATCAATCGCATACCCCTGTCTCCCCACCCCGTCCCCATCCACCCTCCTTTCACCCACCACCCCCGTCTCCCACACTCCATCCCTTCGGTCCTTTCCGTCCCCCACGCTCCGTCCCCCACCCCGCCCCCACACACCGTCCCCTCACCCCCGGCCCCACTCCTCTCCCACCCTCCATTCCCCCACACCCTTCCCTCACCCCGCCGCCCACTCTCAATCACCCACCCCGTACCCGCACACCCTCCCCTCACCCCCGCCCCCGCCTCCACCCTCCATCCCCACCCCTGTCCCCACCCACTGAACCCCCACCCCCGTCCCCACACCTCTCCCACCCTCCATTCCCTCCACCCCGCCGCCCACCCTCGATCCCCCACCTCCGTACCCCCACACCCTACCCTCACTCCCGTCCCCGTCTCCACCCTCCATCCCCCCTCACCCATCCCCACCCACAGAACCCCCACCCCCGTCCCCACACCTCTCCCACCCACTAATCCCTCAATCCGCTGCCCATCCTCAACCCCCCACCCCAGTGCCCGCACACCCTACCCTCACCCCCGCCCCCGTCTCTACCCTCCATCAGAGAGCGTGTATATAAACAGATGAGAGGGACAACTCCCATACTAGAGCATGTAACTCTGCCGACTGTGGCGCTCCAAGTGGTGGTTGTTGAACAGCTTAAGCATATGGGCAAACCTCAAGGCATTTTCAATGGCAGTGAGCAATCTTCATACAGAAAACATTAAATATCTCTAAAACTACAACACCTAGAAACAAACTGATTGGAATACACATAGAAAACATGTTTACCAACGAGATTATATTAAATTGATATGGTTAGGCTTCTGGATTTCTATTAATTTTGAATAAAACAGACGTTTTTCACTACGTGTACGGCAAACTCAAGGCATTGTCAATGGCCTTGAGCAGTCTTCGTACAGAAAAAGTGAAATATCTCTAAAACTACACTACATAGAAACAAACTGTTTGGAACACATATAGAAAACATATTTAACAATGAGACTATATTAAATTTACATGGCTAGGGTTCTGAATTTCTATTAATTTTGAATAAAATACACGTTTTGCACTACACGTACGGCAAACTCAAGGCATTGTCAATGGCGGTGAGCAATCTTCATACAGAAAACGTTAAATATCTCTAAAACTACACCACATAGAAACAAACCGCTTGGAAGACATATAGAAAACATGTTTACCAAAAGGATTATATTAAATTGATAAGGTTAGGCTTCTGGATTTCTATTAATTTTGAATAAAAACAAATGTTTTGCATTGAGCGTACCGGCAAACTCATGGCTTGTTCAACACTAACCGCCAGGAACGCCACTGTAGCCTGTGTTACGGTTTTTCGCGGGAGTTGTCCCTCTCATCTGTTTATATACACGCTCTCTGCCTCCATCCCCCCACCCCCGTACCCACCCACCGAACCCCCACCCCCGTCCCCACACCTCTCCCAACCTCCATTCCCTCAATCCGCTGCCCATCCTCAATCCCCCCACTTCCGTACCCGCATACCCTACCCTCACCCCCGCCCCCTCTCCACCCTCCATCCCCCCACCCCCGTCCCCACACCTCTTCCACCCTCCATTCCCTCACCCCGCCGCCCACCCTCGATCCCCCACCCCCGTACCCGAACACCCTCCACTCACCCACCACCCCAGTCACCCACCATCCATTACTCCTACCCTCCCCTCCCCTACACCATCCGTTCCCCCACCCCCGTCTATACACGTATCCCACCCATCATTTACCCTCCCCCTTCCCTCGCCACGTCCCCCACACCAGCCCCCTCACTCTCCGTCCTCACCCCCGCCCCCGCCCCCGCCCCCGTCGCCCGCCCCCGTCGCCCGCCCGCCCAGCCGTAGATCTAGGTGATGTATATAATTGGGGCGTGCCCACGTCATGGCGGATATGTATATGTTGGGTGGAGGTTATTTTGTGCTGCCACCACGCGTCGTTTTCTTTTAGCAAGAAATACCCACTCTGCCTGTATTTATAAAATAAACCACGAACGCCTGAGTAGATAGCCCTTAGGGCGGGTAGTTGAAATCAAAGAAGTGTAGGGATGCCTTAAAGGTGCATCATCTGATGGCTTTTAATTTCTGCGAAACTCTTTAAATACATACATTATGCCGATGATTATAATCTACCTCATATTTGAATCGTCTGATGGCTTTGCATTTATGTCATGCTTTTTATATACACACATTAGATGGATCATTATAATGTACCTCATATTTTGAATCGTCTGATGGCTTTGAATCTCTGTCATGCTTTTTATATACATACATTAGGTTGATTATTTTATTCTACCTCATATTTTGAATGGTCTGATGCCTTTGAATCTCTGTCATGCTCTTTAATTACATACATTAGGTTGATCACTATAATGTACCTTATATGTAGATGAGAGTAATCTGAATTAAAAAGATCAAATTTGAATATACAGATCCACAATCAGTTATCGAAAATTCTTAAATCTGAAAATCCGCGATAACTGACAGATTTTGTTTCCCTGTACAACATAAATAAAATGCAATACTATGCATATATTGTATTTATCCTACTTAGTGTGAATATTCATACATTTATTTGGAGAAGTATTAATGTGTTTGATGGCAGTTCGCTTGAAGCTGTATCTTCTTAAATTGTACCTGTTACTAGTGTTAGTGTTAGCATGCATATCAACAGTTTAAATGCCAATTATATTACATTCACTTGGTATTCGCTTCTATGTGGCAACACATTCTTAATAAGTCCCCAGTGTCTGAGTTGGATCTGTCGGATTAGATCTCAGTAAGTGTTTCAGTTTTGAAAATTCGCTGCTTTTCATCGGATTATGTAACTTTAACTCAGACGCCACGGTGTTAGGAATGCTCCTCTAATTGGTTTAGGCTCGGTGTCCTTGAAACATGTTAACTAATGGCTCCCGACTTGTGACAGTGAACACAATATATGCCGACCTGTGAGCGCCACAATGCAATATTCCACTCAGTCACATTATCCTCACACTCAGCCAACCAGTCCTTACTCTATCCTGTTAATACCTAGCCCCAGTAAAAAGTAGGGACAGGTAGCAGTTTTGAAAGTTAGCTCTAATTCCCTCATGGATCGATCCTAATTGCTTTGCTTGTTTGTTGGGGTTTTACGTCCTGACAACATCTAAGGTCCCATCAGGACGGGGACTGATCCTTAAGGGGCTGTCACATTAGGGTTTTTTGCGGGAGCGTATGGCGGCATAGGCGCGTTACGTCATATACGTCGGCATATGCCGTATACGCTACTCATACGCTACGCATACGCTACTCATACGCCGCCAGATGCCGCCAGATGCCGGCTTATGTGAAGCGTATGAGGCATATGCCGCCATACGCTTTCATAAATCCGTCCATCCAAATTTTGTTGTGCATGCTCAAAAAATCTCGACCTATGAGGGCGTATGGCCATACGCTGCTCATACGCTACTCATACGCCAGCATACGCTCCTCATACGCCGGCGTACGCTCCTCGTACGCTAGGGGTACGCCGGCATAGGTTTTTCATACGCTCAACTTGCGTCACCGGCGTATCTCTAGCGTATCTCTAGCGTATGTAGCGTACGCATTACCTACGAGTTACGTATGGGAGCGTACTCCTAGCATATGCACAGCGTATGCACAGCATATGCACAGCGTATTCCAAGCATATGCCATAGGTCTCGACATCGATCTTGACTCATACGCTACTCATACGCTCATACGCTATGCATACGCTATGCGTATGCTACTCATACGCTACTCGTACGCTCCACATGCCAATCAAAACCATCAAAAAATGTCACAGCACGCTCGCATACGCTCCTCATATGCTCCTCGTACGCTCCTCATAGGTTCCACATATGCTCAAAACCACCCGAAAGGTCACCAAATGTCATCATAGGCCGGCACGCGCAGGACCTACGTAGGTTTTCAATACGCTCCCGCTATACGCCATAATGTGACAGGGCCTTTATGAGCTGTCACATGGGAAGCTGCCGGCCTAACCAATAGTCATCGCCCCCCCTCCGAAGCGGTGGGCTACAGATAACGGTTGGTTGGTTGTTGGAGTTTTACACCCTGACAACATCTACGGTCATATCATATTGAGAGTGGGCGGCGGGGTGAGGGAAGGGTGTGGGGGAATGGGGTGGGAGAGGAGTGGGGCCGGGGGTGAGGGGACGGTGTGTGGGGGCGGGGTGGGGGACGGAGCGTGGGGGACGGAAAGGACCGAAGGGATGGAGTGTGGGAGACGGGGGTGGTGGTGTGAGAGTGCACACAAGTGTACACTCATTGCAACTTTATAGGGTTGCCCAACACGGAAAGTAGTCTGCCAGCACCATGACCAGATATCCCACTCAGTCACATTATCCTAACACTGAGCTAATCAGTCCTTGCCCTATCCTATTAATGCCGAGCACCAAGCTAGGAAGCAACAAGTATCAATTTTGTAAGTCATTGGTTTGACTCGACCGGGACTCAAACTCCCGATCTCCTGCACAGGAGGCCTGCGCTCTACCGATTCGGCCACCGCGTCCGGTTTGTCCAGAAGGTGATTACCAATTTGGGGCGATCGATGAAATACAACCGGAAGAGTAGCCTACGGTATCGATTACACGAAAAGAATGCGCGTCACCACCACAACAAATGAAACCCAACAAGACACCAGCAATATCATATACTGCAGATTAAACGACTCAGGCCCGATTCTGCCTTGCCGGAGCCTAATTAGGTGCCACCGGGCGCGGTGACCTAATCGGTAGAGCGCGGGCTGGTCGTGCGGAAGGTCGGGAGTTCAATTCCCGGTCGAGTCAAACCAATGATTTATAAAATTGATCCTTTTCGCTTCCTAGCCTGGCACTTGGCATTAATAGAATAGGGCAATGACTGGTTAGCTCAGTGTCAGGATAATGTGATTGATTGGGATATTAGGTTATGGTGGCAGCAGCATTATTTCCCAGTGAGGCAGCACTATATAGTCGCCATGAGTGTTCACTCTCAGAAGTCGGTACCAGTGCTGATATGACCTTAGATGTTGCCAGTACGTCAAACTCCAACAACCAACCAACCTAATTAGGTTGCCAACAACCCCTGCAGCAGGAACATACACTGCAGACTTCCTTGTGATCTCAGCTCCTTCTGAGAGAGCCTCTACCAGCAAGCCCAGAATCTATGTGTGTGGCACAAGGGGAGAAGGTACATGAAGGACCCAACACCGCTATACCTAGAACATGACAACGAAGAGGAAGATGGCCATGTCTTTAATGTACATAATCACCAACGAATATAACGTCGGGATATTAATAGAAAATGAGATATTAATAGAAAATATGAATTGACCAAACTTGCTAGGTTTCCGCGGACTGATCAAAATCCACTTTGCTAGGCCAGGTACTCAATGAGCCAGAATGATGGAAAGCTGGTGTATGTAACCCCCTTTTTATTGCTACTCTGGCCACCCCAGTTACACCCCCTCTCCCTCCATTTCCCCAATAACAAATATAATAAAATAATTCAGAACAATTAAAATAAAATAAACCATTAATTTTCCATAAGGAAAGAACAACATACATTTTACCATACCACTATTTTAATTATATATGTGAACAGATCTAACGGCATCTCATGCTGAAAATATGGGGGACCATTAGACGTCACCAACTGAGAGTACAGGACAAACTGATCACTTGTTCAACTATAACTTCAATCCTAATATCATTCTGTAAACTATCATGGTGTTCTCTGTGGCGGAGTGGTTAGAGTGTCTGATTTTTTCTATGTCAGACTCCTAATCTGAAGGTCGGTGGTTCAATTCCCTGTGCCCCCACCTCCGCCAATTTGGATTTCCACCGCTGTGTATAACTTACAGCGTCATCAAAGGCCGGTTGCTCTCATACCATGTCGATGTGGTCTGTGAGGTTAAAAATCCCTTGGGCCGGTAAAAGTGTAGGCTCGGGCTTTCTATCAACAAACTGTCTAATGGTGAAAACAAGTCTAGTCAGACTTATCCATGATAGGCAGTATACATCTCAACAACAACAAAATCAAAAGATCATAGGTTTATTCTCCTGCAAAAGTCCTATAACAAATACAAATTGAGAGTAAGCAATGTTGCCACCTATTTATTACTAACCGGAAAGTTTCACTGACTAATCTGTCTCACTCATATTGTGATCTTTTAACACCGGAAAATCAGGACTACCACGATGTCAATACTTATATATCATAAACATGTTGTAATTATGCATGCTAGTAATGATATTACACTAAAGCCAAGATAGTGTCAATAACTTATATCCTGTGAAATCATGCTACACAAACAATTCCCAAGCAATCAATATATCTAATAGCTAGTACCTTGTTCTAACCCGACTTTTCACAGTCGAAGTATAAAAGAGAAAGGTACAAATGACATAAGCACCTCTGTGCACAATTATAATTGAGCATGTTGGCGAGGCTAACATGTATAATTTGCGAACGAGGCAATCTGGCTTTGTTTACCTCACGCCTCCTTTCACAGTCTCAACTCAGTCTACCTCGCTGCCTCTTACTGTTCACTTCGCATAGCCTGTCCTCAGGCCGAATTGATTTCTTGATTAAACCTTTCAAAAGTTTCATGTTCTCTTTCTGTCCTGTTACTTAGCCGAGTGAAGCGAATTATAATGTAGATATCAACAATGTATAGGGCCAGAAGATTTTCTTGGCACTTAACAAATGTGTATTCTGATGAATAAATGCTTACCCAAAAAATAAGAGAAATTGCAATTTCTTTTACAATAAACTACTATAGGTTATTTGTCTGAGCAGGGAGGGATAACACGGACGGTCCTTACAGAAATGATCACATAATGCAGTTTAGTGTGTGTCCACAAAGGGAAGCTATCCACAGTGCTGTGTGTAGTTTCGCTGCCTGCTGTGTTTACCTTAATACCATTTAGCCCTCACAGGGGTATATTTGTGGAGAGTTGATGATTGTGGCCTGCAATGCAATTACAACGAAACCAAAATAATCCAAGCTATGAATAATGTAAGAGGAGTTCTGTCGCTGGATAACTCACGGAGAAGATAATTATATCCTACAACTCCTGTGCGCTATGCTCGATTGCACTCTCCAAGCACACGAATACGCTAACCCAACATCAACAAAGCAAAATCGGCTGGGAGAGCGTCCGCTCACACACACACACAGACGCTCACACTCACGCGCAGACGATATTGGGCAATCGTTGGCGCTTATTTCCCCCCTTCCGGTGACGAGTCTTACCTGCCAATAAACAGGAAGTGACCTTTGGCCCCCTTGCGCGCGGCAGCCTTGATGAGTTTGCGCACTGTCATCCCCTCGCAGAAGCAGACGACAACGCGCGCGTTCTCCATTTTCTTGAGGTTTTCGATCACGTCATCATAGGCCTCGTCGTCCGCGTTGTTGGACACCTTGTCGGACGTGGCTTCGCAGAGGCCGGCCTTCTTGGCCATTGTGCGGAACTCCTGCATTCCGCTGAAGCCGTAGTTTCCTGCAGAATACAACGAGATTGTGACAGTTTAGTTTACTGAACCAGTTTTTGTTTTTGGTGCGCTGAAGGCTGCAAATCTGCAGCACTGTATGGTCACTGCTGAAAGCAGTCCCATGTGGTCGGGAGTTGGCTTCCGATGGGTAGTGGTCAGAGAAATTGGGAGGGGGGGGAGGAAGGAAAAAGGCAGCCTAAGACCCCAACCACAGTCCTCTGAGAGGGCCAGCGGAGGCTGGGTGGTTGGTGTAGTTGTATTCGCCCCAGTAAGACTCTATGCCATACAGTGTTATTTGCTATCTGAAGCATTGCTGCTGAAATTGCTTGCTTGTCTAAAACTGCATAGTCCGATAAAATATAAAATTTGTCAAAATCAAAGCGATTGTGTACATTTGGTTTTACATATCTGACTTAGATAGGCTACGAATGCATTTATTAAACATCTGTTTCTGCATATAATGGCATACTTAGAGAGCAGAGAGAACTTGGTAAGTTTTTTTTGTTTTTTTTTACGTCTTAGCAACATCTATGGTCATAACAGGAGTGACTTGGTAAGTGAGTTCTAAAACAAACACGACTTGCTTTGCAAAACGGTCCCCCCCTCGCAACCCCAAACTCATCCACCCATTAACCCACTGCACACACACAAAACACCCACAAACAAGTACCTCCCAAAGAACAAAAGATAATAGGGGACAAACAATGTGAGAAAAAAAAATAGGAGAAATAAAGAAGGAATCGGGTAATGTTGAGATGATGTTGTTATGTTATGTTGTTGTTTGTTGTTTTACCTCCTAGTCCGTCATATCAACATCTAAGGTCATATCAGAATGGGTACCGACATTTGACAGTGCACACTCATGGCAACTTTATAGTGCTGTGCTACCAAGATATCAGGCTGCCAGCGCCATGACCCGATATCCCACACAGTCACATTAGCCTGATACTGTGCTAAGCAGTACTTATCCTATTCTATTAATGGCGAGTGCCAGGCTAGGTAGCGACAAGTATCAATTTCATAAGTCATTGATTTGACTCGGCTGGGATGGATTCGAACTCCCGACCTTCCGCATGGGAAGCCTACGCTATACCGATTAGGCTACCGTGTCCGGTATGAGATGCTTATGTCATAGGGTTTTCAACTTCCAGTTCAAGCCAGGCCGGCTAAACTGCCCCCTGGTGTCGACCTGCAACATGTGCCCATGCGCAGGGCGGGAGGCGCCGGGTGGCCATAGGGTGTTTTGATAACTTTAGCCGGTCACGTCCATTTTGGATGGTAATTTGTTTTTCATAGTAGGCAGCGGTGAGAACTGAGGGAGGAGGATGGGGGGGGGGGGTTGTGGTGGTGGTACTTGTGGGAGTTTTACGTCCTGGCATATCAGGATGGGTACCGACTTGAGACAGTGCACAGTCATGGCAACTTTGCAGTGCTGCTCCCAATGAGAGACCAGACCACCAGTACCATGACCTGATATCCCACTCAGTTACATTATCCTGACACTGAGCCAACCAGTCCTTGACCTATCCTAATAATGCCGAGCGCCTGGCTAGGAAGGCTTCCGAGGTGAGGTGGATGGGTGTGATATATTAGGTGTGGTAATTGAGGTGGGTGTGAGAATGTGGTGCCGGGATGTGGGGGCTGGGTTGGTGGTTGGTGGGTGGTAACGGTGTGACATATGCTGGTGTGGGTGTGGGTGTGTTGCTAGTGGCATAGTATAGAACACCATGCGCCAGGCGGGTGGGCGGGCTAGCAGGCGGGCAGGCATGCGGATAGGCGGGTGGACGGGAAGGCGGACAGGCGGACAGGCGTACAGGCGGGCAGGCAGGCAGGCAGGCGGGCAGCCGGATAGGCGGGAAGGCGGGCAGGTGGGCGGGCAGGCGGACAGGCATGCGGGTGGGTGGGTGGGCAGGTGGGAGGGTGAGTGAGTGGGTGGGAAGGCAGGCGGGCAGCCACAGCTGTGGTGTCGTGGCTGGCCGTATAGGTGGGAATTATGGAGATTTAAACATGAAACTGGGCGCAGCCCGGTACTGACCCATCACTAATCACACCCACCTACCCACGTGACCGCGCCGGCCGACCGGCCAGGCAGCACGGGTAGCGGCAGGTTTGTGTGTGTGTTGAAGGCAGTGTGGAGGGGGAGGTGGAAGGGGGACTAGATAGTTGGTAGTGCTGGGTTGTATGTGGGGAGGGTGATGCAGAGGGGGAAGGGAAGGAGGAGAGATGGGAGGGGGAGGGGCGAGCGGAGGAGGTGGGACGGGGTGGGGGGAAAGGGGGGAGAGAGGAGAGGGGAGACGTGGGAGGTGGGAGGGGCGAAGGGAAGGGGGGAGAGGAGGGAAGGGAATGGGGAGAGGAGGGAGGGGAAGGGGGAGAGGAGGGAGGGGAAGGAGGAAAGGAGGGAGGGGAAGGGAGGGAGGAAGGAGGAGGGAAGAGGTGAGAGGGAGAGGGGAAGGGGAAAGAGGGGAGAGGTAGGAGGGGGAGGAGGGTGGAGATAATGGGTCTGGTTCGCCACTAGTGGCAGGTGTTCCCAAAGACCCTATAATACTAAGATGGCTCACTCCCTATCTCTCCAATGGTAATGTACATTTCGCAGTGCCACCTTGTGGTGGGTTTGATCAGCCAGCTGCTGGTTGGTGTTTCACATGTAAACACATACAATTATATTATACATGAGATAGGTAAGTATGAATACACACCAATATGAAATTGCTATGAACAAATACCCATCATCATCAGCATCATCATCAGCATCACCATCATCACACATCTTTCACATTATACACGCATTATATACATTTATACATATAATATAGCACATGTTTAACCAAGAGAACAGCCAGCGCACCAAGTGGTGGGTCTGATCATTTTGATTACACAGTACAGGCTGAGTCAGCCGTCTTAGTATTATAGGGTCTTTGGTGTTCCTCTAAGTAGTTGTAGTGTGGGAAAGGAAGGTATGTAAGCGTGTGCGTGTCCGTGTCCGTGTGTGTGCTTGAGTTTGGATGAGGATAAGAGGGGACCACATGGGAGGAAGAGGCCTGGTTCGATACCATGCTGTGTATCTGTGCGGGTGGGGTTGGGGGTGGGGGTGGGGTAGGGTGCACGTGAGTGCACTTGTGCGTGTTTGGCTTTAGGCTTGGTTTTGGGTGAGGGTGAGGGTGTGGGTGTGGGTGTGGGTGTGGGTGTGGGTGTGGGTGTGGGTGTGGGTGTGGGTGTGGGTGTGGGTGTGGGTGTGGGTGAAGGTGAGAGTGAGAGTGAGAATGAGGGTGAGGTCGAGAGTGAGAGTGACAGTGAGGGTGGGTGAGGGTGAGAGTAAGGGTGAGGGTGAGGGTGAGGTGAGAGTGAGGGTGAGAGTAAGGGTGAGGGTGAGTGATGGTGAGAGTGAGGGTGGGTGAGGGTGAGAGTGAGGGTGAGGATGAGGGTGAGGGTGGGTAGGGTGAGGGTGAGGGTGAGAGTGAGAGTGAGGGTGAGGGTGGGTGAGAGTGAGGGTGGTTGTGAGGGTGAGGGTGAGGGTGAGGGTGAGGGTGAGGATGAGGGTGAGGGTGAGAGTGAGGGTGAGGGTGAGGTTGAGAGTGAGGGTGAGGGTGAGAGTGAGGGTGAGGGTGAGGGCGAGGGTGAGGTTGAGAGTGAGGGTGAGGGTGAGGGTGGGTGAGAGTGAGGGTGAGGGTGAGAGTGAGGGTGAGGGTGAGGGTGGGTGAGAGTGAGGGTGGGTGAGGGTGAGAGTGAGGGTGAGGGTGAGGGTGAGGGTGAGGGTGAGGGTGGGGGTGAGGGTGAGGGTGAGAGTGAGAGTGAGGGTGAGGGTGGGTGAGAGTGAGGGTGGATGAGGGTGAGAGTGAGGGTGAGGGTAAGGGTGAGAGTGAGAGTGAGGGTGAGTGTGAGGGTGAGCGTGATCAAGTAAAGGCGGCAGGCGCCCCCTCCCAACCCCCTCCGGCGCTCTCACCGTGGGAAACGCCATTACGGCGTGTGTGGACGGCCTGTGGTAAGGGGTGCATTACGGAGAAAGGACATTGTCATAGCCGAGCACCATCTAGCGGCGACCACGTGACTTATGCACATTCCGACAAGCTCTTATCACTTTAGTTCTCAGCTGAGTCGTCCTACACATTATTGCACTTGCCTCACAACCCATCTCCCTTTCACCTCCACACCCAATATACACAGCACCCCCCCTCCCCCATCCCCGACCCACGGCCCAGATCAAGACATCGAAAGCATCTGTGATTTCACTGCCGCGGGGTTGATTGAATTTCGTGGATTGTTATCAACTTTAAAAAGAAGATGGCAATGGGCCATTCTTCATCTTCGTTCAATTATATGACCGGACGTGGTGGCCGAATCGACAGAGCACACACTTACCGTGCAGAAGGTCGGGAGCTGGAATGTCGGCAGAGTCAAATCAATGACTTACAAAACTGACACTTGTCGCTACCTAGCCTGGCACTCAGCATTAATAGGATAGGGCAAGGATTGAAGTTAAGCTCCGATTCAGGATGATCTGACTGAGTGGGATATTAGGTTATGGTGCCAGCAATCTGGTGCCACAGTGAGGCAGCATTATAAAGCGGCTATGAGCGCCCACTGTCATAAGTTGCTATGACCCTAGTTGCCAGGATCTAAAACCCCAACAAACACACATTCGGTAATCGAATGAGCGGCAGTGAGCGTGGTTAACTATGCGGCCCAGACAAAGACATCGAAAGCATCTGTGATTTCAATGCGGCGGGGATTGATTGAATTTTGTTGTAAACCCCCAACAAACACCATTCGGTAATCGAATGAGCGGCAGTGAGCGTGGGAAACTATGCTGTCCACCTATAGGGTGGTTAGGAGGGCGCCATTAAAGCTGAGCGCGGAAACGGAACCTCTCTCACCCACGTACTGTGCACATGCGCACCATTTGCTCCCCACAACGTTGGTGTTGGCAGTTTGAGGGAGATGTTGAGGGTAGGGCGGGGGGGGGGGGGAGATATATCGGATGGGGAAGGGTTGGTGGTGTGGGTGTGGGTTGAGAAGCGGGGTGGTGGATGGGATTGATGGATGGGGGGAAGGAGTGGGTCTTGGGATTGAGGGATAGGGGATGTTGAGTAAGGGAATGGGGGATGGGATTGATGCATAGGGGAAGGAGTGGGGCGGGGGTGTTGAGTGGGGGATAGGGATTGGGGATGGGGGATGGGGGATGGGGATGGAGGATGGGCATGGAGGATGGGGGATGGGGGATGCGGGATGCCGGATGGGGATGGGGGATGAGGGATGGGGGATGGAGGATGGAGGATGGGGATGGGAGATGGGGGATGGGGATGGGGGATGGGGGATGGGGATGGGGATGGAGGATGGGGGATGGGCGATGGGGATGGGAGATGGGGGATGGAGGATGGGGGATGGGGGATGGGGGATGGGAGATGGGGATGGGAGATGGGGGATGGGGGATGGGAGATGGGGATGGGAGATGGGGGATGGGGGATGGGGGATGGGAGGACGGGATTGAGTGACGGGAAGGAGTATCGGGGTGGGGCGGGGTGGGGGGGGGGAAGTGACCTCTCAAAGCCATGCATCACGGCACGCCGGGCTATGTTGAGAAGGGTGGGGGCAGAAGGGCATTAAAAGGCAACAGACGTCAAACCCAATGAAATGCCGTCGGGCAGAAAATGAAGGCGGTGACCGGGTGGTGGGCGTCGGGTGTCAGGGAGCCGGGAGAATTTTACAGGGTGTCGGGAGCCGGGAGCTGACAGACGGGAGGAGGGCGGACCGGCGGGGTTATCTGTGACGTCCATTGGTGGGGAGCAGTCTCACAGGTGACACTGTTGCCAGGTACAGAGGAGACTAAACGGGGATGAGCTGGGAAGGAAGGAAGAAGGGGGTGGGGGGGGGATTGAAGGGGTGGGGGGGTCTTCCCTCTGTGTCTGCTTGTGCCTATGTATTTCTTCCCTATCTTCCGATTTATTTTCTCTCCTCATCTCCTTTCTTTATATTAGAGGGAGAGGGGGGAGGGGGAAGGAGAGGGAGAGGGGGAGGGGAGGAGGGGAGGGGGAGGGAGGGGGAGGAGGAGGGGGAGTGGAGAGGCCTTTCCCCTCTCATTCCCTGTCATTCTCCCTCTCCGCCCATGCCTCCCCCTCACCTCTCCCTCTCCCCTCCCTCTCCTTCTCATTCTCCCTCTTCCCCGTCTGCTCCTCCTTCCTCTACTCTCCCTTCTGTCTGCTCCCCCTCTGTCTCCCTCCGTGTGCCTCTCATTCTGCATCTTTCTCCCCCTGCGTCCCCCTCACCTTCCCTCCCCTGACTCTCCCTGCCTCCTCCTGCCCCTCTCCCTTTCTACCTCCCCTCAACTCTCCCTCTTCCGTCCCATCCCCTCCCTCTCCTTCTCCCTCCATCCCTTTCTGCTTCCCTCTCCCTCTGCCTCTCTCCCCCTTTCCACTTCTTCCCCTTCCCTCTCACTCGGCTCCAATTCTTTCTCATTATTCATCTTTCTTCCCATGCTTTCCTTTCCCTGTGCCTTCCTCAGCCTCCCTCTGCAACGCTCCATTTCTAGCTCTCTCTTCAGCTCTCCCTCTCCCTCCCAGATTCCCAGATATGCACATCTATATATATACGGGGATAACAAAGGAGTGACGCCCTTTTCTGGTTATGCATTCAATATAATCAGGGTCGAGAAGGACTTTCTAAACAGAGAAAGGACATTAGCAAAACCGGAACAGACGTGACGGGCGTTGAGAAAGTAAGTCTCCAATGGTCATAATCTGGGAGCTTTGCAATCCATCTTCCTTTAATAATTACCCACTACAGCTTAGCTCTTCCCCATCTCTGTATCTTTCTCTATATATATCTATATACACAGTATATATGTATATATATATAATCTCATAGGAGAAAGTAGGGAGCTGTAGGGGAGACCAACACAGCATCTATCAATAAGCGGATTTACTTAAAGATGTAGTACAGAAGATTTACATTCAACTAAATAAAAAGATCAACACCCATCGACGGGCTGAGGCTGAAAGGGCTAATGCCCCGGTCACATCCACGTTAGTGGACGTTGAACGTAGGTGAACGTAGTGGAGGCTAACGTTGGTCAAACATGGTGTAAGTACGTTAAACTACATTGAAATAGGTTAAGATATGGCAGGTTTTGGTATGGATAAATATGTTACAGTACGAATAAATATGTTACGGTATGGATAAATATATTTCGGTATGGATGCCAGTATGTTCAACTATGTTCAACTACATTCAACTACGTTAGCATCCACTACGTTCACCTACATCCACTAACGGCTATGTGACAAGGGCTTCATCCAAGTTTGCTAGAGTATGCTAGAGCATGCTAGAGTATGCTACAGTACACTAGAGTATGCTAGAGTATGCTAGCATCCCGGATGTAAATTCAGCCTCTAACGTAGTGCTCTTTTGAACATATCCAAAAATTAAATTGGACATCACGCTCACCCATGATATTACCAAGTTAACATCACGGACAAGTATGGATGCCGGTATGTTCAACTACGTTCAACTACGTTCAACTACGTTCAACTACATTAGCCTCCACTACATTCAACTACGTCCACTAATGTGTATGTGACCGGGGCATAAGAAGCACTGATCAGGTAGATAAACCTACGCCGACAAAGTGTAATGTAGCGGCCCGCCTATAGACACTACGCCTAAATAAGATGAAAAAGAATCTCAACAACCATTTCGCCCCATTTCGGCGAACCTCATCTGTATGGCATGATAAGACACACGGTGCTGAGACTGTCCCTGCTGTCACTAATGTGACAGTAGACAGTATGCGAGTGCTGCCTATTACTCCCATAGTGGTTGGTCGGTTGGTCGGTTGTTGGGGTTTTACATCCTGGCAACATCTAAGGTCATATCAGGACGGGTACCGACTTGTGACAGTGCACACTCATGAGACTCCTAGTGCTGTCCAACAAGGAAATCAGGCCGCTGGCACCATAACCCAGTATCCCAATTACTCACATTATCCTGACACTGAGGTAACCAGTCCTTGCCTATTCTATTAATGCTGAATGCCAGATTAGGAACCGACAAGTATCAATTTTATAAGTCATAGGTTTGACTCGACCAGGAACCAAACTCCTGATCTCCCGCACGCGAGGTCCGCGCCATTGCCAATGTCTAACTTTTATTTCAAATGATTAACTTTTTGGATATTTGAAATAGAAAACAACATGCACAATTAATTTGTGAAAGCATGCCAAAACTCTGAATACAATCCACTTCTACAGTACCAGCTTCTACTACTAATTGCCTCAGTATTCCCTTCTACATAGAAACAAAATGCTTAATAAGTGCATCAGTATCTAAGTTAGATATCTAGTATAACATCTAGATAATTGTTTGGGTTTTGACAATTCAATGCTTTATCAGACTATGCAGCCTTAAGGGTTTGTGTCTTTCTTTTCTTTTCTTAAAATTGTTATTTTACAATGGCATTTCGCGACTGCAGTCGTCAACAAGAAAGTTATGGCTTCCTTTTCTTTCCTTTTTTTCTTTCTTTGCGACGGTAAGCGAAGGAGCGGGAAGAGGAGGAAGGTGGTGAGGGGGCAATTATCAGCCCGGGCAGATAATTAGGAGGTACAGATTACTCAGATTATCATGCATAGCCACTAGTCCCACCGTGAGCAACTCATGCATAAGCGAGCAGTTTATGCTTTATGGACGTGCATATTGAATTTAGTGCTTGTAGACGATTTCCAGCACCAACTCCGCCCTCTGGCGGCAGTAGCAGAGCTAAGGTTTTGAAGGAAGCAGCTTAGTAACTTCACATCATATGCTGCGGAAAATGTATTTGAGAGGGTTTCCGCCATTAGTCCACCCTCTGGCGGAAGTTGCGAGAACTACTGTGGTGGGTAGAAGCTCATTGTGCAGAAAGATATGTGAAAAAGGTCCAATTGGCGATTTCCACCAGCTGACATCATTGCAAGAAATATTGTTATGGGTAATAATTCTGTGTGCAGTATATAACCCGTGGAACAAAAGTGTTATAGCAGATTTCCGCCACCAGCATTCCCTCTGGTGGCAACGGGATGAACCAATGTTGTGGGCAGCAGCTCAGGGTATAGTATAGGTTGCGGTATTATAGAGGGTTTCCACCACTATCCTGCCCTCTGATAGCATGGGCAATAACTAATGTTGTGGGCAACATCCTGGTGTGCAGCATATTTTGTGGAAATGTCAGACGATGTCCAACCCATAAGGTCGCCATGAGTGCACACTGTCACAAGTCGGTACATCTTCTGATATGACCCTAGATTTGTTTGTTTGTTGTCGTTTTACGTACTAGTAACATCTAAGGTCATATCATGATGGGAACCGACTTGTGACAGTGCACACTCATGGTGACGTTATAGTGCTGCCCCCACTGGGAGGCCAGGCCCCCAGCACCATGACTTGGTATCCCACTCAGTCACATTATCCTGACACTGAACCAACCAGTCCTTGCCCTATCCTAATGGGGACCTTTCAGTTTGCATGAGTCTCTCGCCAGATGGCGCACCATGCCGGTCTCTGTAATGCTTTGGTTGGATAGAAGCCGGTCATTCTACTATCTAGTGTGCGGATTTTGGTGGGTGTGGTGGGAGTGCATGGGGATTTAGGGGTGTGTGGTGGGGTCTTAGGGATGCCTTACAATCTTTAGCATCCCTAAACCCCCACCTCACACCTAGACTCCCACCACAGCCCTAAATCCCCATGATACACCCCACACACCTATACCCCCTACACCCCACGACACACACCTATACCCCCAGTACCCCTTACACCCCAACCACACACCTAAACCCCCACCACACACTTACGCCCCCACCACACATCTACACCCTCACCACACACACACTACACCTACACCACCACACAAACATACACCCTCACCACACACACCTACACCTCAACCACACACACCTACACCCCCCACACACCACCACCACACACATACACACTCACCACATCACCACACACACCTACACCCCCACCACATCCCTAAACCCCCATCACAAACCTACACCCCACCACACACATACACCCCACAGCTACACCCCCACCACACACATATCTACACCCCCACCACATCTCTAAACCCCCACCCCACATCACCACCCCCACCACACACCTACACCACCACCATCACACACACACACACCTACACCCTTCTATCCAACCATTATGGCCGACTTGGACCGGGAACGGGTGCTGCCACCAAGTGTATATCGAGAGAACTGGCTCATGAAAGCTCCCCATAATGCCGAGCGCCTGGCTAGGAAGCGACAAGTATTAATGTTTAAGTCATTGGTTTGACGAGACCAGGGTTCGAACCCACGATTTACCAACACGGGAGACGGACACTCTAACTCATTCGGCCATCCCGTCTGGTTCATAGGTCCAACCGTTCCAAGTTGTCAATAAGCAAAGCTCAAATAAACAAGTGAGAAACACTCTCTCCCCTCCCCTATCGTGCCTATTTACAATTCTACTCCTTCACGTCACAACCCAACTCTCACTGTCATATTAAGACCCTAAGAGGGGACTGTCCACCCAGATAATTAATGGAACTGGGCTCTAATTGGAACATCATATTTGATGCCTTGTCCTTGACTACACACTGTTAGTGCGAGGATGCGATGTGATATATGACAGCTTGGAGCAAACAAAATTAACTACATGGTTAACGGAAATAAATATATTCTAAACACTTTTGTAAAGTCATGACTGCGATCTGTAACAAGATTTATTTTGTTAACTCATGAGTAACATGTGTAACATTGCCTAAAGCCACGGGCAGAAGCTTAAATTAACCATTATTATTATTGACGCGAAATGATTATTTATCATGAAGGATAACCATTAGCATAAGAATACATTGGACCAACTATGTTCGACACAAATGGACTTTAATTCTTTTTTTTTTTAAAGAAGAGATTCACTGTTTTAATTATTATTTAATCTTAACATTTTATTATTATTATTATTATTATTATTATTATTTTATATATATTTTTATTATTATCTTTGTTTGTGGGGGGCAGCTATTCTACAACACCGCAAAGTCCTAAAATGAACCGATTCCCACTCTACGCGTATTAAACTTGGCAACTGGGCTTAGTGAGGACGATCAGTCGAGGACTATATAATAAAGTCAGGTAAATCTGTACAAGTAACCTAGTCAATTACCGCATACACAGCGACAGCAGCGATCCTACGGGCTCCAGAAGGAGTTACACAGAGCGGCATCAGTAGTGCATTATGGAAATGACACTGTGATGTGAGAGGATATCGATATATATATATATATATGTATATATATATATATATATTACAGGCCAACGTCAGGGATACAAAGCAGTGCCAGATTTACCTACATGCTTGGAATGCTAGGGCCTAAACAATCTAGGGGGGGGGGGGTCTCCGGACAAGGTGTATACTATTTTTGACATTGCCATATGCCTTTGGGAGGTGCCTCAGAAGTGGAATATCCTAGGGCCTCTCTTCATCTTAAGACCCTGTCACATTACGGCGTATGGCGGGAGCGTATTGAAAACCTACGTAGGTCCTGCGCGTGCCGGCCTATGATGACATTTGGTGACCTTTCGGGTGGTTTTGAGCGTATGTGGAACCTAAGAGGAGCGTATGAGGAGCGTATGAGGAGCGTATGGGAGCGTATGGGAGCGTGCTGTGACATGTTTTGACAGTATGGGCCATACGCCCTCATAGGTCGGGTTTTTTTAAGCATGCACAAACAAATTTGGACGGACGGATTTAAGAAAGCGTATGGCGGTGTATGCCTCATACGCTTCACATACGCCGGCATCTGGCGGCATCTGGTGGCGTATGAGTAGCGTATGAGTAGCGTATGCGTAGTGTATGAGTAGCGTATACGGCATATGCCGACGTATATGACGTAACGCGCTTACGCCGCCATACGCTCCCGCAAAAAACCCTAATGTGACAGCCCCTTAAGTCCGGCACTGCTATTAAGTCGGTTGGTTGTTGGGGTTTTACGTCGTTGGAACATCTAAGGTCATATCAGGACGGGTACCTACTTGTGACAGTGCACACTGATGGCAATCTGTTAGTGCTGCCCCACTGAGTGACCAGGAGATACCACTCAGTCACATCCCGACACTGAGCCAACCATTCCTTGCCCTAATAATGATGAGCGCCTGGCTAGGAAGCGACAATTATCAATTTTTCAAGTCATTGGTTTGACTCGACCAGGGTTTGAATTCCACAATCTACCAAAACGGGAGACATACGCTCAACCCATTCGGCCATCCCGTCTGGTCCTCATATTAAGTAATAAGGGAGTTTGGTTCCCAGTCGAGTCAAACCAACGACTTACAAATTCATACTTGTAGCTTCCTAGCCTTGCACTTGGCATTAATAGAATACAGCAAGGACTGGTTAGCTCAGTGTCAGGATAATGTGACTGAGTGGGATATCCTGTCATGGTGCCGGTGGACTGATTTCCCAATGAGGTAGCACTATAAAGTACCCAACCTGATATGACATGAGATGTTGCCAGGATGTAAGACTCCAACAACCAACCAATGTAGCCGTAGCCATGATTCTGGCCATGGTTCTGGCCATGGCACGACCACCACCTCCACCTACACCACCACACTCCGGCAGCGCTAGCGTTGACAAACGCTGAAGGCACAGCGCCGCCCCATCTGGCGGCAGGAATAAGAAACTTGCGCCCCCTAGCGGCACCTGGATATGCGCCGGTGTTTTATTGACGTCCTACAGAGGGCGTGCCCGATGCCGGGGCTTGTCAAATTGATATTGATTAGCCAGGCCTGGGCTCACGACCGTGGTATGTGTGAGAGTGTGTGAGTGGGTGTGTGGGTGTGTGTGGGTGTGGGTGTGTGGGTGTGTGTGGGTGTGTATGTGTGTGTGTGGGTGTGTATGTGTGTGTGTGTGTGGGTGCGTGTGGGTGTGTATGTGGGTATGTGTGTGGGCGGGTGGGTGTGTGTGGGTGTGGGCTGGTGGGTGTGGGTGTGGGTGTGGGCTGGTGTGTGTGTGTGTGTGTGTGTGTGTGTGGGTGTGGGTGTGGGTGTGGGTGTATGTGGTGGGTGTGGACGTGGGCGTGGTCATGGGCATGCTTGGTGATTGGTCTTTTTTTCTTCTTCTTCTTTCTATTTTTTTTACCGGGATATTGCCACCGCGTTTTGTCAAATTCTACCAAACACCATCCCCATCCAATGGAACATCTGTCATTGAGCACAGCGCTCCCTCTCCCTTCCACCACACTTCCCTTACCACCACACCCGGTCCCTACCAGTACTACCACACTCCCACTCCACTACACCACACCTCCCCTTGCTCCACGATCCTCCACTCCCCCACCACCACACTCCACTTCCACCACACCACACCTCCCCTTCACCCCCTCTGCTACCACTCCACCCCCTCTATCCCCACCAGCACACTCCCCACTCCACTACACCATACCTCCCCTCGCTCCATCACCCTCCACTCCCCCACCACCACACTCCCCACTCCACTACACCACACCTCCCCTTGCTCCACCACACTCCACTTCCACCACACCACACCTTCCCTTCACCCCCTCCGCTCCCACTACACCCCCTACCACTACACTCCCTCTCCCTTCCACCACATCCCCGCCCCCCACCACCACCACACCCGGTCCCTACCAGTACTACCACACTCCCACTCCACTACACCAAACCTCCCCTTGCTCCACCACCCTCCACTCCCCCACCACCACACTCCCTTTCCACCACACCACACCTCCCCTTCACCCCCTCCGCTACCACTACACCCCCTCTATCCCCACCAGCACACTCCCCACTCCACTACACCACACCTCCCCTTGCTCAAGCACACTCCACTTCCCCACCACCACACTCCCCTTCCACCACACCGCACCTCCCCTTCACCACCTCCGCTACCACTGCACCCCCTCTCTCCCCACCACCACACTCCCCCCTCTCCACTACCACCACCCTACCAACACACTCGCCCCTGCTCCTCCCACCATACACTCCCTTCTCCCCCAACCCCACCACCACCCTCCCCCTCCCCCAACCACTCAGCCACACTCCATGCGAAGCCATTTGACATTTAGTGACAATAACATTTGACGTTGATGAAACCCCAGCTGTCACAGGGAATGGGGATACACGGCTGGGGATTAACCCGGGGATCCCTCCCCGGCAGCGCCGTCTAATAACTCCGTTTTTCTGCAGTTCGCCGTTTGGTGGCGTAACTGTCGCTGGAGTCCCTCAACATTGTCGGGCTGACGCGATCTGCGCATCGGGAAAGGCACTCAAAGGCACTCACAGCCACTCAGAGACCTCAATACGTCATCAGTACGTGTGGCAATGGAACGCATGTCGATATCAGCAAAGTGTGTCTGTATGTGTGAGTGGGGGGGGGGGGGTCGTGGGGGGCGTCGTGGGTGAGGGGGGTCTTGGGTGTGGGGGTCGTTGGTGTGGATGGTCGTGGGGGTTGGGGGGTCGTTGGTGTGGATAGTCGTGGGGTGGAGGGTCGTGGGGTGGGGGTCGTGGGGGTGGTTGTCATAGGGTTGGGGTGTCGTGGGGGTGGGGGCACGTAGGGGTGGAGGGTCGTGGGGGTGCAGAATCGTGGGGGTGGGGGTGAGTGGAGGGTTGGGGTGGGGGTGATTCTGCTTCACCAACACATCTCCGGTATGACTCACCAAAATAACACTAACATAATTTTATTTTGTTGTGTGCTTAGATTCATTGCGCAGGAACGAATAAAGGGTTTGTGCCGAAAGAGTGGTCTTCCGTTGTTTGTGAAAATGTAATGAATGGTTGGTTGGATAGTTGTTACAACCTGGCAACATCTAAGGTCACATCAGGACGGGTTTTGTTTGTTTGTTGTTCTTTTACGTCCTAGCAACATCTAAGGTCATATTAGGACGGGTCCCTACTTGTGACAGTTTGCGCTCAAGGTGATTTTATAGTGCTGCCCCACTGGGAAATCAGGCCACTGGCACCATGACCCGATATCCCACTCAGTCACATTATCCTGAGACTGTGTTAACCAGTCCTTGCCCTATCCTAATAATGCCGAGTACCAGGCTAGGAAGTGACGAGTATACATTTTTAAGTCATTGGTTTGACTCGACCGTGAACCAAACTCACAAACTCCCGATCTTCCGCACGCGAGGCCTGTGCTATACCGATTCGGCCACCACGCCCGGTCATCAGGACGGGTACCGACTTATGACTGTCTGCACTCCTGGCAACACTATAGTGCTGCCCCAATGGGTAATCAAACCATTGGCACCATGACCCGATATCCCACTCCCATAGTATTTATCCAAAATAATTTCCTGTCTTACAGATAAAGACTCCATAGAAAAGGGAATTCTTACTAAGAAATATATGTGAAATATATGGTAATATTATTCATCCAGGTAAATGTCATGGACCATATGGTTTCCCTTGAATTCTATAGCTAATGTTTATACAATTGCATTTGCTACTACTCTCTACTCCAGTCATCCAATCGGCAGCCATCCATCTGCCATCTTCACTTAACTGACACCAGGGGGCGACACCACCGCCCTGCTCCACTCGTTAGGCACCTAATGGATTCTGCCCTTTTAAGAGGGCCCCACATATAACTGTCCTAGCACTCACCGCACCCACATTTTAATCACCCTGGCAACAAGTCCCCATTGTTTATTGATGTTTTACGTCCTAGTAACATCTAAGTTCATATCAGTACGAGTATCAACTTGTGACAGTGCATAATGCCGAAGCTTCCTCTCATCCCACTAGCTTGGTTGGTTGTTGGTGTTTTATATCCTCGCAACATCTAAGGTCATATCAGGATGGGTACGCACTTGTGACAGTCCACACTCATGGCAACTTTATAGTGCTGCCCCACTGGGAAATCAGGCTGCCAGCACCATGACCCGATATCCCACTCAGTCACATTATCCTGATGCTGAGCGAACCAGTCCTTGTCCTATCCTATTAATGCTGAGCACCAAGCTAGGAAGTGACAAGCATAAATTCTCTAAGTCATTGGTTTGACTCAACCGGGAATCAAACTCCTGATCTGCCACACAGGTAGATACAAGATTCACCCCGTACTGCTGCAGTAGGGGTGCAAACCAACCCTATGTAAAAGCTGTTGAATAAACGGGTCAATGAAATGAGAGCCTGATGCGCGAGAAGGAAGAACAGAGGCGGAGGTGGGAAAACTGAGGCGTTTATTGTGACGCCTCGGGCAACATACAGAGAAACAGTGAAAATAACAATAAATGACAAAGTAAGGTACAAACAGGGTAACTGAGGAGGTAAACAGGCTGAGGAGGCACAGAGCAATACAGGGGGCTCATGAGGAGCAGGGGGCTCGCGAGGAGCAAAGAGTCAGGGGCTCATGAGGAGCAGAGGATAAATAGTGAGGGGCTCATAAGGAGCAGTGTCAGAGTTGGTAGAGGGGGGGCCGAGGAGCCCTCCGCCGCAGAGGGGGGAGGGTAGAGGAGGGAGAGTTGGGGTGGGTGGGTGGAGAAGAAAAAGGGCAGAGAGCTGGAAGGGGGCTGGAGGCTGAGTGCCTGAGGGAGGCCGGCGGGCGGCCTTATAAGGGGGGAAGTGAGCAGAGGCAGGAGGGGGGTGAGTCGCTCAGGGCCTGGGGGAGGTGAGCAGTGGCGGGGGTGAGTCGCTCAGGGGCGGGGGGAGGTGAGCAGTGGCAGGAGGGGGGGGTGAGTCGCTCAGGGGGGGGGGGGAGGTGAGCAGTGGCAGGAGGGGGGGGTGAGTCGCTCAGGGCCGGGTGAGTCGCTCTCCCTCCCCTCGCATCAAACGAAATGCTTCGCATTACGACCAATTTCACAATGTAAGAAGCAACAATTATTCTTTACATCTGTCTTATTATTAGCCCGCTAACTTTGAGTTGAAAAGTATAATATAATATCTAGTTTAATAAGATTTAAAAGTGAAATCGACGGGGTTCTATGGCCGCCATCTTGTCTTTTTGCATTCTCTCCCATTTCACCAACTCTGTGCCTATATAAATAGCCATTTGATACTGGAGGCAGACATTCTACTCCCTGGTCCATACTAAAGCTATTTTCGCCCGTATTTAGACTACGTTGTCGTTCACCCGTGTACTACAAGTACCGGGTGAATCTTTTATCTCCCACACAGGAAGCCTGCGATCTAATGCGCCCGATATTCCACTAGGATACTGTGTCATTATCCTGGCACTGTGCCAATTTTAAAACCTCCTGTCCTAGCAATGCCGAGCGCTTGCTTAGATAGCGAGAACCGTTGATTTTGCAAGCCATCGGTTTGATTCGGCCGGGAAATTCAAACACACGACTTCCGGTATGGGAAGCTACCGCTCTACCAGTGGACCATAACTTCCGGTTCGGCAGAGTGCAGCGGCGTGTAATGATGGCTCCATTTAGTTATTTAGTGGACGTCAATTACAATGAGCTTCTAGAGAGAGAATGGTTAGGTGGTTGTTGTGGTTTTACATCCTGGCAACATCTAAGGTCATATCAAGATAAATACCGACTTGTGACTGTGTGCACTCATAACAACTTTATAGTGCTGCCCCACTGGGAAATCAGGCTGCCGCCCACCATGACCCGAGCTAACCAGTGCTTGCCCTATTCTATTAATGTCGAGCGCCAGGCTAGGAAGCGACAAGTATCAATTTTAAAGTCATTGGTTTGACTCGACCGGGAACCGGAATCCCTACCTTCCGATTAGGCCACCGCGCCCGGTCCCATCTTGTTATTTAATGGACGTTAATTGCAATGAGCTTCTATGGAGAGAATGAGTGATGATAATTAGTTTTACTGCATTGTTGGTAACAAAACCCATATCCATAGCGAGGAATGAATGGGGTCCATTTTCTCGCTCAATAAACACGCGCAATTCTGAGAAACAAGCATGTTCACATCAGGATTGACTGGGACGAGGTTCAGGTGGTAGAGTTTCCACCTGTGAAGATGTTGGTCATCCTAGCGATCCTTCTCAGTGGACCTATTTGCAGTTTGCGCTATTTTCCGTTCCAACCAGTGGCCCACAACTGGTTCATTAAACGCTGGGGAATGTGCTGTCCTGTCTGTGGGAAAGTGCATATAAAATACCCCTTGCTGCTTATTGGAAAGAGTAGCCTATGTGGCGGCAGTGGGTTTCCTCCTAGGAAATATATCAGAATGACCTTATGTTTGACATCCAATAGTCCATGATATGAAAATCAATGTGCTCTAGAGGAGTCGTTAAATTTAAACAACCTTCATTGTTGGTAACAAAACCTGTATCCTACCGAGGAATGAATGGGGTCCATTTTCCCGCTCAATAAATACGCGCAATTCTGAGAAACAAGCATGTTCACATCAGGAATAAGCTCCCCCACTGAGAGTTCTAGCATATCAGATACCATCTAGTGACTGAAAACTGAGGCTCTGGCAGAAGGGTATGGTGCACCGCCAGAGGGAGACTGTAGTAGGCACTTTACGTAATGAAAATGGAACATAATGATGGTGATTTTGCAACCAGTTACTCCTGGGGTAATGCTCTCATATCGTGAGGCCGAACGTGGTGGCCGAATGAGTAGAGTGCAGGCTTCCCGTGCGGAAAGTGAGGAGTTCGAAACCCGGCCGAGTCAAACCAAAGAAATGCACAACTTGATACTTGTTGCTAGCTAGCCTGGGGTTTTGCCATTACTAAGATAGGGCAATGACTGGTTTGCTCAGTATCAGGATAATGTGACTGAGTGGGAAATCGGGGCATGGTGCAGTCGGCCTGATATCCCAGTGGGGCAGCATTATAAAGTCGCTATGAGTGCACACAGTCACATGTCGGTACTCATCCTGATATGACCTTTGATGTTGCCAGTATGTAAAACACCAACATGCAACAACATTTCACCTCGGGGATATGGAAATTGATGTAGGTATATGATTTGATAACTGATGTAGTTATGCCATCTGGTAACTGATGTAGCTATGACATCTGATAACTTACGTAGCTAGGACATGTGCTCACTGATTGAGGTATATGATCTGACAACTGATCTATCTATGACATCTGATAACTGATGTAGCTATGACATCTGATAACTTACATAGCTAGGGTATCTGATCACTAATGTAAGGATATGATCTGATAATTGATGTAACTATCGCTTATGATAACTGATGTAGTTATCATGTATGGTAACTGATGTAGCTGTGCCATCTTATATCTGATGTAGCTATGGATATGATATCTGATGTAGATGTGGGATCTAATAAATGATGTAACGATGTGCTCTGACAACTGATGTAGATAATATGATAACCGATGCACCCAGCTAATAAGTGCTGCTGATATATCCTTTGAAAATTGACATAGCTATATCATATGATAACTGTTGCAACAAAATGATCTACTAACTGATGTAGCTTTTTTCCGTTGGCAACTGATTTCGTGATATCATCTAATAACTGACAAACATATATAATCTGATAACTGATGAAGCCATATCATCAGAAAATTGATGGAGTGATGTCACCTGATAATTGATGCACGTATGTGATGCAGGTACAACTGATAACTGATTTAGCAATATCATCTGAAAACTGATGCAGCTATATCACCTGACAATTGATGTTGATATATCATATGATACCTGATGCAGGAAGATGATCTGATAACTGATGTAGGTATATCATCCGGAATCTGATCTACTGATACCATCTGGTAATGGACACACCTATATCATCTGATAACTAACCTTATGCACCATAATTGCACATATGCAACATAATTGTTAATTGTTAAGATGGAAAGACCAGCGCCTCTGTGCGGGAAAAAGATCTTATTAAACTGGAATAACAACATTGAACAAAACAAAACAAAACACAAAAACCCCTATTGTGGCTGCTCATGTGGTGATGGGTGGAACTACCGTAGCTGTGAGGTCCAAAGAACCAAGCACACTGACGTTTGTTTGTTGTTCGTTTGTTGTTGTTTTATGTCCTAGCAACATCTAAGGTAATATCAGGACGGGTACAAACTTGTGACAGTGTGCACTCATGGCGACTTTACACTGCTGCCGCACTAGGGGACCAGGCCACGAGCACCCACTCCATCACATTATCTTGACACTGAGCCAACCAATCCTTGCCCTATGCTAATAATGCCGAGTGCCTGGCTAGGAAGCGACAAGTATCAATGTTTAAGTCATTGGTTTGACTCGTCCAGGATTCGAACCCACAAATCCATCGGTTCGGATCCCCTGATCTCACAAAACAGTAGACGGACGCTCAACTCATTCGGCCATCCCGTCCAGTCGAAACACTGATGTAATTGTGGGTGAACAGGAATAGCCTTGGCTTACCGAGCAATCAGCCAGGGAACACCGGTGGCAGGTCTAACGTGGAGGTTCTACCCTCCCTCACACCCCCCTGCCCCCACGCCCCCATACCCCACCGTCACCATCTGAAAGCGACCATCACCGTGGTGCCAGGATGAACCCTATCCCAAACTGCACTCACATAAACCTGCCTGTCGTCTGCCGGATGGATTGGTCGCATGGAGACGGGAGAGGTAATGTTGGAACGCAGCAAACAAGGTGGTCGAGTGTTCCACCCACGCCATGGGATTAATTAAGGAGCAGGTGCGCAGTGAGTGCGTTAAAAAGACAATCCTGCACTTCCCACGGATTGTGCACCATTCATGCTTCAAGCGCGTGCGGTGGTGAATTGGCGTGGTCGAAGTCCAGCAGTGTCTTCGACAGGCACCGAGGAGTACATACAACCTCCCCACTGGCATTGCTGCAAACTGATGTAGCTATGACATCTGATAACTTACATAGCTAGGGTATCTGATCACTAATGTAAGGATATGATCTGATAATTGATGTAACTATCGCTTATGATAACTGATGTAGTTATCATGTATGGTACCAGGCCACGAGTATACATGGTGGCGCCACTAGAACTGTTTGGTAGGTGAATGGGATAGGACAAGATATGTGTGATTTGATCTTCTGAAATATATACATATACACATATGCATACATATATATATCATATGCATATATGTGCTTTATAATCTATTATGGGAATATAAACAAGGACACTACCACTTATCAGTTCTTTTATATATATATAAATATATATATATATATATATATATAAATTATTACCTACCATCTTACTGGCATAGTTACTTCTTGCTTCTGCCACTATGGGGTCACCTGTGAGTGGCTCCTGACCCCTGACCTCTGACACCAGCTACCTCTGGTTACTACCGCCTCCAGACGGTCAGGTTATATATATGTATATATGTATATATGTTCCGCATATATACATAGATACAAACGAAGTGCGAGAAACACAGGTTTTAGTTCATTTTGCGCACCGCAGGTGGCGTTTCAGTCGCCCGTTCCACACCCGGGGTTAATATAACGTGTACAATAAATATGTGATGTATAACGCATTATACAAGTATAAATGCTAAGGGGGCTATTAATAACTATGCCAGTGATTAAAGTCACACCCAACTCATTCTCTTCCTTATGATATTTGTGTAATGCTAATATATATATATATATATATATATATATATATATATATATATATATATATATATATATATATATAGAAACCGTTCATTGTGCTCCGTTAATTGATATTATTATACTTCATTATAATGCACATATAGATATATACAAATATACGTATCTATACATATATATGCATATACATATGGCACAATGAGTGGCGGGTACAGTGTGCAGGGGTGGTGGTACGACCATCGGAGCTGGGGTTGGGGAGGCTGGAACAGTAGATGATTAGGACATACTCCATCAGTCCATGGAGCTGAGTAAGTGATGAGGGAAAGGAGGGAATTGTGGGCCATTAAACTTGTATAATTCTTATACATCATATATACATATATACATATATGCATATATGCATTAAACATATATATGTATCTACATATATACGTAAATATATAAATATGTATATATGTATAAATGTATACATGCACAAATATAAATTCATATATATATATATATGGATAGCGATAAGCCCGCTATCGCATGTAATAAGGCCTGGAGTGGGTTGCCAGGGGTGGGTCCAGCATGCACCTCTCCGCCTCCTGCGCGGGGCCTCTCCTCCACTAGCTCTGAGGAATTTGTTATACATATATATACATATATACCAACATATATTTAAATCTATGAATATATATATATATATAGTAATTGTTTAAATAGTGTCGAAGACACTCATAATTGTAGATTTCCCCACCTTGTGCGAATCGCCTTCTGCTGCAGGCAGGATACCGACCATGTGGGGCGGAGTGCGGCGGGTCGCAGGAGACCTAATTCACATGCTGCCCACTTGTCTCTTTTGTTCTTGTCCGGAAGGTACTTTGGGAGTAAGTACCCCTTTACTATACACGCATGTCACTGCCGGGTCCGCAGCCCTGACCTCCGGGCGCAGATAAAATAAGCCTTCAAGGCTGAGACCACGGCACATATACCTCCGGACTGAAGGCAGTGTTTACTCTACTGGATATAGTACATCGTGGGGGGTGTGAAATCGCCACACAGGATCCTGATCTCATTTCGTTTTACTGGAGTGAGGTGCGTATGGATCCAATTGATCAGACAAGATACTTGTATGCTTGGTTTAGTCTGGTGAGTAAGAAGGAAAGTGACATCAAGTGAAAGCGGTGATTCGCTATAAGCTAATGTTTCATTTTGTCAACGCCTACTGATGGTTGTGAATGGTGTTGGGTGGTAGTGGTTGGTGCGTGGTATTGGTTGGTTGGTTATGGTGGGTGGTGATGCGTGGTGTTGGGTGGTGGTGGGGGTGGTTGGTGGTTGGTAAGGGTGGTTGGTGGGTGGTGATGGGTGGTGGATGGTGGTTGGTATGGGTGGGGATTGGTGGTGGATGGTGGTGGTGGGAGTGGGAGTGGTGATGGTGATGGCTGGTAGTGGTGGTGGTGGTTGGTAATGGTGGGGTAGTGGTGATGTTTATTAGTGGTACTAGTTGGTAGTGGTAGTTAGTAGTGGTGGGTGGTGGTTAGTAGTGGGGTGGTTGGTGGTTGGTATGGGTGGTGATTGGTGGTGGATTGTGGTGGTGGGTGTCGAATGGTGGTGGTGGGAGTGGGAGTGGTGATGGTGATGGCTGGTAGTGGTGGTGGTGGTTGGTAATGGTGGGGTAGTGGTGATGTTTAGTAGTGGTACTAGTTGGTAGTGGTAGTTAGTAGTGGTTGGGTTGGTGGTTGGTATGGGAGGTGATTGGTGGTGGATGGTGGTGGTGGGTGTCGAATGGTGGTGGTGGGAGTGGGAGTGGTGATGGTGATGGCTGGTAGTGGTGGTGCTGGTTGGTAATGGTGGGGTAGTGGTGATGTTTATTAGTGGTACTAGTTGGTAGTGGTAGTTAGTAGTGGTGGGTGGTGGTTAGTAGTGGGATGGTTGGTGGTTGGTATGGGTGGTGATTGGTGGTGGATGGTGGTGGTGGGTGTCGAATGGTGGTGGTGGGAGTGGGAGTGGTGATGGTGATGGCTGGTAGTGGTGGTGGTGGTTGGTAATGGTGGGGTAGTGGTGATGTTTAGTAGTGGTACTAGTGGGTAGTGGTGATGTTTAGTAGTGGTACTAGTGGGTAGTGGTGATGTTTAGTAGTGGTACTAATGGATAGTGGTAGTTAGTAGTGGTGGGTGGTGGTTAGCTGTGGTGACTGGTACTAGTGGGAGGTAGTGGTGTTTGGTCCTGGTTGCTTTGGTTGGTGGTTACTGGTCATAGTGGCGGTTGGTAGGGGTGATGGATAGCTGTGGCTAGTGGCGGGTGGTGGTGGGTAATGGGGTGACGGAATGTGGTGGTCGGTGGTGGTAGGTGATGGTGGGTAGTGGTGGGTGGTGGTGTGTAGTGGTGAATAGTGGTGGTGGGTAGTGGTGGGTGGTGGTGTGTAGTGGTGAGTGGTGGTGGTGGATGGCGGTGGTGGATGGTGGTGTGCGGTGCTTGGTGGTGTGCTGTTGTTGGTAGTGGCGGCTGGTGGTGGTGGCGGCTGGTGGTGCTGGTTGAAGGATGGTAGTGGCGGTAGATGGTGGTGGTGGGTGGTTACAAATGGCGGTGGTTGGTGGTGAGTACTGTTGTGTAGTGGTGGGTGGTGGTTGGTGGTTGATGGATGGTGGTGACGGGTGGTGGCGGATGGCGGTGGTTGGTGGTGAGTACTGTTGTGTAGTGGTGGGTGGTGGTGGTGGTGGGTGGTTGATGGATGGTGGTGGCGGTAGATGATGGAGGTGGGTGGTGGCAGATGGTGGTGGTGGATGGTGGTGTGCGGTGCTTGGTGGTGTGCGGTGCTTGGTAGTGGCGGATGGTGGTGGTGGCGGCTGGTGGTGCTGGTTGATGGATGGTGGTGGCGGTAGATGGTGGTGGTGGGTGGTTACAGATGGCGCTAGTTGGTGGTGAGTACTGTTGTGTAGTGGTGGGTGGTGGTGGTGGGTGGTTGATGGCTGGTGGTGACGGGTGGTGGCAGATGGCGGTGGTGGGCGGTGGTGCGTGATGATGGTTGATGGGTGGTGGTGGCAGTAGATGGTGGTTGATGGCGGTGGGTGGTGGTAGGTGGTGCCCGGTAGCAGATAGCAGTGGTACTGCTGGCTGGCTATCAACCCTCCAGTGTGAACTGCCCCTCTCATGGTGATAGCCGTGCTATGGTGACTAATCTATTATGGATCAGCCTAGATATCCAGCCTCCAGCACCTTCGGTACTTAATCGCATGAACTATGCAGTCCTTATCGGAAGACGAGGCTTCACAAGCGGATCCGATAGCACGGTTCTACTCCGGGAATACTCAGGTGAGGTAGTGCCACAGGCACAGGACCTCAAGTACACATTGCCTGAGGCAGTGCTCGGTTCAAGTCCCGCCTGATACCAGTGACATACAATCTTAGCTCTACACACACCTAGCGACATTCTTTTTTTGGGGGCTTGGTTGGATGGTTGTTGGAATTGTACATCCTGGCAACATCTAAGGTCATATCAGGATGGGTACTGACATGTGACAGTGCACACTCATGGTGATTTTACAGTGCTGCCCACTGGGAAATCAGGCCGCAGGCACTATGACATGATATCCCACTCAATCACATTATCCTGACACTGAGCTAACCCTTACTTTGACCCAGTCTCAGATCGAACCCACGACTTCCGACCTGGGAAATGAGCACCCTATTTATAGTCAGAGCCCTATTTATAGTAATAATAAATTCCACACCTCAAGTAAGACTATCAAGCTGTGCATAGTGGAAGACCCCCTTCCCCCACCCAATGTGTACCGTTGAAAACGGTCAGCTGGTGGCGCGCATTTAGTTCATTATTACATAATATAATTGTCTCAGTTCAGCCGCAGTTAGCTGCTCCAAACAATAGTTCTTTAGACTAACGTCAGAGGGGGGGGGGGGGCATTGCTGGTGGAAAATGTCCATATTCTATTCATATATGACATTATATGAGAGTAAACTTGGTGTAGTTCCTAAACAACACCGCAGGTGGCGCCAGTTGTTCTACAAAAGCCAATTATACTGCTTTTTTTTATAGCATGTAAGAGGGAACAATAAGAGCATGATTCAGGTCTACTTTCTTGACTGTATAGCAGTGACTTATATTATAGTGGGCGATCGAGAAATAAAGGGACATTGAATCTCCTGTTATAAATATTCACATAATCAAGTACAGCATCTATAATGCATATTGAGTAACTGTCGCTATTTATAAATATGTGATGGGCATAATTAATTATACAAATACGATAATGAAAAAGTCAAGTGTTAGATAGCCAACTACCCTCTGCCTCCAATACCAGCTTCCTTTGCAAACCTCACCGGCTAACTCCGTAAGTCCCCACAGGGGGAAAACGGAATATATATATAATTTGTTGGTTAGCTAACGGGACCAAAATGCCTCTAGCCGCCAGAAAATAGTTCTGGAACAACCATGAATCCTCATGAACATCCATTGGTGTCCCCAGGGCAAATCATTGACTGTTTCGCAGCAGCGTGCAAGTACAAAGTTAGGAAATAATTGGCTACGAGCAGCTCTCTGACCAGCTCCCGAGGAGTTACCGAGCAGCTCCCAGAGCAATTACCAAGCATCTCCTCCCAAGCAGCTCCGGGCCAGGTCGCCTAGCAACTCCAGAGCAGCTCCCCGGCAACACTGGGAAGCTTCATAGCGAGACTCGAGCAGATTCTGAGAAGTTATCTACTAACCCTGAGCAGTTCGTGAGCAGCTCCCGAGACGCTTCCAAACAGAGCTCCAGAGTAGTTCCCTGGAAGCTCCAGAGTAGCTCCCTGGCAGCTCCTCCCGAGCAACTCTCGAGCATCTCCCGAGCAACTCCCGAGCAGCTCCGAAGGAGCTCTAGGGCACCTCCCGAGAAGCTCGAGGAGCAGCTCATAAAAGGCGTTGACCAGCTTCCAAGCAGATTATGAACAGTTCATGAACCACTACCTACTGAAACAGGTTCAGAACCGGTTCGCGAACATCACCCGAGAGACTCTCGAGCGACTGTTGCGTCACTACCGAACAGCTTCATGAGTCAATACCGAAAAGCAGCAGCGACGGAACCACTACCGAGCAGATCCCCATAGGTCCTGAGGAACTCCATGACCGGTCCACCATTGGTTCCCGGCAGCCCCCAGACCGGTTTGGCATTGGAGGGAGAGGGGTGGAGGGCGTAATGGGCGCAGTCTTAGTAGTGATGGATGGAGGGGGGGGGGAGAAGGAGGGAGTAGGGAGTGTTCCTGAACGCTGTCTGCAGGGTCTGAGCTGGGCATATGGATCCGAGCTGTAAGGTCCACTCTGCAGGGTCAGGGATGCAACGTGGTAGAATGCGATAATACCCAAAGACTACACACTGCTTCCTTCCTTCCTTAGTGCCTGTTTGATATCATTCAAACAATGAACAATAACACTAGTGCTATCATACTGCTGTGGTACTTGTAATTTTGAAACTGATCATGAACTATCTCAAGCTAACCAAAATCGTCTGCAGAGAAAAAAGTGTGTCCTTCACCAACTAGACTCTCTGACTGCAGCTGTACACACATGTCCAACATGCCAATGCGCATTCCAAGCACACAATTGGACTCATCGCCACTGAAGGAAACCTAGGGTACTTAATCTGATAAATATCTTAAATATCTTAAATCCATTGTGCTATATATGTTGCAAATTGTGTATTTAACAGGTATTGCTAGCCTATTTTAGTACATATATACACCACATGCCCTTTTTCTGTAAATAATTCTGATTTGAAGAACTGGCTGGAAGACCAGTCCTTTGGGCGTTGGAAAAAGAACCTATTCATAAGGGAAAACCAACATATTTACCCAAAAGAATCCCTAAAGACCCATATCGATTTAGTTGTAAATTTGAAGTATTCTTTACCCTGGTCACTTGGTAGGATTGACCCACATAGGAGTAATCACCCGTACTACATATAGACTCGAGAGCAATAGTGCTCCGACTGTTCACATCTAAGAGCACCATACATATATAAATAAATAGATATACGTATATATATATATATACATATATATATAAATATATATGAGTCGGGTGGGGCAGTTAGCGGTGTATTGGACTGGGCCTATTTTGGCAATTCTCCTGCCGATCTAAGGCAATACCCTTGATGATGCAAGGCAATTCTCCAGACGATGTAATGCTATACTAAGCGCAGGTAAACACCCCCTGCCGGCCAACCCAACGTGATAAGGGGCGCTCATCAATAATATGTACCCCCCAGCATCGAAGAAGTTCCAAGGGGATATGCAAATAAGGTCATCATGCAGCAGTTGTTTGCTTCTGGTAAATAACAACCTTCTTGTATAGAATCACAAAGAGAGCATTACAACACGACGCTTTCAAATATTACCCGCCCCCGTCCCTCCTCCTCCACATCCAACTAGATATTTTGAACACTGTTCAAATAGTAACAACATGCTAAGTGTGATATTGTTAGAAGGTCGTGTCCACACATTTTTACTCTTTCTAAATTTAGATTAAATAAAATCTAGATTACAAAATCTAGATTAAAACAAATCTAAATTTAAATCTAGAGCAAGTATCACCACTGTAGTGGACACCTGTGTTAATTTAAAAAAATGAGAATATCGCAGTTAATTGCACAGTGGATTGATTTTCTTTCGGTTGGCAGAGCTACAAGGATGAACTGCTTGATTAGAACATAGACGACATGTGAGGGATGACATGCCTTACGTAATTTATATTTGAATAATTAATTATGCAACACATAATGAAATAGGTATCGCATTAAATTATTAGTCACTGTCAATACCCGTCCTGATATGACCTTAGATGTTGCCAAGACGTAAAACTCCAACAACAAATCAACTTTATTTCTGCATTAAGCGTAGTTACTGTCCGCCTCCACCACCATGCCAACCTTGAAGTGCCTAGCCGGTACAACACACCTTGGCTGTTCGCAGAGAAGTAAGTGACTGCTTCACTTATCCGAGGCAGTACTGTGTGTACACCTGCCACTGACCGGGTCGGTGAGTACTTCATTTTATTTTATTTGTATTTATTTTTATGCTGATAGATCCTGATATGACTGTTATGATGCATATATAAACCATATAAACAACCCGGTGTTCCTTACTTATTCACGTGATATATTCTATGACATAGCATGATTCCGGGCCAGTGTGCTAATCATTACACCATCCAGGGTCCCTGATGTCACCACCTAACTGACGCCTACCTGTTTATGCGAATCCCTGCCTGAGAGCTCAGTGCAGACTAGTAAACTACTAATCGTTCCGAAATGAACCAGACTTGCAATGCATGACTAACTGCTTAAGACCAGAGAGCTTGTATATAGATGAGAGGGACAACTCCCGCGAAAATCGGTAACACAGGCTACCGTGGCGCTCCTGGCGGTTATTGTTGAACAAGCTTTGAGTTTGACGGTACGTGCAGTGCAAAACATTAGTTTTATTCAAAATTAATAGAAATGCAGAAGCCTAACCTTATCAATTTAATATAATCCTTTTGGTAAACATCTTTTCTATATGTGTTCCAAGCGGTTTGTGTCTAGGTCATGTGGTTTTAGAGATATTTCACTTTTTCTGGATGAAGATTGCTCACCGCCATTGACAATGCCTTGAGTTTGCCGTACGTGTAGTGCAAAACGTGAATTTTATTCAAAATTAATAGAAATACAGAACCCTAACCATATCAATTTAATATAGTCTCATCGGTAAATATGTTTTCTATATGTGTTCCAAACAGTTTGTTTCTATGTGGTGTACTTTTAGAGATATTTCACTTTTTCTGGATGAAGATTGCATACGACCATTGACAATGCCTTGAGTTTGCACATATGCGTAAACTGTTCAACAACCACCACTTGGAGTGCCACAGTCGGCAGCTGTTACAAGGTCTAGTATGGCAGTTGTCCCTCTCATCTATATACAAGCTCTCTGTTAACACCGAGAGAGGAGGTGGGTATGGAGCAGCTGAGGAAGGGGGATGAGTTGGTTGTTGGTTGGTTGTTGGAGTTTTACCTCCTAGGAACATCTATGGTCATATCAGGATGGGTACCGACTTGTGACACTGCACACTCATGGCGACTTTATAGTGTTGCCCCACTGGGAGACCAGGCCACCAGCACCATGAACTGATATCCCACTCAGTCACATTATCCTGACACTGAGCCAACCAGTCCTTGCCCTATCCTTATAATACCGAGCACCTGGCTAATAAGCGACAAGTATACCATTTTTAAGTCATTGGTTTGACTCGACCAGGGTTCGAAACCGTGGGTTCGAATCCCACTATCTAACAAAAAGGGAGACGGGGGTGGGGGGGGGGGGGGTGAGAGAGTGGGGGGTGGGGTGGAGGAGTGTGAGAGGGGAGTGAAGTGTAGGCATACATAGGCATACATGGCCATATGTGGCACTGCAGAAAGCAATACACCCGCCGCCTAAAGTGGTCAATGGCTGATCCCGAGTCATCCATCACTCGGCCTGAACAACACGAGCACCCACCGATCGAACTTGATTCGCCTCCGCTCCATCTCCTGATGGAGTCCAGTGACATTCGGGTGATGGTTGGTGGTCTGTCCATTAGTACACACTATCTGCAGGCATGAATCCTTCACCACCACCACCACCACAACAGCTATCACCACCACGATCTTCACCACACGCCACTGCCAGAAATTACCCACCACAACTATCACCACCACTATAATCACCACACACTACTGCCAGAAATTACCCACCTCAACTGTCACCACCACTATCTTCACCACACGCCACTGCCAGAAATTACCCACCACAACTATCACCACCACTATCTTCACCACACACCACTATCAGAAATTACTGACCACCACCATCTTCACCACACAGGACTCCCAGAAATGACTCACAACAACTATCATCACCACCATCTTCACCACACGCCACTGCCAGAAATTACTCACCACAACTATCACCACCACTATCTTCACCACACACTGCTATCAGAAATTACCCACCACAACTATCACCACCACTCTCTTCACCACATGCCACTGCCAGAAATCACTCACCACAACTATCACCACCTCTATCTTCACCACACACCGCTATCAGAAATTCCCCACCACAACTATCACCACCACTATCTTCGCCACACGCCCCTGCCAGAAATTACCCACCACAACTATCACCACCACTATCTTCACCACATACCGCTATCAGAAATTACCCACCTCAACTATCACCACCATTATCTTCACCACAGACCGCTATCAGAAATTACCCACCACAATCACCACCAGGAACATTATCGCAAAGAAACCATCTTCCTTACTTTAATTTGAAGTAATTTATATTTTAAAAGGTTAATTTTATAAGTATTTGAAGTGAAAACATGCGAAATTAATTGAATTGTGCACACCGAAATACTAGCGATAGGCATTCTAGATATATATTTTGAAGCATCGGGGCAGATATAACCGGAGCACTAAATTGCAATACATGTTTTAATTAGTGCACGAGTATGTACATTGTGCAGGTAAGATCAATTCGATTGCAATGTTTTGATTAAGAATATTTTATGTTTTTTCATAGGTTTGTGCAGCTTCAATAAACCAGAGGTAAGAACAAGAATTAAATATGAAGGGTTCAGGTTCAAATCCCTATAAACGCCAATCCAAAAATTGACTTAAACATTGCAGTAAAACATTCCAAAGGTAAATTTTTACATTCCTATATTTTGTCTATTCCTCCATAACCAGTTCTTCACAACCAATGTCGATTTAGAGGGAATTTAAATTACTTTTAAGTAAATTAAAAAAAAATGTTAAATCAATTTTTGGGTTGCTGTTTACGGGGATCATAACCCTGAACTCTTCATGCACTAATTATAATGAAAAGATGAACATAATTGTAGGCAGCGTTAGCGTCCACAATTAATCTCGTGAGAGAGGAAGTCAATATTGAAAGCTACTAGAGGAGAACATTTCCTGCAACACTCCTAGATTCAAATACCATCGAGAAGGCAAGACGTGTGTGCATATTCTCTATGAGATAGACCGAGGTGGAATGAACAAGCACTTTCCAAATATCAGAACGGCAGTGGAAAAGTGTAGTCTCTACAATTCAGCTCCCATGAATCAAAATGGTGAACCAGGCCCATCTCTACATATCAAACGTAAAGCTGTATGTGTTGTTATTGTTGCTTTACGTCCTAGCAACATCTAAGATCATTTCAGGACGGGCACTGACTTGTGACAGTGTACACTCCTGGCGAATTTAAAGTGCTGCCGCACTGGGAGACCAGACTGCCAGCACCATGACCCAATATCCCACACAACCACATTATCCTGATACCGTGTTAACCAACCCTTGCCCTATCCTATTAGTTAAAATACCGAACGCCAGGCTAGGAAGCAACACATATCAATTTTAAAGTAATTGCTTTGACTCGACCGGGAACCGAACTCCCGACCTTCCGCATTGGAAGTCCATATGGTAGAAACTCAAGGCCATCGGATGCTGCATCCCTAAGTATTCAGACTACAGCCAGATCTCAGGCTAAGGAATGCCATCTGCAGGCAGTGGCTCCGGATTAAGTGGCATACTTATGGGTCGATCTAAATGCAAGTGTGGCATAGGCGGGGCACTGAATAAGTGTGAGGACGATAGTGAGCGATGTGGAGTAAACCCTTGTTAATCCAGACTATTTTGTGCACATAACTCTATATCACATTAGCAAAATAGGCGCATCAGCGATTTTATCGCCGTCAAGGGATACATTGGATGACGGAAAGCGGCTTCATCCCTGATTTGACCAGTTACTGAGATGTCTACATTAAGCGGGGATCAGACTATTGCGAATTGACTGTGAATGTATGTTTATGTTTACATCTATAATACATATAATATATATAATATATATAATATCTATAATATATATAATATATAATATATATAATATATATAATATATATAATATATATAATATATATTATATATATATAATATATAATATATATATAATATATATAATATATATGATATATTCATAACATATATAATATATATATAATATACATAATATATATAATATATATAAAATATATAATATATATAATATATGAAGCGAAAGTTCTATCAAAGACCCTATAATACTAAGACGGCTCACTCCCTATCTCTCCCATGGTAATGTAAATTTCGCAGTGCCACCTTGTGGTGGGTTTGATCAGCCCGGCTGCTGGTTGGTGTTTCACATGTAAACACATACAATTATATTATACAGGAGATAAGTAAGTATGAATACACATCAATATGAAATTGCTATGAACAATTACACATCATCATCAGCGTCGGCATCATCACACATCTTTCACATTCATATATATACATTTATACATATTATATAGCAACTGTTTAACCAAGAGAACAGCCAGCACACCAAGTGGTGGGTTTGATAATTTTGATTACACAGTACAGGCTAAGTGAACCGTCTTAGTATTATAGGGTCTTTGGCTCTATCTAGCTGAATTTAGCTAGTAGTACATGGACATTAAATTATAAATCACACAATACTGGGGAAATGGACTTGATTGTAACTCTTGTGGGGGGGTGTTTTGCAAATGAAGGAAACATCATTTATAGAGCAAAATTCGAACCCACACTTCTGGGCCTACGACCCTAATCATTAGTCTATCTAGGCTGCCTGTGACAATCACAATACCCACGCCTATCTGTGCATGCGGTCTTTCACCGGGGCAGGCCAATGCAGCTCATTACGCTGTTTAATATCAGAACGCCCTGTATTTCTCTTAGCGCATCACATGTTGTAAAATAAAATATTTAAAAAACTCTCTATTGAGAGGCCTATGTAGATGTCATCATTCGTCAGAGTTCAATATATGGTACATTGTTGGAAGGGAAGGTGAATGGCAGCAGAGGGAGAGGGAGACCAAGAACATCATGGTTTACAAATATTTCACAGTGGACAAGCTTGAATTATTCACAGTCTATCAGAACAGCAGACCATCGGGACAAGTGGAGAACCATTGCATCCAACCCTCGACTAGAGGACGGAACTATTGATTGATTGATGTAGATGTAAGCTGAAAGAAAGTGACTAGTGAAAGGACATGAAGCCTGACATGTGTGCGCAGTTGACTTCAAGAATATCGCCTCCACAAAAGAAAATTATATAAATAAAAAGGTAAACAAATTCAAAATCAGAAAGGTTGGTTGGTTGTTGGAGTTTTACGTCCTGGCTACATCTAAGGTCATATCAGCATGCGTACTGACTTGTGACAATGTGCAAACATGGTGACTTTATAGTACTGCCCCACTGGGAAATCAGTCAGCTGGCACCATGACCAGGAGATCCCACTCAGTCACATTATACTGACACTGAGCTAACCAGTCCTTGCCCTATCTTATTAATGCTGAGCGCCAGGCTAGGAAGGGACAAATATCAGTTTTATCAGTCATTGGTTTGGCTCGACTGGGAACCTAACTTGTGATCTCCCACATGCGAGGCCCATGTTGTACTGACTCCGCCACCGTGCCCGCTAAAAGCGGAAAGAGAGGCTGCTGTAAACTCTATAAGTAATTGAAGGTGCATAATTTCCTCCGCAGGTGATCACATCAAATGCTGTCATAAGAAATCCTACCACCATTTTTAACTCGACCTCTTCTCCTCCCAGAGGGAAGGAAACGGAACTAGTTGTATTTAATTTCCAAGCAGGCCAGCAAGATTAACAAAGGGGAAGCAAGCTTACTTTGCAGGATCCAAGTATTTTATTTTCCAAGGCGTATCCAGTTAGAATGTTTGATGCCTCCCGGGGTGTTGACTGATGACCATTGCCGTTATTGCCTATTGAATGGCGTCGTCACAATGGGGAGCCACACTCCAACAGTGATATATTAACACATGTGCTACATTGTTTGTAATGTGATTCCTGCCTCTCATCCGTCATCCGATTTTGTGTTTATTATTATAATGCTCTATTATGCTTTATTATTTTCATCATGTGCTATGTTACTTTATTTTGCTTTATTATGCTTTGTGTGCTTCGTTATGCTTTATTATGCTTCAGTATGCTTAATTATCCTTAATTATGCTTTAGTATGCTTTATTATGCTGTAGTATGCTCTACTATGCTTTACTATGCTTCAGTGTGCGCCATTATGCTTTATTATGCTGTATTATGCTTTATTATGCTTTATTATGCTTTATTGTGCTTTATTATGCTTTATTATGCTTTATTATGCTTTATTATGCTTTATTATGCTTTATTATGCTTGAGTATGCTTGAGTATGCTTGATTATGCTTGATTATGCTTTATTATGCTTTATTATGCTTTATTATGCTTTATTATGCTTTAGTATGCTTTATTATGCTTTAGCATGCTTTACTATGCTTTAGTATGCTTTAGTATGCTTGATTATGCTTGATTATGCTTGATTATGCTTGATTATGCTTGATTACGCGTTATTAAGCTTTATTATGCTTTATTATGCTTTATTATGCTTTATTATGCTTTAGCATGCTTTACTATGCTTTAGTATGCTTTATTATGCTTTAGTGTGCTTTAGTACGCTTCAGTGTGCGCCATTATGCTTTATTTTGCTTTATTATGTTGTATCATGCTTGATTATGCTTGATTATGCTTTACTATGCTTTACACCTTATTGTGATTCATTATGCTTTATTATGTTGTATTGTGCTTAAAAATGCTTTATTATGCTTGAGTGTCCTCGATAATGCTTGATTATGTTATATTATGCTAGTGTATGCTATATTACGCTATATTCAGCGATATTGTGCTATATTCAGCGATATTGTGCTATGTTATGCTAGTGTATGCTATATTATGTTACATTATGAGATAATATGCTATATTATGCTTTATGATGCTATATTATGCTTTTGTGGGGTTATCACGAGAATACCCATAGTGTTAGTGTTAGTTGCATTGAGTAGTTTTAGGGAACAGTTCATGATGATTAAGTGTTTGTGATGTATCATAACTCCTGGCTACTTAATGCACCCATCTATCCTGACTGGTGGTGGAAAACACAAGAATGCTGGCTTGCTTCTTGTAGGGGAAGTTGTGGGTTCCAACCCCAGCGGAGTCAAGGCTATCACTTTCAAAATCGGTATTCTTCACTACCGAGCCTGGCAGTCGGCTTGTTAGGCTCGCATGTGTGCTGATTTAAAAAACAAAAATCAATATCAGGATAATGTGACTGAGTGGGATCTCAGGCCAGGCGGAGGCAATATCCTCGTGGGCATCACTATAAAGTCATGGGGATTTGAACCCACGACTTGTAGTGCAAGAAACCAGTGCTATGACAGACTTGGTCATACGGTCCGGTCTTGACATGTGCTAGAGATGCACATGGTAAATGCACAACAATCACTTTACATAATTAAAGACTGTTACAAAGTGAAACGAGGGCACCCTGATTCACAAACCAATCATAGGACGCTAATTAAGCAGCTCTGAAAATAGGTTTTATACACTCAGCATGGGAACTGAGACCCTTATCAAGAAAGCCGAGCTAATTATGTTATTGCATAATTTCATTTAGAATATCTTTTTAACATTTCTTTTTGAGCAAGCCGGTTTGCCCAGTCAGCCTTTATTTCACCATCTGTCCTCCACTCTCTGTTCGAGAAGGTGACACTTGGCGCATAATTTTATTAACGAAGTAAATGATACTAAACATGGTCCTTTGCTCATATACCTGTCCATCACTGATTTACTAGGCTAGAAATCTGTATAATTATTTCAACGGCACCTAGTACCGATACCACAATCATGTACGAGTGAGGCTGAATGTTTCTTCAAGTTTCATAGCCCGATGCCGATGGTTTTCATCAATTTTGTTCAAATATTATATATATATATATATATATATATATATACAAAGTTAATCATTATAATAATATATCTCAAATTGCTTTCCAGCGGCCTGATTTCCCGGTGAGGCAGCATTATCAAGTAGCCATGAGTGCGCACTATCACAAGTCGGTACCCATCCTTGTATGACCTTAGATGGTGCCAAGGCATTACACTCCAACAACCAACCAATCAACAAACTATTCACTGCACCTAGTATCAAAAACTTAGGGTTACCATTTTTATTTTCTCCATATATAGCCTCACTTCTAACACTTACGAAAACGGAATGAGAGCGATGCGAGATCTCGTCGGTGATAACGTGAATCTCACCCTGTCGATAATACCCTACTCAGCTGCTTCCGAGTGGGAACATAATGCGCCTACTTAGCTCTTATTGCATATCAGCCTATGGTGTCAGCCTGTTGGCATTCTTGACAAAATGAATTTGCCATGTTGTCACTTCAAATATCTCCAAAGTTAGCCATTTAAACTACAGATTATAATGATCAATCGAATGTATTTATCTCAGATAATTGCAGAAATTAGAAACTATCGGACGATGTTTTGTTTGTTTGTTGTTGTTTTACGTCCTAGCAACATCTAAGGTCATATCAGGAGTGTCGGACGATGTAACTATAAGGAGATAATTGCAAGTTTGGGGTGCTAGGAGCTGGCAATGTGGGTGTGATGGGTTATTTGGATGATGGTGGCTGCTGGACAAGCATAAGTAGTGGAGCTAGGATGACTCACAGGAGCCTGACGTCGGGCCATTATGTCTTTCGGTGTCCTCTGGTTACAGAAAGAGAGGGCGCCCTCATCTCCGGTTCAAGGATACCATCAAGAGAAACCTGAAGCTGCGAGACATTAAAACCGACTCATGGACATCGCTCTCACATCAGAGAGCTAAATGGAGAGCGACAGTCAAGTAATGAAAGCAGTCTTTGTCGCATTGCGACCGACAGCATGATGATGATGAGGTAAGTGTCTATCTACATCTAACACTGCTCTCTCAGCATCTGGTGCTGAACTGGAGTGACGAAGTGCCACGTAGCCGGCGCTAAAAATGCACCGACATCTGATCATAATGCTATTACCAATTATGCGAAGAAACTTGACCTTTCGGCGACAATCAATCTTCTAACTCACAAACAGCTGATGCTATCTGATTAAACTCTCTATCTGACTTCATCAATATTTGGAAACCATACATCTACGGTAGGGGGGATTTATTTTATTCTTTTGCAGTCGGAGTAACTATTCAAATTCTTCACTCCGATACAGTAGTACCTGTCTTTACAATTCATTAGATCGGCGAACCTCTGAAATATGCGGACACGTTCTTAATGTATAAACTGTCTTTGTTTTATTTGGGTGTCCGTCCTATGAGAGGACACCTGCTGTGTCACGATAATTTTGGTTTGGATGTAGAGTTTCCCATTGAAATCAAGTACTTTTTTTATTTGTATTTTTTTTATTGAGGCTGTATTTATACTGTCCATAGCATGTAAGCCCGGGTATCCAGGCTTGTTTTCAATGCTGACCAGCTGTAGTGTTGGTGTTGTCTTACCAAGCAGTAGCTGCTGAAAAGTTATTTGATTGTCTGCATTTCAGTAGCAGATAGATCTGTTGGTGCGTTTAGTAGCCTATGTTAGTTTTTTTGGGCCCTCTTGGCATTGAATTTTTGTTCTATTCTTATTACTATGTTAGTTGTTTTCTTAGGGTTCTATGTTAGTGTTTTGGGATTTTCTTGGGAAGAGTGTTCCGCTTTTTTCTACTTAATTCTATACTAGCCTATTTTATTTACATGTCCATAGGCCTGTACGTAATAGGTGGTTGAGTTATGTTTGTTTGAATTTGATTTGATTTATATTGTTGTTGGGTATGTTATCTGGCTTTTATATTTCCGGTTATCCCGCCCTGGGCTGTCCAGTTGGTGGGCCGTGACATATCACCTGCCCCCTTGTGGTGCAGTTCAGTTGGGGTTCCCAGTTTTTATTTTGCACAAATATTTGTTGTACGTTTTTAGGTCAGGGATTTGTCTTTCTTTCACCGTTTGCGCATTCCATGCCTTGGCAGCCATTTCCAGTGTGCTCCTTTCATGGGCTTTGATCTGGCTTCTGGTCTGCCTTAGTAGTGGTGCCTTGCTTGCTCTGGTGTCCCTTAGTGGTTGGGTTAGACGCTTAATGTCTTGGCTATATCCATATGCTAATGTTTTTAGGTGGATTATCCTTCTGTTTTCTAGTAGCTTTACTTTAGTTCTTTTGTGTAGGTCATAAGTGGGGTGTAGTTTGTCCACTTTCAGGCAGATTTTCAGGGCCCTATTTTGTGGTATCTGCAATTTTTTAAGTATCTCTTTTTTAGCACCCATGTAGATTACATCCCCATAGTCAACATATACTAGGAGTTTATTGTTTAAAGAAATATCTTACCAACTTTTTTATGATCCGCTTGAAGTAGATTACAAAATAAATTTAATAAAAATGGAAATGCACCAACCATCTCTGAAATGATTACCGGATGTTCTTTGTTGTAACACTTCCTCACTTTTTAAGACACACAGGTGGTAGAGGTGGTTCACGACTCACGGTCCATGGCCTGCCCACGGCTGCCCGGCTGTTTGCCTGGCTGCTTGGATCCACGGCCGACATGACTACATGAACCCCGCTTTAGAATGAGGCGATGCGGAGTCCTATTTGACATTTGACTAGGAGACGCAATAAGGAAAGATGTTCGCCTCTTATTTCGAAAGCAACTAAGTGGATTGTAACCGTAATGCGAACACACGCATCCAGTCGATGCAGCAAACCGCCTGCACCTGGGCCTGAGCCTGGGCCTGAACCTGGGCCTGGGCCTGGGCCTGGGCCTGGGCCTGTGCCTGCACCTGCACCTGTGCCTGTGCCTGTGCCTGTGCCTGTGCCTGTGCCTGGGCCTGGGCCTGTGCCTACGCCTATGCCTGTGCCTGGGCTTGGGCCTGGGCCTGCACAGGCTCCACCTGCGCCTGCGCGGAGGCGCCTCCACCTCGGCCTCCGCCTTCACATGCACCTTCACATGTGCCTCCACATGCACCTCCACATGCGCCTGCACCTCCCAATGTGCCTGCACCTCCACATGTGCCTGTGCCTCCACATGCACCTCCACATGCGCCCTTACATGCACCCGCACAGGTGCCTGCACCTGCGCGTGCACGATTATGCGTACACATGACCATTGGTGGAGAAGTCACGTGTCTGGTCCGGGAAGTACTGGTACTGTCGACTTCCACAGCTGTCAACCACAAATAAATGCAAATCACTATTTTTTGCGTTCAATTAAACATGGACGGCTTCTTGCCCCGGACCTGTGTGTGTGTGTGAGGGAGGGGAGGGTGTTCATTTTTTATATTTATTATGATTTTGTTTGTGTGTTGTTGTTTTACGTACTAGCAACATCTAAGGTCATATCAGGACGGGTACTGACTTGTGACAGTGCGCACTCATGGAGACTTTATAGTGCTGCCCCACTGGAAGACCAGGCCACCAGAACCATGACCTGATATTCTACTCAGTCACATTATTCTGACACTGAGCCATATCCTAATAATGTCGAGCGCGAGGATATGAAGCAACAAGTATACATTTGTAAGTCATTTGTTTGACTCGACAACCCACAACCCCGCCGATCTACCCACAACCCCACGATCTACCAACACGGGAGACGGAAGCTCTAACTCATTCGACCACCCAGTCTGCTCTATTTATTATGAGGCCACCTGTTAGTAACACAATCATTATCTGGCGTGTGGGCGCCCCAGCTCCACCCCGGGGGCCTGAAGTGTATTTACACCGGATGTACTGCGCAACTCCCCGCCAGAGTGAGGTAGTCACGCCACCTGCTGCTATGTCACCCTCCCCCCCTCAAAACCTTCTGTGAACCCCTTCTCCCTCAGAACACCCCCCCCGCGCCCCCACACACACACCTAGCCCCTCCATGCCGGGCAGCGCGCTGCACTGTTGCCGGATGTTCTACCAACGCTTAACGAGTGTGTAACTCACTACATGAAGACCATGCCATCCACAAATGCTCAGCTCTAACTGCCCTGACAGCCCGACAACAAGAATCAGCTCTGACCCGGTGTCGCAGTTTCCGCCGACCACCAGTTTCCTCGGTACGCATCGCTTCTGCGCATGCATCAACACCGAACAGCATCATCAGTAACCTTATAAATTTAAAATAATGTTTTTGGGAAAGATGTTTTCTATATGTGTACCAAGCGATTTGTTTCTACGTGGTGTGGTTCTAGAGATATTTCACTTTTTCTGTATTTTCTGTATGAAGATTGCTCACCACCATTGACAATGCCTTGAGTTTGACATTACATGCAGTGCAAAACATTTGTTTTATTCAAAATTAATAGAAATCAAGAACCCTAACCTTATAAATTTAATAGAATCTTTTTGGTAAAGATGTTTTCTATATGTGTACCAAACGATTTCTTTCTAGGTTGTGTGGTTTTAGATATTTCACTTTTTCTGTATGAAGATTGCTCACAGCCATTGACAATGCATTTGAGTGTATGTGTACCACAGAAACTGGCAGACGGCGGAAACTGCGACACCGGCACATCAATCTGACAACTGATTAGTGTGACTTTGCGATGGATGTGTCTGTGTGGATGTACCCAACTGGATACTGCTTTATTCGTCCTTGTTTCAATCGATTAAAAATATGGTTGGTTGGTTGAATGTTGGAGTTTTACATCCAGGGAACATCTGAGGTCATATCACGATAGGCATCGAATTGTGACAGTATACATTCAAGGCGACTTCATAATGCTGCCCCACTGGGAGATCGGGCCACCAGCATCATGACCTGATATCCCACTCAGTCACGGTATCCTAACACTAAGCCACCCAGTCCTTGCCATATCCTTATAATGTCGAGCGCCTGGCTAGGAAGTGACAAGTATCAATTTTAAGTCATCGGTTTGACTCAACCAGGGTTAGAACCCATGGGTTTGAATCCCACGATCGACCAAGACGGGAAACGGACGCTCAACTCATTCGGCCATCCCGTCTGGTGATTACAAAGAACACATGGTATCAGATTACCATGTTGAAACGAGACATTTCACCTCCCCCCCCCCCCCCCCCCCCAAGAAAGAACCCAAAGCTTACAACACAAACTTGGTCGATAATAAGGTAATAATTTCAACGCTAGTTTTGAGTTTCTCCTGTACCTTTAACTTAACTGATCAGCAACCTGATTTTTACATGAACCCGCTGTTTAGAATGAGGCAACACCCAGTACTGGTGGCGCCCTCATCGGCGCACTACCGAACTATCTCACTATGCAAATAGCCAGCGCTATTCCCACGGTAAGAAAAAAAGCTCATGTGTCGGTTGTGGTACCTGAAAGTGACACGAGGCGGCGTGAGCCGTCTGACTCACCAGAACGGGTAGTGAATGAAGTAGCAGTTATGCAATAAAACATGCAGTCACCTTTATTATTTATAATCACATAATGAATTATATGGCACATTCATCTATGGCGTGGAATGTCGGCCACCAGAAGACTCGGATCCCGCCTTGTGTAGGCTAATCGGTGCAGTTAAAGCCGGGCATTCGACAAATCTTTCTTAGGTTGCTTATTCTGTGTACAGTAAAACCTCTCTAACCAACCACCTCCACCGATAGACCACTATACTATATATATAGATTTAGTTGGGTCCCAAATACTCGCCCATATAATACCATTGTAATGATATAAAAAACTTCTAAACTGACCACCTCCGTAAATGGACCAGTTAAAGTCGGTCCTATGGTCGGTCGATTTAGAGAGGTTTTACTGTATATGGCACATACATTCTCAGAATGTCGGCCACCACAATACTCCGATCGCGTCTTGTGTAATCGGTCCAGTTACAGCCGGCCATTCGACAAATCCTTCTAAGTTGCTTATTCTATGTGTATATATATCATACTTGCATGGTTCTTAACCGCAGCCTTCTTTTAACAAATGAAATACACAACCAACAAATAAAAAAAATAAAAAAATGAAATAAGCACACCCACGGACAGCTAATCTAATCTTACATCTATATACCTATCCACCAATCAGGAGATGGGCGCGTGGTGGGAGTTATGTGACGTCATAAGTGGACTTGTACGCTGATTCAGTGAGCCTACGGTGTAACGTGACAAGCAGTCATTCTGGGCATAAGTGGGTTATAATCATCTCCTTATATCTGCCATGTATTTCTAAAACTGACTTGAGGCGACAGCTCCGCATTTGTATGGGGAAAAAAGCCCAATGGAAAAAACACACACTCAAGCACGCTGTTGTTGGAGGATAAATCCAGGAAGCTATGTTGCTATTTGAAAGTGTTAATTTATATGTGTCGCAAAATGCATTATGCGAATATTAATAAAGAATTATTATCAGAGCCAGTTTGGTATTTGCGGCTGTGAGTAGCATGTCCGTATGTTGTAGGGTGAATATATGTGTAGCATAATAAATTATGCGAATATTAATCAAGAATTTTGATCAGTACCAGTTTGTTGTTTGCAGCTGTATGTCGCATGCCCATATGTTGGCAGAATATATGTGTCACTTATTGAATTATGAGGATATTAATAATCAATTATGATCAGTACAAGCTTGTTATTGCAGCTGTATACAGCATGGCCATATATTGTAGCGTGAATATATGTATCACAAATTGCATTATGTGAATATTAATAACAAATTATAATCAGTACCACCATGTTATTTGCGGCTGTATGGAGCATGCCCATATGTTGTAGGGTGAATATATATGTCGCACAATAAATTATGCGAATATTAATAACACTTTATGATCAGAGCCAGTTTGTTATTTGCGGCTCGTACGCAGTATGCACATATGTTGTAGCATGAATATATGTGTCCCACAATACATTAAACGATTATTTTATATTATTAATAACAAATTATGATCAGTGTCAGCTTGTTATTTTCGCGCTAGGGGAGCATGGCCATATTTTGCAGGGATTAGCTAGATTTGGGGTTGTTTTTATGTTAATAACTCAAATGCGACACCTGTGGCAAAGCCTGCTTAAACTAACAGTGGTGTAGCTGCTGGAGGTAATACATGTTGTCATTTGGCATGCGCCACTTTGCTAGCAAATCATATTGAATGGACTCATTACTGCCAGACAGAAAAAAACATTAAAAGCATGGGTGGGAATATCATCACTATATTTCTGTCACATCTGCACATGGGCATGCATTTGTGCCTGTTGGCAGATAACTGACAGCGATTGGAAGTCACCCAAGGAAATACGAGATGAGCAAATGGCTAAGGTGAATAGTATCGTTACACAGATGAGTAAATGACTAACATAAATACTATCGCGACATACATGTGTATGTGATTAACATTAAAACTATCGTTACACACGTTAAATATTAATGGTCATAGTTGTTGGTAATTTTTTAAATTTTAAATTTATTTTTTATTGACAAGGTATTTATTCTTCCCATAAAGTATAAAGCTCCCGCGAGGGTGCTTGTTTTCAACGCTGGACAGCTGTTATACTATTTTGGTCTGGTCCCGTACTTGTACTTTAACTGTAATACCAAATGGTGTTCAGTGGGTGATTAGTTGGCTGGTTGTTGGAGTTTTATGTCCTCGCAACATCTAAGGACACATCAGGACGGGTACTGACTTCTGACAGTGCACACTTATGGTGACTTCATAGTGCTGTCCCATTGGGAGACCAGGCCGTTAGCACCATGACCTGATATCCCACTCACTCACATTATCCAGAAATTGAGCCCACCAGTCCTTGCCTGATCATAATAATGCCTGACTCGCCCAGGGTTCCAACTCGTGGGTTCGAATCCCACGATCTACCAAAGCGGGAGACGGAGGTTCAACTCATTCTGGCAGTGATTGATTATGATTAGAGAAATGTGGGTGGGTGGGTGGATGAAAAGAGGTAGAGGTCAGGCTGGTGGAAAGGAGGGTGTGATGTAGCCAGAAGGGAGCATGGCATGGAGAGTGGTCAGGTGTGATTGGTGAAGGTATGATTGGCGAGTGAGGAGAGCCAATGGGTCAAGTGCGATAGAAACCAGAAATCTGATTGGATGATCCCTTGGAGGGGGGAGTGAAGAGTGATGTGGAATAATGTATGGTTCATTGCGCCTCAGCAATGACCACGAATGAGCGTACCCACTCATTCCTACCCAGGAAAACAAAGCTACTGAAAACCGACGCTGGTAGCTAACAGAGTGGACAACATTCATTTCTTACTCACTATATATATTAATATTTTAGGAAATAACTTATTTATCTGAATAGGTCTCTTCTCAGTAACGGGGTACTGGTCAACCAGCTATTTTACATTGCAGGTCTCTATGAGGAGTTCAGGTGCAACACCCTGTAAACACCAATATAAAAATTGAGATAAACATTGGAGTCAAACCTTCAAATGATTCATTTGTTGCATTCCTATTTTATTGGTCATTGCTCGGTAACCATTTCGTTACAAGAAATGTGAAATTAGCACAAATTAATATTACCCTCAGGTAAAAATCTGTCATTTTAAGCCAATTTTTGTCATTGGCATTTTGCGCCTAAACTCTTTATATATTATTTATTCACAAGCTCAATAGCGAGTTAAAGTATAAAATAAAAAAACTAATTCAATAATTTGGAATCAGATTGTACCTAGATAGTCTTAACCATGGTTGGTAATGTCCTCCCAGTGTGTGTATATTGACGTAAGAATGCCAGCAATATCTGTAAACTGCTTACTTGAGCATGACTACGAAAATGATGCTAATTATACATAAGCATTGGTGACGGTACGGGTGTTACTAGAATTAATCCACACAGGCTGCGGAGTTAGGCATTTCTGAATCATCTAATTCTGTTTGGTTATCCGTTAGTACTATAAGAACGGAGGGAGGTAGCATTTGGTGGGAGGAATTGTTGGTTGGTTGTTTGAGTTTTATGTCCTGGCAACATCTAAGGTCATATCAGGATGGATACTGACTTGCGACAGTGCACACTCTTGGCAACTTTATATTGAGGCCCCACTGGGAATTCAGGCCGCTGGCACCATGACCCGATATCCCACTAACTCACTCACATTATCCTGACACTGAACCAACCAGTCCTTGTCCTACCCCAATCAATGCCGATCACCAGGCTAGGAAGCAACAAGTATAAATCTTTATATCATTGGTTTGAGTCGACCAGGGTTCGAATCCATGGGTTCGAATCCCACGATCTACCAAAACGGGAGACGGACGGTCAACTCATGCGGCCATCCGGTCTGGTCTGGTGCATTAACACTTCTTTGCACAAATCGCATGGATTGTTAGTGAAACCCGGCCTGCACTGATACATAACACATTAGAGTGCACTCTTACCTTTTTATCTCTAGTGGATCGCCCCCTAATTGCCTTCATTATTCTCAGACACGTCAAAAGGAAATGCGCCTCACTCCTCCCATCCCGCAGCATGGAATCATATGTAATGAACTGCAAATGACTGAGGGTTAGCTTTAGCATCTCTGTATCAAAACACAAATACCTGTTCTGTCCAGTAATTGCATCTGTTCGAAAGAGGAAATGAACATGTCCGCTATGCATTTCCGAGAGTCCTCTTTGAATAGAAGGTGTATGTTATAAATTAAACAGTGTTGCCTGAATAAAAAGAGAATGGGTGTGTCAAAGTTGTATGTTATAAATTAAACATTGTTGCCTGAATAAAAGGAGAATGGATTTACTTTCGATGCTAAGTTTGAATGCGTGTAATTATTGTATCGATAAAGTTCAGTTCATTTAGAGCAAATGTGATGTGCTTTTGTTCCTTTTGTTTCGGGATGAGTAGTCATAAAATATGTTTTATTGATGAAGTTCAGTTGATCTACAGCAAATATGATGTGCCTTTGTTCTTTTTCTGTCGGGATGAGTGGTCATAACATATGTTTTATTGAGCTATAACAATAAGTCAGTGCTAATCAAAATCGGTCCAATGTGCCTAATTTACAAGCCCTGATTGTCAAATTAAACCAACTAGCTATGAACATGAACACCACTGAGTGGATTTAGGGTATATTTGTTCAAATTGTTGTGTGTGGTCTTACGTCCAAGAAAAATCTAATGTCATATCAGGATGTTTACCGACCTATGAGAGTGCACACCAATGATAACTTTATACTGCTGCTCCACTTCGAGACCATGCCATTGGCATCATGACCCAAAATCCGCCACTCACTCAGAGTATCATGATACTGAGCTAAACGGTCCTTATTCAATCCTATTTTAAACGGCTAAGTGTTGATATATTTGAAGTGCAAACATTGGAAATTATTTTGAGCAAACATGCCAAAACTCTGACAACATAGGGAGTTGCATTAACATGTTCTATTAAATTGCCTCACTATTTCCGCTTATATTTAGCAACAAATGCTTAATAAGTGCATCACTATCTAAGTTAAATATGTATAATAAATGAGCTAATTGTTTTGGTCTTGACAATTTGATGCTTCATCGGCCTACGCAGCTTTAAATTAAATTAGATTTTGCAATGACATAGCCAGAATGCATGCATGGCTGCCAACACCATGCCATTGATCCAGGCATCTCCTCACTAATACAGTTTTGACTGACCAGGAGCTAGTTCTCCACACTCCCAGCTGCAGTCAGATGAAATTCCCTTAAAGCTGAATAATTCAATAAAACCATAATATTTTATAAAAAATAAAAATGAAACATTGCTTACATTTGATCTCACTTAGCCAACTTAGATACTGCTGTTTACTGATCCATACAAACAAAATATCAAGTAAAATAAAAGTTAAAGTTGCATAGTCCGATAACATATTTATTTTTCAAAACCAAAACATTGTCATGGGGGTGATGAAAATGGGAAATACTGTGCCTAGAGCGGGACTCGAACCCACATCTCTTTGCATTCCGGGCCAGTGTGCTAACCATTACACCACCTAGGCTCCCTGATATCAATACACTCCCCACGCCTACCTGTCTATGTGGTTACTTGCCTGAGAGGTCAGTGCAGACCACTACACTCGTCCCCCTGGAATTGTAAGTCTTGTAATGCTTACAATTACATACATACAGGCAATGCACTAACACATACATACACAGGGTAGGTTCAACAACCATACAGCGCAAAGCTTGTACAGGATCCTGATCACGGCAACCAGTGTCGTGGGGGTGATGAAAATACTGCGCCTAGAGCGGGACTCGAACCCACATCTCTTTGCATTCCGGGCCAGTGTGCTAACCATTACACCACCTAGGCTCCCTGATATCAATACACTCCCCACGCCTACCTGTCTATGTGGTTACTTGCCTGAGAGGTCAGTGCAGACCACTACAACATGTATCTTCATTCGATTATATATATCCAGCTTAGATATTGGTGCATTAACTAGTACTTTGGGATAGCATATATAGGATAATCAGTGAATTTACTAAGTTAGGTGACCAGGCTATTTTATACTTACGTCGTTCCATATCACATGGTCATCACGAGATGTCAATACCGGTTATAGCAAGAGGACTTTTGGAAAGCTTGTCGAAAGTATTTTGGGTTCTTTCAGCTCAAATTGCTTCAAAACTAGCCATTTTTCATCAAAATGACTCCGGACTTATGCTTAGTAGGTCACACCGATCAATTTGATATATTTAGCTAAAAAATAAGATAACAATTCAAAGGAGACCGGACTATGCAACTTTAATGAATTAATCCAAATCAAAGGGAAGTGGATTTTAAAGATCAGCATGGTACATGTTATTCATAACATGGGTAAGTCATGACAGGACGGGGAGTTGCTCGAGAACCTTAATGTTATTACAATGGACACTTATGCTGCCACCTATCGTCAACTTCCGTAACTTCGTCCTACTCTACTTGAACTATATCGCCACCTAGTGGCAATTTCCTGGTCCGGTGACTGACATCACACTGCTGTCAATTCAAATCACTCCCAGCCTGGAAAGAAACCACGAGATCAGGCCACTCTTTTTACCGCTGCCCACCCCACAACTTCAGAAAAAGACATTCGAATTGATGTTAAAGGGCTGAGTGTCTGTTTGAGTTGTATCTGTGTCTGATTGTTCCTGTCGTTAATAAAGAGCACTATATACCACTCCCTGTCTCGTCGGCAATTCTAGATCTATTTATAAAATATTGCAGGAACTTAAAAATTATCAGATTATGCAACTTTAAGTAGATATAGCGGTATTAAAGTGTGTCCCATGATGGATATCTTATACATTGTGAGCAAGCAGGTGTAATAGTCAGTTAACTCTGTATATGAGCCTGTCTCAAAAGGTGAAAACTCATCGTTGTTTGTCCATTGTAACAATTGACACAAAACAGCATAGAAATGGTTACACTGAAAACACAAAGACATTTGCTTCAAATCAATATGTATTCTATTGGGATTATGAAACACCATGTAAAAAACAAATCAGTTTATCCTGAGCAAATGCATAAGCAGATAGTATGTTGATCGTTACAATGGACAAAGTTTTGTCCCATATTGCTTAGCACCTTTTAAGACAGTCTATATATATATATATATATATGTACAGTAAAACCTTTCTATACCGACCCCTCCACATATCGACCACTCCCCTATATCGATTGCTTTATTTGGGTCCCAACAATACCATTGTAAGGATATTCTAACTCTCTAAACCGATCACCTCCCTAAATGGACCACTTAAAGTCGGTCCCACGGTCGGTCGATTTAGATAGATTTTACTGTATATATATATATCCGAGTGTTGCATGCACCACTTTGATGCAGGGCACTGCTGTAGTTCATGTATAATAGGACTGCTTGGGGGTTTCCCTTCTCTTCGATTTCTTCTTTGTTCTCTGCTTTCAATCGCTATACAAGCAGTTGGTGCCTTTCTGGACTTTTCTTTAGAGGTGAGTTTATTAGTTGGCATTTCCGACGGTAGGTAGTCAAATGCTTTGAAAATGAACATAAACAGCTTCTTTGAATGGCTATATAGGGGTTAGAATTCAGAATCGCTCTGCCAGGTACAGCAGTATTGATTTGACTACCATGAAAAAGACATATTGAAATAAATGGAGTCGCACTAAATTGGGGTTCAGATTAATACTGAATTGCTTTTGAATTAAAGAATTCTGGGTTCAATGACTCATCGCGTTGTATCAGAATTTGTGTTAAATTGGGGCACATTAAATAGGGGTCTTACTGTATATATATAGTCGACCACTCCCCTATATCGATCGCTTTATTTGGGTCCCGACAATACCATTGTAAGGATATTCTAACTCTCTAAACCGACCACCTCCCTAAATGGACAACTTAAATTCGGTCCCATCCCCATCCCCCGCCTCAGCCCCAGCCCCATTGCCAACCCCAGCCCCAGTCCCTGTCCAAGCCCCATCCCATCCCATCCCTATTCCCAGCCCCATCCCCAGCTCCACCGGGACCTCCATCCCCCACCCTCACTCCAACCCCTACCTCCACTCCACTCCCACCCCCAACCCCCGCGCACTCTACTCCCCCTACTCCACTCGTTATGCCCTAATGAATCCCAGCATTTAAAGCTTAACCGAACAGCCACCGGCACACTAATGGAGGGGCTCCATTTAACAACGCCGTCTGATCAACCAGAATAATGTCTACATCCGGCCATTGTACCGCTATCAGGAGGGACTTAATGCGCCTGGTTGGTTGGTTGTTGGAGTTTTACGTACTGGCAACAACCAAGGTCATATCAGGACATGTACCGACTTGTGACAGTGCACACTCATGGCAACTTTATAATGCTGCACCACTTGGAAATCAGGCCGATGACACCATGACCCGATATCCCACTCAGTCAAATGATCCTGATATTGAGCTAACCAGTCCTTGCCATATCCTAATAATGCTGAGCGCCAGGTTAGGAAGCGACATGTATACATTGTTAAGTAATTGGTTTGACTCGACTGGGAACCGAACACCGGACCATCCACACGGGAGGCCAGTGCTCTACCTATGAGGCCACCGTGCCCTGTGTTAATACGGCAGTGCGGAGGGGTAGTGGTGGTGGTGGTGGTGGTAGGTGGTGGTGGTAGGTGGTGGTGGTGGTAGGTGGTGGTGGTGGTGGTAGGTGGTGGTGGTGGTAGGTGGTAGGTGGTGGTGGTAGGTGGTGGTGATGGTGGGTGGTGGTAGGTGGTGGTAGGTGGTGGTAGGTGGTGGTGGTGGTAGGTGGTAGTGGTGGTAGGTGGTAGTGGTGGTAGGTGGTGATGGTGGTAGGTGGTGATGGTGGTAGGTGGTAGTGGTGGTAGGTGGTGTTGGAGGTAGGTGTTGGTGGTGGTGGTGGTAGGTGCTGGTGGTGGTAGGTGGTGGTAGGTTGTGGTAGGTGGTGGTGATGGTGGTGGTAGGTGGTGGTGGTAGGTGGTGGTGGTGGTGGTAGGTGGTGGTAGGTGGTGGTGGTGGTAGGTGGTGGTGATGGTGGTGGTAGGTGGTGGTGGTGGTAGGTGTTGGTGGTGGTAGGTGGTGGTAGGTGGTGGTGGTGGTAGGTGGTGGTGGTGGTAGGTGGTGGTAGGTGGTGGTGGTGGTAGGTGGTAGTGGTGGTAGATGGTAGTAGGTGGTAGTGGTGGTGGTGGTAGGTGGTGGTGGTGGTAGGTGGTGGTGGTGGTAGGTGGTGGTAGGTGGTGGTGGTGGTTGGTGGTAGTGGTGGTGATGGTAGGTGGTGGTGGTGGTAGGTGGTGTTGGTGGCAGTAGGTGTTGGTGGTGGTGGTAGGTGGTGGTGGTGGTAGGTGGTGGTGGTGGGTACTGGAAGAGGTGTGAGTGTGTGCTTGCTGGAGTCTCTTTACTATTCTGGGAAGCTAGTCTTGACAACTCAACTGAATGATGCTTAATATTAAAGTTGCATAGTCCGATGGTTTTGAGTTTCTGTTATTTTTTCTGAGATAAAAATATTAAATTGCTTGTTATAATCAACCTGGCTTTCAGGTTGAAGTAACTTTCATTTTAAATGGCCAACTTTTCTGATATTTGAAGTGCAAAAATGCGAAATTAAGTTTGGCAAGCATTTTAACACTCTGGCACCATAGTCTTCTGCAGTGACAGCTTCTATTAAATTGACTAAAGCCCCGTTCACACAGCACAACTTTAGGCCAAACTAGATAAGGTGAACTAGATGAGGCGAACTAGGCGTGAAAGTGTGGCGTATCCACACATCCAGTGCTTGGGGCGGTTTAAGCCGGAAATCGATATCTGCACATGAGCAAGTCCATACTAACCAGCGCCACTTTCGGTTAGTCGACGTCGCCATGAGAGAGTGTGGGTTCGACCTAGATATGCATAGACTGAGTCGTATTGTTTTGGAACGGTCAAAACTTCTGGCGGGCAGTGAAAACCTATAAATAAATGATGAAAAAAATATCTGTGCACAGCTAGCGGTTTCATAGACCAAATTATATAATATGTGCTTCTGATCAATCGGAAAAACAACAAACTCAGGTCTCGACTGCGCATGCGTGTCATGAGCTTAAGCCGCTTCAACTAATCCACTATCGTCCACGCAAGCAAGATGGGCCGACTTAAGCTAGTTCGCTTCATATATTCTACCTCGCGACATGGTTTACTTGAAGCGAACTAGATGAGGTGACTCAGGCTTAAGTCACCTCAGCGTAGTGTCCACACAGGCAATGTGAGTCGACTTAGATGAGGCGAACTACTTGAGGCGACTTAAGGCCCGTGTGTGAACGGGGCTTTAGTAGTTTCTCCTATGCGGCAACAAATGCGTGATAAGTGCTTCAGTGTATGAATTGGATATGTAGAATCAAATCTAGATAATTATCTTTATTTTGACAATTGGATGCTTCATATGACTATGCAGCTTAAATTTAAATCATGACAGTTGATATATATATATATATAATATTATCAGTAGTACAGTGAGTGAGGATAACGGCCGCTGAGTCGTGGGCGAGCAGGTGGCACCACATGGGGAGATCAGAAGTTACCAATGGATGACCTAATGAGTAGGTGACCAACCGATGACCTAGTGGCTGAAGAGTAGATGGATCTTCCGGCATATTATACACCTATAATGGCTTATACAGCATATAATTGTAAGTGTTGCTAACTGCAGTTACAATTATATGTCATACAAAATTGTCATTAAAATAATACAATTCAGCATTATCATATATACATATATGTATATCAATTAGCAGCAGGCAATAATATATATATCATTTTAACTGCTGCTCATATCAGGGGTGCATCCTTCGCTTAAAGGAAAACAATTTAATTTATATCCCTGATAGTCAATGAAGTGTGTAATCTGAAAACGAGGCTCAGAGAAGTGTCGTTCGACATGGTGGTCATGCAGTAAAGAGATTACGTCATTTAGGCACGCCCCCTTGTCATCATGTGGATTTGGCTTTTCCCTTTAAAATTCCAATCCTCTTAACATCGCGTGGCCGTGACAATGCTATTAGAAATAAAAATGAGGAGGCAATGACTGATGGCTCTGCTCATTTAGCACTCTCCCTCAAGCTCAGGCAGTGTGTGACAGTGCTTCTATTGTGTTTTGTGACAGCTCAATGGCGACTGCTGTCACAATGGTGACAGACAGCAGGTATTAGTGAAGCCCCAGATAATGTACTCTTGGGACCCTCACTATAATCGACCGCGCTCGAATATTTGAAAATGGCTTTTGCTTTACCCATTTAAACAAATTAGATATTGGTGTGATTGCTAAAATGTTGGACATGTTTTATTTACTTATTTCTAAATTGAAATGTTCGCGTACATAAGAGAATGCTGGAAATAGGCTTCACTTGCACATTTTAAAATGTTAATTTCCATGTGTATTAAGAAATGCTGAACTAGGTCATGTTCACCCATAACAAAATACTTCCAAGCTGGAAAGCATGTTGAATGAATGCACCAGCGTCTAAGTTGGATATTTAAAATAAAATCTAGGTCAGTGAAAATATAGGTTGCGAAAGTGTGATAGTTTCATCGGATTAGGAAGCATTAAATGGGCCTAAGCCCACGCTGTTAAAATGTAGTACTTAAATGCGATATTATCATAGGTTTAATCACATTTCCAAACACCAGCTAACTGACTGAAATTTGAAAACAATCTTTATGTTTACTACAACTAAAGCATTTTTAGGGGGAAACCATTACTGGTACTTTAGAAAATTCCAATACATAAAAATGTCATACCAGACCTCCCTTGAATGTATCTGACGTTTATTTCTTCCTAATACACATTGTCCTTGCTTTATGACGAACGTAGCAACATGTTTCTAAATGAACGGGAGTGAAATCTGCGCATTTAGTAAAAGCAGAGATAGAAATATTCTCAGGAATATTAATGGAAACTGCGCGCAGAATGACTAGTAGACATGAACGGTTTAGGAGAGTCAGAACGTGCTCTAGTGGTGGACGAGTTAATGGGGGTTTCAGCCGGCGCGCTATTTCGCCCAGAAAAGAAAATGGAGGCTACAAATGGCGGTTTTAATTAGAGCCGCCCATTCATTAATCAGCGGCAATAATCCGGACACCGGGTTTCCCATGGACAAACCGTCACTTGCTTTGAGTTTGAGGGTTCATACGCAATTAGCCATTCGCATACATGGTTCCATCTGATGTGGCTAAAACTGCTGCGGTAATGTGACTGAATCAGGATATTAGATTATGGTGTTGACAGCGTGATATCCCAATAGACTACATCACGGTTCCGACTGCGCATGCGCTGAAAACGGCCTTGGGAGCAAAGCAAAGGCATACGGCCATTGAGTCTGCCAAAGCGCGCAGTGAAAAACGTTAGTTTTATTAAAAAATAACAGAAGTCCCAAACCCTAACCTTATCAATTTAATATAATCTTTTTGTTAAACATGTTTTCTATATGTGTTCCAAGCGGTTTGTCTCTAGGTGGTGTAGTTTGATCAATATTTTACTTTTTCTGTATGGAGATTGCTCACTGCCATTGACAATGCATTGAGTACTCTAGCTATGGCTCTAACACTAGTCTGAGTGCCCAGATTTGTCTAAATCTAAATGCACATGGCATAAGATGTGCTGATTATATTGATGTAAATGCAATGCTGGATAAAAGATTAATATCTCAATTTATTATATATATTTTTTTAGTTGGTATTCTATGTTTCAAACAAGAGCTGAGATGAGCTGAAACTAACACATTTCATAGCTGCACCCAGTGTATTAGCATGTGCCATGTGCTTCTGGGGGGGTTGTTTTGCTCTGGTGCATCCCACAATGCACCGCGCCGCTGGAACCGTGATGGAGTCTATTGGGCCACAATACAAAGTAGGCATGGATAGGGTAATTGCATTACTGAGCCTTGGTATTGTAATGCTTTGCCTGGCAGCCCTGGAATGGCAAGAAGTGTGGATTCGGATCCTGCTCTAGGCACAATATTTCCCATTTTCATCACACCCACGACACTGGTTGCCATGACCGGGATCCTGTACAATCCATAGCTGTATTCACACGGGCAAAATCTAAAGCGATCTACAGAAGGCGAATCATATGAAGCGATTTAGATGCGCGTTCACACGGGCAGTAGTTGGGCCGGAAATCGATATCTGCGCATGAGCAAGCCCAGACTAACCAGCGCCATTTTGGGTTCGTCGACGCCGGCACGAGAGAGTGTGGGTTCGACCTAGATATGTATTGACTGAATCGTATTGGTTTGGAACGGTCAAGACTTCTGCTGGGCAGTGAAACCCTAAAAATAAATGATGAAAAAAATATATGTGCGCAGCTAGTGGCTTCATAGACTAAATTATATAATATGCGCTTTTGATCGACCAGAAAGTCAACAAACCAAGGTCTCGACTGCGCATGCATGTGACGTCATAAATCGCTTCATATGCGTTCACACGGGCAAGATAAAACGTTTCAACATAAATCGGTTCCTGTAGACTACCTCGCGAAGCGTTTTACAATAAACGATTTATATGAATGGATTCAGCCCTAAAACGCCTCAGCCTTTGCGTTCACACAACAAATCTGAGTCGAACTACGCAAGTAGTTTTGCGTGAGGCGTTTTAACTTGCCCGGGTGAATACAGCTTATGTGCTGTATTGTTGTTGAACACACACTGTGTATGTACATTGCCTGTGAGTCAGTGAGTGATTTCGGGGTTTTACACCATGGCGGCAACTATGGCCATAATCATGGTGAGCCTGTATGTAATTGCTAGCATTAAACGATTCATGGTGCTAAACCACTTAAAGGACTTACAATTCCAGGGGGCGAGTGTAGTAGTCTGCACTGACATCTCAGGCAAGGAGCCACATAGACAAGTAAGCATATCTCCTATGTACATCACCCGCCATGACACTTGCATCACATAATGCAGCTTTAAGGCATATGGTTGGGTGGTTGGTGGTTGGAGTCTTACATCCTGGCAACATCTAAGGTTATACCAGGATGGGTACCGACTTGTGATAATATGCACTCATGGCAACTTGATAGTGCTGCTCCACTGGGAGACTGGGCTAGCCATCACCATGACCTGATATCCCACACAGTCACATTATCCTGACAAGTCTCAATTTTTAAGTCATTGCTTTGAGTTGACCAGGGGTTTGAATCCCACCATCTACGAAAATGGGAGACGGACGCTCAACTCATTTGGCCATCTCATCTGGTTGTGTGTTGCTGGAAAGCAGCTCTCTGAAGTGACCTTCACCGCGCCACCAGCGGTCGCCCCGTCACGCCTGGATGTCTGCAGACCCGGCGCCATCTTAATATTCATTAATCTGTCAGTTCCACTGAAATCTCGCAAACCCTCGCGTACCAACGTTACCAACTCTTGCTTCCACAACAACAATACTCCTGGCTTCATTCACAAGAACAGGCTAAAGACACATTTTCCATTGAGCTTTTTTTTCCTTGTCAACATTGATCCAGGTGGGCCCTTTAATCTGGAGTACAAAGGATCTTGACGAAGGCAGATTGGCAACCAACCACTTGTTAGTTTTATGTCAATAGTCAGCACTTCCTCACCACCCGCTACCTTCCAATTTCAAAACCTCAAAATAAACAATAAACAAAACCTTTGAAATTTGAACTAGAATAGTAGAAATATCGGTTGACACCTGAAACCATTATTCTGCAAAGGCTCATCCTACTGGGAGGAATAAAGCATGATGTGTGAATTCAAATGACACACATATAAATAATTCCATTGAAAAGGGACGATATTTAGAAGGGGCAGACGGCAGTGCCGGTGTTGAGGTTAAATACGCACTAAAACTGTTCTCTTTAATTAGTCTGGAACACTTCTCCCCCCATTTCTCAAACACAGCATACATCAGGTCTATTCATCTTTCAACGGCAAATATCTCCCCTTGGAAATAGTTTCAGTCAGGGGATGTCGTAAAAGTTGTCCACCCATGTCGCAAAATGTCGCAAGTTTATTGATTTCACCAGGTAAAGACAAAACACATTGCCATGGTTGGGGGCTTTTTGAACAACCCCATCAAAGGCATGTATATACTAGCTTTAACCCTGTGCTGCTGACAGGTTAAAGGTAAGCTCCACATCAAACCCTGGACCAATATTCAGAGACCCTGTATATATCTACATTCACTGCAATAGTCCCGTTTCAATATAGTGCCATCATCTGGTGGAATCCAGCTGTACCATTGGTCGTAATGCGAAGCATTCCGTTTGATGCGTGGAGAGGAAGAGACCCTCCCCCCGCCTCCCGGGTCGTCGCGCAGCATTCGCACCTCGCGCGACGCCCGCCTCTCAGCTTTCTTCCTCCCCCCTCCCCCGGCCCTAAGAGACCCTCCCCCCGCCTCCCGGGTCGTCGCGCAGCATTCGCACCTCGCGCGACGCCCGCCTCTCAGCTCTCTTGGAACTATCTCCAGCCACCCTGCCTACGCTCTCACCGCAGTCACCATCGGATTGCTGGTCACCCAGGTCACCCTGGTCACCCACGTCACCCAGCCATGGCACCCTGGAACTACCTCCAACCACCCTGCCTACGCTCTCGCCGCAGTCACCATCAGACTGCTGGTCACCCATGCCCCCAGGTCACCCTGGTCACCCATGTCACCCAGCCATGGCACCCTGGAACTATCTCCAGCCACCCTGCCTACGCTCTCACCGCAATCACCACCAGACTGCTGGTCACCCATGCCCCCAGGTCACCCTGGTCACCCATGTCACCCAGCCATGGCACCCTGGAAATATCTCCAGCCACCCTGCCTGCGCTCTCACCGCAGTCACCATCAGATTGCTGGTCACCCATGCCCCCAGGTCACCCTGGTCACCCATGGCACCCTGGAACTATCTCCAGCCACCCTGCCCACGCTCTCACTGCAGTCACCATCAGACGGCTGGTCACCCTGGTCACCCATGTCACCCAGCCATGGCACCCTGGAACCATCTCCAGCCACCATGCCTACGCTCTCACCGCAGTCACCATCAGACTGCTGGTCACCCATGCCCCCAGGTCACCCTGGTCACCGCCCAGACACAGCCGGGGACCATCACCTCGCACCGCAGGCCCCAGACGCCGCCCCAGACAGCAGAGCCGCCGACCATCACGACCTCCACGACACCGCATCTCTCCAAGGAGCGGGCCTCCCCAACCTTTTTGGCCGCCCGCTCCCTGTCGACGTAGGCCCCGGACACATCACCCCACCCAGACCTTCAACTTCCCCAGCTTCCGCCTCGAACCCCGCCCAAGCCTTGCCTGGGTCTCCCTCCCGCGCTATCCCGGCCCAGCCCTGGACCTCAGCCGCGGCCTACGCCTCGGGCCCCTGCCTCGGGCGCGCCTCGAGCCCTCTCCTCCCTTTTTGGTGGAGGGCTCCTCGGCGCCCCCCCCCCTCACATGAACTCCTATCACCTCTGACTTTTGCTCCTTATGAGCCCCCCCCTGTACATTATTCACTGTCTGTTGCTCCTCATGACCCTCACATTGCTTTCTACCTTCTACTGTTGCTCCTCCTGAGCCTCCTTACTGTTGCTATGTTCCCCTCTGTGGCCAGAGGCGCCCCAATAAACGCCTCTTCCTTCCACATCCGCCTTGCTTTCTTCCTTTTCGCGCATCGGTCGTAATGCGAAGCATTGCGTTTGATGCGTGGAGAGGAAGAGACCCTACCCCCGCCTCCCGGGTCGTCGCGCAGCATTCGCACCTCGCGCGACGCCCGCCTCTCAGCTTTCTTCATCCCCCCTCCCCCGGCCCTAAGAGACCCTCCCCCCGCCTCCCGGGTCGTCGCGCAGCATTCGCACCTCGCGCGACGCCCGCCTCTCAGCTCTCTTCCTCCCCCCTCCCCCGGCCCTTGCTTTCGCACCTCCCCTGTCACCGCCCTCCTGCCTCCCTTATAAGGACGCCCGCCGGCCTCCCTCAGTCACTCGCCTTCCTGCCCTCCTCCAAGCTCTGCCTTTTTCCTCCACCCACCCACCCAACTTTCTCTACTTTTCTTCCTTTCTCTTACAGCTGGTGGAGGGCTCCTCGGCGCCCCCCCCCACCACCCCCTCACATGAACTCCTATCACCTCTGACTTTTGCTCCTTATGAGCCCCCCCCACCACCCCCCCTGTACATTATTCACTGTCTGTTGCTCCTCATGAGCCTCACATTGCTTTCTACCTTCTACTGTTGCTCCTCCTGAGCCTCCTTACTGTTGCTATGTTCCCCTCTGTGGCCAGAGGCGCCCCAATAAACGCCTCTTCCTTCCACATCCGCCTTGCTTTCTTCCTTTTCGCGCATCATGTGGTAAACCATATCAGTGGCAGTATTTAATGGCAGAGTTAACAATACTCACAGTTAATATGAAATATTAGGGCAGGCACATATAAAACATGATATTTATTACTGTTTGTTGTTGTTTTACCTCCTAGCAACATCTAAGGTCATAGCAGGACGGTTACCAACTTGTGACAGTGCATACTCATGGCGACTTTATAGTGCTGCCTCACTGGACGACCATGCCCTGATATCCCACTAAGTCACATTATCCTGACATTGAGCCAACCAGTCCTTGCCCTGTCCTAATAATGCCAAGCTTCAGGCTGGTAAGTGACAAGTTTGAATTTTTAAGTCATAGGTTTGACTCGACCAGGGTTCGAACCCACGACCCCACGATCTACCAACACGGGGGATGGGTGCTTTAATGGGGCTGTCACATTATGACGCATCGCGCAAATGTACGGCGACGTATGTGATTTTTTTTGCTGCTACGTCGGGATATGTCGATTTGCGTAGGGGTGTTGGTATGCGTCAATGTACATCAATGTTCATTGACATATGGCGTCGCACATCAGAGGGTCAGCAAATTTGTATATATGCACAAAACTTGCGACGTACGACAATGCATGGGTGTGTACGTTATGCCTACGTTAGGCGTACGTCGAGGTACGATAGATGCATGTTGGACGAATGTTGTTCTTATGTTGTCCTACGTTGACTTTCGTTCCTCTGACGGAGAGCATTCAGTTGGCGCATTGGCAACGTTATGCCAATGCATAATGATATTGTTCTAACATATGCATAACGTATGGCCGATGCATGGTTGGCATTTCTCCACCGTGTCCCGACATATCTGATGTATAGGGCATGTGTCTGGCGCGTGCCTAACGTATATAACATTCGCTGGTGTCCTGCAAACTTGACGTGAGCATTTTGCGGGTGGGTTGGGTGCCCCCTGCACATTGGCATATGTTACTCATGCATTATGTCAAAGTCGTGCGCGCTGGGTGCACGCTGGCACACCACCGAAATGTGCTGGACTGTTATTGGACATGCGTCGCTCATGAGCTGGCACTACGCTCTCATACGTTTTGCAACATGCTTAAAGGTTGCTAGCGGAACATTGGGAGCGCATTATGCCAATGCTAGGTAAACGCTGCATGCGCGAGAGGCACATTAGCCAAGCGTTGTGCCAAACTTTTTTCTTTTTTTTTCTCACACATTGACATAAGTTACCACTACATCGGACCGACGCTACGCTTATGTCCACTATGTTGTGCTGATGTCCAACTTTTCCCACCGTGCCGAAAAGTTTGACACATCTCAACGTAAAAAAGTGATTTAATGCGTTGGTGGCGTGCTTGCGAGATGCGTCATAATGTGACAGGGCCTTAACTCATTCGGCCATTCTGTCTGGTCACATGATATTTACAACCCATACATGGTGAAGCATCAGTGGAGTATAATGATGCGCGTTGGCAGTGCCGATTAACCGAGCAGTAGTGATCAGAACGACCTAAGACTGAACCACCATTTAGTATTATATATAGATATGCAATATATATACATATTATCGGCAATTGCATTGTTACTATGTCGCAACGCGCTGATCGTCGCATCTGAATTGGGGCGTTATGGAGTGGCATTTTGCGACATTCGCATGGGGGGAAACCGTCGCAGTGTCAGCTATTGGGGAGGACCTGTAATGGCGGCGCCAAGCCGTTAGCCCCCAGCACTTATGTACATGAGGCTGCGCGGAGGGCGATAATAGCAGCCTTGTCCTGTTCGTGACCACGGCACCTGAAGTAAGGGGTGTGGCGTGTAGGGCCTGGCAGTGATTCTTCACGAACACCTAAACCAGCAAAACACGCCCAGCTTCTTCACTTCCGGCCCACACCTGCACAGACAATTCACTTCCTGTTATGGAGGTCACGGGTTGGATTCAATCCCCGGCCGAGTTAAAATTCAAAAGTTTATAAAATATATTATACATTTTTTGTGGGTATATTAGTTTAAAATCTTTTTTATTTTTATTGAGGCTGTATTTATACTGTCCATAGCATGTAAGCCCGGGTATCCATGCTTGTTTTCAATGCTGGCCAGCTGTAGTGTTTGTGTTGTCTTACCAAGCAGTAGCTGCTGATAAGTTATTTGATTGTCTGCATTTCAGTAGCAGATAGATCTGTTGGTACGTTTAGTAGCCTATGTTAGTTTTTTTGGGGGCCTTCTTGGCATTGAATTTTTGTTCTATTCTTATTACTATGTTAGTTGTTTTCTTAGGGTTCTATGTTAGTGTTTTGGGGTTTTCTTGGGAAGAGTTTTCCGCTTTTTTCTACTTAATTCTATACTAGCCTATTTTATTTACATGTAAGTAATAAGTGGTTGAGTTATGTTTGTTTGAATTTGATTTGATTTATATTGTTGTTGGATATGTTATCTGGCTTTTATATTTCCGGTTATCCCTCCCTGGGCTGTCCAGTTGGTGGGCTGTGACATATCACCTGCCCCCTTGTGGTGCAGTTCAATTGGCGTTCCCAGTTTATATTTTGCACAAATATTTTTTGTACGTTTTTAGGTCAGGGATTTGTCTTTCTTTCACCGTTTGCGCATTCCATGCCTTGGCGGCCATTTCCAGTGTGCTCCTTTCATGGGCTTTGATCTGGCTTCTGGTCTGCCTTAGTAGTGGTGCCTTGCTTGCTCTTGTGTCCCTTAGTGGTTGGGTTAGACACTTAATGTCTTGGCTATATCCATATGCTAATGTTTTTAGGTGGATTATCCTTCTGTTTTCTAGTAGCTTTACTTTAGTTCTTTTGTGTAGGTCATAAGTGGGGTGTAGTTTGTCTACTTTCAGGCAGATTTTCAGGGCCCTATTTTGTAGTATCTGCAATTTATTAAGTATCTCTTTTTTAGCACCCATGTAGATTACATCCCCCTAGTCAAAGTAGGGGAGTACCATGCCTTTGAAGAATTTTATTCACATATCTTGTGTCATATAGTTTCTTACTTTAGCAAATAGCCATAGTTTGTGATTTACTTTTTGTATGATTTTTGTTACATACAGATTGTAGTTTAGCTGGCTATCTAGTTCTAGGCCTAGGTATTTGTAGTGATTTACACTTTCCAGTGTTTGGTTTCCTAGTGTGCATTGTAGGTTTCTTCCTGTGATTGCTGCATGTGAGAAGAGTACAGTTTTAGATTTATTTGCATTGATGGTTATTTTATTGGACTCACACCAGCCATCCAGTTTTAGCAGGAGGTTGTTCAGTTTGGTTGCTACCTCCTCTACTGTGCTTCCTTCTGCATATACAACAGTGTCATCCGCATATAGCTGGAGACATTCTGTCTCCAGCCATTTTTCTAGGTCGTTTATGTGTAGTATAAATAGTAATGGTCCCAGGACTGATCCTTGGGGTACACCACAGGTGACAGTTTGTTGGTCTGAGAGTGTACCATTTACTTTAGTTTTTTGCTGCCTGTTGTTTAGGTAGCATTTTATCCAGTTTATTGATTTGGATTTAACGCCCATGTTGTTTAATTTTCTCATTAATAAGCTGTGGTCTACAGTGTCAAAGGCTTTGCTGAAGTCGATGAAGGCTGCTCCAACTAATTTCTTTTGGTTCAATGATGCCAGCACATCACACTTGTTAGGTTTGCTATTGTTTTTGATGTGGAGTGTAGTTTTCTGAAACCTCCTTCCCTCTTGTTTAGTATATTGTTTTTTTCCAGGTGCTCATTTATGTGCCTGTGGAATATTTGTTCAATTAGCTTGCCTGGTGTTTGCAAGATTGATATTGGTCTGTAGTTCCCCATGTTTTGTTTCTCACCACTTTTGTAGATGTGGGTGATGGTTGCCATCTTCCATGCTGCGATGAAGTGTCCCTGCTCAAATGATATGTTGAACAGGTCGACCATGATATCTGGGATGGCTTGGAGTGCCTCTTTTAGTATTTTTGTGGGGATTCCATCTATTCCACTTGGTTTGTTTTCATCTATGTCATTTATTAGTTGTGTTAGTTCTTTTAGGTCAGTTTTGCAGGTGGGGATTTCATCCTGGATATTTTCTGACTTGTTTTCCCAGATTCTTGTGAATTTCTTTGATAACCTTCGTCCTACCATGGCAAAGTGGGTATTTAGTTTGTTTGCTGCATCACTATCTGTGTGCGTATTTCCATCCTTATCCTGGAAGCTTATGCGTTCTTCTATCGTATTTTTGGGAAATAGTAAGCATACATTTTTCCAGAACTTATTTGCGTTGCTTCGCCAGTCCTTGTCTTGTTTTATTATATATTTGCTTTTTGCTGTCCTCACTGCTTTGAGGGAGTTATTTCTGGCAGTATTATAGGCCCTTTTATCCTATGGGTCTTTAGTACGTTTCACTTTGTCACCTAGCTTTCGTTTTGTTGCGATATGCGTTAACAGTTCCCTGTAGGGGAAATTTCAATCGCAGAAAATTGGTCTTCCTCATTCCACTGCTCCTTGCCCGATACAAGTAACACTGGGCAACATGGGTAATTCTCCTCGCGGCAAGGAGTCGTTAGAAGCCACATATACATACGACTGCCGCCAGCCATTGGTGACTCTGCTTCCATATGGGCATTGAACTCAAATCTCTCGATCATGCCGCCCCCTAGCACGGATTTGCTCCTCTAGCAGCCTCACTGACGTCACAACCTCCACCGGGTTCCAACTGACTCCCTTCACACCTGGGGCCATATGCACCAATCGGTGTTAGGGCCGTAACCGCGGTTTGGCTAGCTCCACACGGATAACTGTGGAAAATCCATATGCATCAATCGGTGCCAGCACTAACCGCCAACCGGAGCCTCGGCTAACCTACCCCACTTTCAAATCAGGTTTAACTGCTAGCCGGGGCAGTTAGTGTGCGTGTATGGGTGTCAATCTATTCAATGCTATCATATTTAACAGAATTACATACTCAATAAGTGAAATTTGGTAAAATTAACCCTAAATGCGAACCGATATTAACGCCGCCGCCGCATTGGCAGCGTTATTCATATTGTCGAATTGACGAATGTAAAGTAAACAAATCGCCGCTGCCGCATCGACGTCGATATCCATACTGTCCAACATCAACTAAAACATGGCCGCCGCCACCGTATCGGCGGCAATATATTAGGCCCAAATCTATTCAATGCTGTCATATTTAACAGAATTACATACACCATAAGTGAAATTTTATCAATTTAACCCTAAATTCGAACCGATATTAACGCCGTTGGCGCATTGGCAGCGTTATTCATATTGTCGAATCGAGGGAATTCCCAAATCTATAAATAATTTTACGGTTAGCTATCCGCCTCGGCTAGTACATTGGTGCCTACCACTTGACACATTTCTCCAACCCACCTCTACCCAGAGGTAGCTACCCCAGAGTTAGCGCCTAAGTCCGGCTAAGCCTATCACCGATTGGTGCATACGGCCCCTACTTGAACCCGCGAGGTTAGGCCGACTACCTTTTTTTCCCTCTACCCACCCAACAACTTACTGACAGACTGTTTGATTCGTAGGGTTGAGTGCTTGAGTTTTATCAACCTACATCTCTTGCCTGTTACGACATTGAATAAAAGCACTATTAGGCCCCTCCTTGCCTCGTTGTGAATTACAAAAAAAGGAGGAAAAAATAAGAAATGTAATACCTATCACAGCTTCAATTAGAGCTGCGTGTTAATAGGATATGTCTAAGAAATTGTTGGTTCAGGCTTAGGATAATGTTGTGGGGGTGGGCGGGTGATGTAAATGAGAAATATTGCGCCTAGAGTGAGATTCGAACCCACATCTCTTTGCATTCCGGACCAGTGTGCTAACCATTACACCACCTAAGCTCCCTGATGTAACCACAGTACCCACGCCTACCTGTCTATGCGGCTACTGAAAGGTCAGTGCACTAATATAACAAAATCGGTGCTGGTGACACTATATTGCAGTAGGTCAGAGCTATACATCGGATGTTATCGTGCATTCCCACAAATTGCTAATCCCAGATGTTGATAAAACGCCAAATATCAATGACTCTCTTATTAGAGCATTATCATGGGAATTATGCATCACCAATGTTTCTGTAATTATATAGATCTCAACCTGTCTTTTACACATTTCTGGTGAGAATAGTGAGTGAGATAACAGTCTGAGTTGATATTTTCATTCTCATTTTCTACTCCACGATCCCCCATCCTGCTACATTGAATGAAGGCAAATCCTCCTCCAACTCTTCCGGGCAATGCTGTTGCGAATTGAATAACTATCCTTGATCATACACATGACAAACAATCAATTATATAGGCCTACGTCTGTAAGGTATTTGAATTCCAGGATAGCCTCTTGCATTCCACAAAAAAAAAAAAAATAGCGGCACCACATTCTCCAAAATAGCGTCACCTTCAAATGTTTTCACAAATGGTCGCAGCCACCGGATCCAACATTTGAAAGCTGGATCTCTTACACAAGCAGACGTCCAAGGGGTCAAGGGTCAGCGCTCAGAGGGGAAGCCTTAGCTGGCTTTAGAGTAAAAAGGCTGACCAGAGCCAAGTGGGGTGGGCGTGATTGACAGCCTCCACTACGCCTGACGTCCTTGACCAATTATCTCAATGAGGTCAAGGTCGAGATCCTCTATTGGCATCTGCCCACTACCAGCAGAGTGTTCACAGCCGGTGGAGTGTGTGTCTCGGGGGGGGGGGGCGTGAGCATGTGTGTGTGAGTGGGGGGGGGGGGGTAGTGGACAGGGGGCGCTGCTAATGTAACGTCACTCACAGTTCCCAAAGTGGTAACGTGCATACGCAGCGCATATGGATCATGCATGAGTGAGTGATTGGAGTTTGTTGTCCTAGCAACATCTGCAACTGACTATTTCAACCAGGGTACTGTGACTTGTGATAGACTGCATAATTTATATAATGCCCTGCATAAAACACACACATACACATATATAAATATATATATAGGGCTGCATAATTCATTATGGGAGTATAAATAAAAAAGGGCACCCATACATTTATTATATAATTATTTTCATGTGCACTTGTATCCCTACCAGCTTCTATTTCACTGCACTTGTTCCGTTGCGATTGTCTGCACTTTTACCGCCACTTTGTGGGTTTCCTGTAAAGTAACCACCTCCAGATACCGAGTCTAGTTCAAAATTTATAAATATTTATATGAGGAGTTCAGGCGCAAAACCCCATAAATACCAATGTAAATATTGAGATAAACATTGGAGTCAATCCTTCGAAACATTCATTTCTTTACATTTCTATTTATTGTTCATTGCTCCGTAGCCATCTCATTACAACAAACGTGGAATTAGTGAGAATTAATATTAACCTCAGGTAAAATCTTTTATTTTAATTAAACTTTTAGATTGGTGTTTACAGGGTTTCATATATAGTCTACCAGTACAAGTAAAGTAATGGTTTCCTTAATTGCTTTACCAGGGTGCCCATCTGGAGGAATTCTATTATCCTGATGGACAACCTGCCTGCCTAGCCAGATCAGAGAGACATAATTAAATTCACCCTTAATAACCTAGTTATGCCTTCTCCATTAATCACCTGAGTCCCTCACATTGCGTGTGGATTGACCCCCCCCCCCCCCTTACTTACCTTCCAGAGCTGATGATTTGTCTTATCATTCTTGTTACCGGCAGGTTATATATATGTCGTGGGGATGCTGAAAATGGGATATATTGCACCTAGAGCGGGAATCGAACCCGTATCTCTTGCATTCCGAGCTAGCGTGCTAGCCATTACATCACCTAGGCTCTCTGATGTCCATATCCTACCCACGCCTACAGCTCTATGTGGCTACTTGTCTGAGAAGTCAGTGTAGACAAACAGTGACAGACTGAGAAATCCTCCAAGAAGAACAGAATTGTGTAGTAGATTTGATCTGGTGACTGACTACTTGTAGTCCCACTGACTCCTAGATGAGTTGGCACACACTGATCACAATATCCATACGCCCAACTGCAATCAGATTGATGCAGATTTCTAGTTCCATTCAGCATATATATATGTATATATATAACGGAGATCTAATCTTGCGTCACCATCGAAAGCTCATCTAAGGTTCCCCTCAGAACAGTCAATAATTTAAGTCGAATCTCATTGAGTGGAGAAATGATGTGCATTAGTTGAGCTGAATAGACATCGTCCACCACTAACTCATCCGTTGACCTTTGGAAGAACTGATGTGGGTAGTAGAAGCTCATGCAATATACCCTGGAAAATATCTTATAGAGGAATCCCACCACCAGCTCAACGTCTGATGGCAGTTGCAAGAACTAATGTTGTGGTTGCAACTCATTGCGCAATGTGCTCTGTAGAAAATATTTTATAGAGGATTCCCACCAACAATTCAACCTCTGATGGCAGTTGTAAGAATCATTTGTCAGTATGCTCTGCAGAAAATGCTTTATAGACGATTTTCCCCACTAAACATGCTTCCTCATAGCCCAGCTTTAAAGTCTGATTTATTTAACCAGACAATTGACTGGACAGTTAAAGTTGCATAGTCCGATGGTTTTGAATTTCTGTATTTTTTCTGACATAAATATATTAGATCGATCATTAGTATCTACTTTACATTAGTTCAAAGTTACTTTTATTTTAAATTGTGAACTTTTGAGATATTTTCAGTGCAAACATGGAAAATTAGTTTTGGCAAGCTTGCCAAAACTCTGACACCATAGACTTCTGCAGTAACAGGTTCTATTAAATTGACTCAGTATTGCCTTCTATGCAGAAACAAATGCTTAATAAGTGCATCAGTATCTAAGTTAGATATGTAGAATCAAATCTAGATAATTGGTTTGGTTTTGAAAATTTGATATTTTATCGGAGTATGAGATTTAATGATTGCCACTCGGTACTCAGAGTCGAATGCTGCTGGGCAAACACATCCAGACTTACTGTGTTTGAGCTGAATCAACCCATTCAAACCTTCCTCGTAACATATATTGAATATTCATGTAAGGAATACCTGTTAAAATCACGTGACCAGAACGCTAGCAATGATATCATTTCTAAACGTGACATTCATCCCCATCACTGACTTCTAAAAATGTACATATTAATCCCGCATTTGATACGGCTCACATCAACTAGCATTTCTAATAGTTAAATAAAAATTATCAGTTAATGTGAGGCAGCCTTACAGACTTAAAACACCTTATCGAAACCAAACAATAGCATAATATACATATATAATATATATATAAGAAATGTAATATATATAATATATATTATAACCTAGCATAATATATATATATAATATATATATAAGAAATATAATAAATATATTATATATATAATATATGAGCCTGTCTCAAAGTTAATAACTCTTTTCTTTTGTCCATTGTAATGATTGACACAATTCAGCACAGAAACGGTTACACTGAAAACATAAGGACATTTGCTTCAGATCAATATGTATTCTATTGGGATTATGAAACACCATGTAAAAAACAAATCAGTTTATCCTGAGCAAATGCATAAGCAGATAGTATGTTCATCATTACAATGGACAACGTTTTGTCCCATATTGCTCAGCACCTTTTGAGACAGTCTCATATATATAGATCATTTCCTTTAGCTTGATGCAAGCATCAGATATGGAAAATCTCATAATCAAAAAAGAGAATCAAAATCGAACATATCACCAGAGAAAGCCCATTTCAAATGTCCAAAGTCTCCATTGGCTTTGTTGTAGCATTACGTGGGATAAGATCATTGCGTGATATCTGGAACACCCGCAGGATATTGCAAGGCTTTCAGGAACTATTACAAGCAGGGACTCAATTGCGGAGTTCATAAAGCGCTGGAGGTCATAAGTTCGATCACACGCTAAACCACCACAGCAAAGACAATTACACTTGGCTCTTATCTTACCTAGCCTAGCGCTCGGCACTAACAGGATAGTGCAATGACTGGTTTGCTCAACGTCAGAATAAGGTTTGTTTGTTTGCTTGTTGTTGTTTTACGTCCTAGCAACATCTAAGGTCATATCAGGACGGGTACCGACTTGTAACAGTGCGCACTCCTGGTGACTTTATAGTGCTGTCCCACTGGGAAACCAGGCCACCGGCACCATGACCTGGTATCCCACTCAGTCACATTATCCTGACACTGAGCACACCAGTCCTTGCCCTATCCTAATAATGCCGAGCGCCTGGCTAGGAAGCGACAAGTATCAATTTTAAAGTCATTGGTTTGACTCGACCGGGACTCGAACCCACGACCCCACGATCTACCAGCACGGGAGACGGACGCTCTAACTCATTCGGCCATCCCGTCTGGTCTCAGAATAAGGTGACTGAGTGGGATATCAGGGCATGGTACTGGCGGTCTGGTCTCCCAGTGGGGAAACACTATAAAGTCGTCAAGACTCCGCACAGTATGCATCCTGTTTTGACCTTAGTTGTTGCCAGGATGCAAAACCCCAACAAACAAACTGAGTGAGATGCAGGTTCATGGTGCCACTGTTGCGACTTTCCATGATGGCAACACTATATGGAATACCACGTGGACACTCTGTGTGGAATGTCGGTAGCCGTCCTCATGCCACCTTCGATGTTACTAGGAGGTAATATCCCATTAAAACAAGGAAGCCAGTATGAACCAAGGGACTGTCAATTGCTATGCCCATACTTATAGAAGACCTGTATGGGAAATGATTGATTGGGGGCGATAGAGGTGGCAGCTTTAAAGGGGTACATTCGGCCGCCCCATCATATCCCGTCTGAGGTTCATTTTATTTAATAGGAAGTCTATGTACGAGGATGCGCAAAAAAAAACCCTCATCAACGAAACCAACGAATAAAAAAAACCCAGCAAAAAACAAACACACCCAATGCAGTCAATTCACACACACGCACGCACACACGGCACAGACATACATACACACAGACACACATACGGACAGATGCACAGAGACACAGACGCACGCGCACACACAGCACAGACACACATACACACATACACACATATGCACATATGCACAGACGCACAGGCACACAGACACACAGATGCACACACCCACGCGCATTCATGGGAAACCAACAAGTCACTGCAAGGTTCTAATTCCCCTTGAAATATGTTATCAAACTTCCTTTTTTGTCACTGCGAGGGGTGCAAGAAAAAGTGTAGGCATTGGGGACATTGAGCGAGCGGGCTTGGTAGTTTGGACTGCCTGCAATTAGGCAGACATATGGGATGTTCGTCATTTAATCATTTAGACACATCTTGCTGATTTTGAAGTGTCATTGTAGTGCCTTTGCATTGTCCTTGCATTCCTTTTGTATCGCCTTTGCATTGCTTTTGCAGTATCCTATTGCAATGCCTTTGCATTGCCTTTGCATTGCCTTTGCATTGCCTTTGCAGTGCCTTTGCATTGCATTTGCATTGCCTTTGCAGCATCTCTGCATTGTCTTTGCATCGCTTTTGCTTTGCCTTTGCATTGCCTTTGTAGTGCCTTTGCATTATCTTTTCAGTTCCTTTGCATTGCTAATGCATTGCATCGCTTTTGCACTGTTTTTAACCATGCCTTTGCACTGCCGCATTGCCTTTGCATCACCATTGCCTTGCCTTGTTTTTGGATTGATTGTTAGTGCCTTTGCAGTGCCTTTGCAGTGCATTTGAAGTGCCTTTGCAATGCCTTTGCAGTGCCTTTGCAGTGCCGCTGCAGTGCTTTTGGAAGCATTTGCAGTGCATGTGCAGCACCTTTGCATTGCCTTTGCACTGCCTATGTACCGCCTAAGCAGTACTCTGACAGTGCCTCGGTAGTGGTTTGACAGGCCCTTTGTAGAACATATAAAAGATGCACAACTACACTATACATAGGCTCCGGATATGACCTTAGATATTGCTAGGACTTAACATTCCAACAACCAACCAATTATAGGTTCATTCTTAATTTATATAACTTTTAATATATAATATTAAAGCTACCGGCTATATGACACGACACATTTATATCAATGCCTTGCTCTCTATTTCCGTGTACCTGTCGTTTCATATTGCCGTTACTTTGTTTACTGTTTAGTGACATTCATTGTTAGAGCTCGGTTTGATTGATTGATTGATTGGTGGTTTCTTTACGCTGTGTCGGCAGCATAGGCCATACTCACGGCGGTTAGAGCTTGGAGATGAGGGTCTTGGCACTGACTACATTTTATTCACAGGAAATAAACCACGTGAACGTCAATAATATAATGCATAGTGTAACTCCACAGATAAAGTAAGAATAACAAATGCCGGACATATTAAGACTATATTTGTCTTAGTATTAATGTCATACCAATAAGCAGACTCAATGTCTATTATTTTTATCTTGACTCGGCAGGACTGTGTTAGTTGCTATCCAACATATCTTTGCGCCCGAATCCATTAAGGACGGTACAGTATCTGCGACTATTACTAGATGGATGGGCCTGTGCTCAGGGGATTATTTTTACTATGACGTCATTGAGTGTTTCAGGGGGGCATGATGCTGGTAATTCCTATTCTAATATTATGTCTTATTAACTGATATGAATAGCTATGAATGGTTATTAGATTCATCAGAGTTCTGCTGACTTACAGCAACATATATTTGATGTGCAATGCATTATGTTAATATAAAGAAACAAAACGCTACAATACCATATATGTGCTGTGTAATGCATCACGTGATCCATAATGCATTATATGACATAAGGGAAGTATTAGTATTATTGTTATACTCCATAAGACCCAAAACTGCACTGGTGGCTCCACCTGCAACCCTCCTCGCCTCCACCGGATGTAGATCAGTCACACTGGAGGATTTGTTCTTATAAATAATGAAGTATTTTGGTATGTTTCACTGCTAAATTAACCATATATTTACTTTCACTTCTATCCAATTCCAACTCTACCGCATCGACATTTGTGTGTACCGCGGAAGACTTCTGGCTGATTTATGGGGGGGGGAGAAGACCTCGACAAAGCAATCCACCTCCCTCTGGACTCTTTCCTCGCCAGCCGATGTCCACCAATCAGAATGCTCCACTGAGGTGAGGTACCCCAGTGTCGCCTCCTTCCAGAACTCCACGCTTGGCTGCCACTGACACCAGCACTTCTCATCCGAAAGCTAAACAGTCAATTTCACTCTTCTGCCCACCCATTCACGCACCCACCCACCCAACTTGAAACTCATCAGGACCTACCTTGTACTCCTATTTACTGGACAATATTCCTTAAACTGCCTGTATTCACATATCGTGTGTTTTCAGGTATTGCAATACCTCAGGGAGTTTGACACCCCTGCCCTGCAGAGTTGTAAACCACTGCCTTGTGGTACAGGTTCTTGACAGAACCGAAGGCTAAGGGAGCAAACCCTGAACAGAAAACCATGTCACTGTGGCAGCAGTAAAGGCGGTTGATGTATGGAACTCCCAAAATCTCCCGACCAGCCACTGCAGGCACAAATAGTTTGCGCCTGTCTGGACATGTTCTTGCCAGTGTGAAACCTCTATTTGCTCCCTGAGAGAGTGCTGCTGGTAACTTGCAAAAGCCAGCAGCACTTCAACACTTTTGCAGGCAGCTTTCATGAAATGTACAACCACACAAAATATCACTCTCACAGCAGAGAGCTAAATGGAGATCAGCAGTCAAGTAATGAAAGCAGTCTTTGTCGCATCTCGACCGACAGCATGATGATGATTTGTTTTCATTATGGAGGTATTATATATTTCTGGCGTCGAATGATGATGAGTTTACAACAGTACTTTAAAGAAACCAAAGTCCACATTTCGAGAATCAGTGGTACCGGATGGATGTGGAGAAGGAGGGGTGGAACAACCTAGACTGACCTGAACTGGCGTATTGACCAGTTACAAATATTGCCATTTGACAAAGCCTTGCTCCCCACTGCACACAGCGTTAGTCCACTGAAGCACTCCTTGCGACAGTTAACACTATCCCCCGTCTACACCGTGTCTAGCATATTTGAAATGCACAATAGACTTCAGCGGTAACCTATTCCATTAGTTTGACTCAGTATTCTATTCTATGCCACAACAAATGTTTAATAAATGCATCAGTGTCTAAGTTGGATATGTAGGATTAAATCCAGGACAGTGTTTTGGTTTGCATAATTTTGATGCTTTTATCGGACTATGCTGGTTTAGTAAGCCATGCTCATTGGAGGTTCACGCTGCGTGGGACATGTGCACACGCATGCGCAAGCATATTGTCAAATGCTCGCAATTTAACAAACGCAATTAAGGTTTCTTTTTCCTTGAATAATAATTTTTTTTGTGATAGAAATCATGAATGTTGACGCCGCTTTCGGTTCCCTGCGCACTCGACAATAAGGAACATTTCTTGCTAATAAATGTTGTCTGCTATCACTGCGGTAATTGCAGACGACATGGAGACAAGTGGATATGTTTATATATATGTATATATATGTATATTATATCTATACATTAAGGATGGTTGGTGTAAGAAGGATAGGCCTTGGATAAATCACAATATGAATCTGGAATGCTGGAAAATGGAAGGCTCTCACTGAAGTAATTAATTCTGATTGCAGGATAATTAAATAAAACGCATCTCAAAATGAAATCGCACAACTGGCTGATTTCTTGCCATATACTCTCAGCGGAAGCCTATTCCCTCCCACATACCTATCACCTCGTAGTGGATACACCGGGAATATGGCTGAATTACCAATATATCGAAATGCACTTCACCCTGTTCACCGCACATGTGTTACTACAAAATAGAAAATAGAATCGCTTTCTATTCAACCGAATGACACTAGTACCTAATGAGGTCACTAGAATATAGTTCCTTAGTGAATAGCGGCATAGGTCTGCTTAAATGCAATAACAACCAAACAAAACAGTTTTCAATACGCGATGTCATCACATTGTAGTCCAAGTGGATGGAATGGTCGAGAGATTTCACATGGGTCAAAGGCAAAGGCTGAGGCCCATTTGAAATCACTCCGCCCATGCAATCAGGCAGCGGTTGCTATGCATGCGCCTAGGTGTAGGTAAAATGGCATCTTTCAATTACGGAGTAGACGCAACAGTTCGCTGAGTCCTTCAGCAAACAGTTGTGATCTATCAGTGCCGGGCTGCTAATGGGAACGGATGATCGCCAGTTGGAGAGCCATTATGTTTTAGTGGTTTTAATGACGGCGGAGGGAAACTAGGCAGGATAGATGACAAACCAAAACTGTTGCGACAGTGCCTCGAGGCTGTTTTACGATGCCCTGGCATGCTGTGGCGATCTATCCAAATCTAATGGTCTATTGAAGAAAAGTGCGTGTACAATCTTGAGCCTTAAAGCTGCCTAGTCCGTTGAAAGCATCATATTTTTCAAAAGCACAAGCAAATTACCTGTATTCAGTTCTGCACGATATTGCTGCACTCATTAAGCAATGACAAAAATAGGCCAGAAAATAGGTCTGTTTAATGTATATAAACTATAAATAGTCATATGCGATCATCATAATCTGCTTGTTTGCTTTTGTTTTAGTTCCTAGCAATATCTAAGGTCATATCAGGATGGTACCGACTTGTGACAGTGCACACTCATGGCGACTTTATAATGCTGCCACACTGGGAAATCAGCCCCCCAGCACCATGGCCTGGTATCCCACTTGGTCACATCATCCTGACACTGAGCTAACCAGTCCTTGCCCTATCCTAATAATGCTGAGCACCAGGCTAGGAAGCGGCAATTATGAATTTTAAAGTCATTGGTTTGACTCGACCAGGAAACAAACTCCCGATCTTTTGCATGTGAGGCCTGCACTCTACCGATTAGACCACTGCGCGCAGTCATAATCTGAATAAGCAAAGTTGCCTTGATCCCGGCATTGCACCCTTAAATTGCTATGTTCATGATAATCCAGGTATTTGTTCTACATGATCACATGGCAGAGCTTTGCCTTTCATGATAATCTAAGTCCACTTTTCCTTTTTGCCCTGACATGACACATCTAAAATTAATTAGCAATGAATATTCATAGAGAAAGCGTACCCCTTGTGATACAAATAGTGACTTTTTTTTATGTGTGTGTGTTGGTGGCTGGCGCCACCACTGGCGGGTTTCACTAACTAAATGCATACATAATGGCGAATGAGCGGAGCGACTGCTTCCTATGTGGCATTTTGTTGGGGTTTTACATCCTAGCAGCTTATGTGACAGAGTCAAACAAAAGACTTACAACATTAGTAGTTGTTGCTACTTAGTTTGGCGCTCTGTATTTATTAAGCTACGGGAAAAAATCCAGTTTATGAGGAGAACCAATTATTGACAATGTACATATTCCCTTACTTAAAATTGCATAATCCGATGGTCTTAGGTTGATATCATAATTTGAATTCAACATATTAAGTTGATCATTATTATTTAAATTGGGTAGAAGTCACTTGTAACTTTAAAAAACGGTAACGTTGAAGATATTCTAAGGGTAAATGTGCTAAATTAATTTTGGCATGTATTAGTTGGATGATATAATTTTGAGAGAAAAGATAACTGCATCATGTGCTATATTGTCCTGACAAAAATACTTCATCGCAAGTATTACTGAAAGACATGATTTTGTACCTATAAGTATATGGGGTAGTCCTCGGGGTGTACGGATTAATTCCAATTAAAAGCCGAAGCCGAAAGATGAGTCCTGTTTGAAAGCACTCTACACATTTTCTCGGGACTGTGCTTTGTATCTCCATGATTGCAGAGTCATGTCTTTCGACATTTACTACACATACATCAGCTTCTTTTGGTAACTTCAAATTCTTTTTTGGGGTTTTACGTCCTAGCAACATCTATGATCATATCACGACGGGGACCGACTTATGACAGTGACAGTGCACACTCATGGCAACCTTTTAGTGCTGCCCCAATGGGATATCAGGTCACCAGCACCATGACCCGATATATCCCACTCCGTCACATTATCATGATACTGAGCTAACCAATCCACGCCCCACCCTAGTAATGCCGAGCACCAGGCTAGGTGGTGACAAGTATCAATTTTGTAAGTCAATGGTTTGACTCGGCCAGGATTAGAACCCCCGACCTTCCATACGGGAATCCAGCAGAGTAAGGTGGTAGTTGTTGTCGGCCCGGCCACTCTTACCAATTGGGTCACCGGGTCAGGTGCCACATAGCGGAGTAGACAGCAGCGGGAACTAAAAAGCAACATGTATGCAATAGTAACAGAGTGGCCGATTTGTAGTTTGGCGTACCAGCGGGCCACATTGCAAGGCACCCAGTCCACACACACCTTGAGGGAGATGGTGGTGGTGGCCTAATTTGGCTAATATCAGACCCAGAGACACAGAGAGAGAGAGTGAGAGAGTGACAGAGAGGATGGCTGGACTCGATCGAGGTCAGTTGTACTAACTGACCACACCCATAGACAATAAAAATAGCAGATAACAAACACAAACCTAGTAAACAACAAAGACAAATAAGTAGAAATACCTTAGTAAAAAGTAACTAAATTCAATAATGATAAATATGGCCACGCAGAGTCAGAGGGGTACAGGATAAATTACTAGTTCTTGACTCGTCGCACCGAATTGTGGCGCCACTATAAACCGGACGCTGGTGGGAGGGGGGAGGGGGCAGGGGCAAGGGGAGGGGAGAATGGGAGGGGCGAAGGGGAGGGGGGAAGGGGAGGGGGAGCGGAGAGCGGGATAGGGGGGTAGGGGTACGGGGAGGGGGACGGGAAGGGCGATGGGGAGGGGGTTAGGGGGCGCAGGATGGGAAGGGGAGGAGGCGTGGGGAGGGGCGAGGGGGTATGGGGCGAGGGGGATGGGGGCGTTCGCTGGCACCTTTTTATAGCGCGTCTCCTCGTTCCCACAGGGCGGAGGCGTGCTGTTCGCTTTGATCGGCGCGTTTCGAATGTGCTCGGGGAAAAGATTAAGGGCGCGGAGGTTAACTAAGATGCGGCGGCCATTGTACGCGCAGACGCCGCTGGGCGCGCACCGCAGTGTGCTGCATTGTGGCACCACCACTGCATTATGCAAAGCTGGATGGGGAAACCTTTATATTGCTATTCAATATGCACTGCGCAATTATATATTATATATTATATATATACATATATGGTTGGTTGGTTGATTGCTGGAGTTTTACGTCCTGGCAACATCTAAGTTCATATGAGGACTGGTACCGACTTATGACAGTGCGCACTCATGGCGACTTTATAGTGCTGCCCCTGACTCACACTCTTATCTACTTGGTCTCTCTGCAACCCATTTCATATTTGATAATATGCGTATAATGCCTATAGCTTACAAGTCCAGTACCCGATAGCTCTTCATCTTTCGCCAAATACTGTTGGTTGGTTGTTGGAGCTTTACATCCTGCCAACATTGAACGTCACATCAGGACGGGTGCCGACTTGTGACAGTGCGCACTCATGGCGACTTCAGAGTGATGTACCACTTGATATTCCATCCAGTCACATTATCCTGACAGTGAGCTAACCAGTTATTGCCCTGTCCTAATCATGCCAAGCACATGGCTAGGAAGTGACAAGTATAAATTTGTATGTCGTTGATTTGACTCAACCAGGGTTCGAATCAACGGCGCCAGCGCCTCTTCCCGATTTAACTATCCATACGGTGTGCATATTGTCATATATATATGGATACACATATGTATATATGTATATATATACATATATATATATATATATATACATACCTGTATACATGCACGTGTTCTCTGTTAGTGGCCACTCTGTATGATGAACGAACATGGCATGATGTCAATAGTTACAGGCTGCCTTACATGTTCATTTATTTACCTGCATACAGATCTCCTTCTTCGGCCCAACGCCCACGCTGCAAGCTATATCATCATATGCAGGATACAAGCCCGTTAGCTGGACTAACCAATCACCAAAGCTCAATTACCAACAGCACAAATATTTGCCATGTAACACAGAATTATGTTGTTTTGTGTGCGTGTATCTGCAGTGCAAAGATAGAACTGAATAATTATGAAATGCAGTTAGCACCATTTCCATCAAGTGAAATTCTTAAAGCTGCAGAGTCTGATAAAAGCATCAAGTTTTCAAAACCTGAACAATTGTTCATGTTGGTTCGTCAACATAGGTAATTTGCGCGTGAACAAGGGGCTGCTGCTGTGGTGGCACCAACTAGGTTCGATCCCGACCGCCTAACACGCCCCCTGCCGGACCTCCACAGAACCTGATCTCACCACGGGAGAGCCCTGACATCACTTCCAGTCGACGACGGGCCACCAGGTCCTGGTTTTCAACACAACACTTCCAGATGCTGGGCCGACAACAACTACCACCTTACTCTGCTGCCCACCCATTCCTACAATAAGACAAGACAGCGCAATAGGGTTGAGAACCTATACCATCTGTTGACTTTATTCGATTTGACCTATTATACATATGACCTTCTCTTGAAGAAAGTCCATGTCCTTATTCGTGTTGTAGATTATCTAGAGTTCATCCTATATAGAAGAACATTCCACATAGAAGGTAATGCCCGGGGCCCCACTTCTGCCAAGTTGGATGTCCACCGCTGTGTATAACTTACAGTATCATCAAAGGCCAGTTGCTCTCATACCATGTCTCTCTGGTGTGTGAGCTTAAAAATCCCTTGGGTCGGTAAAAATGGAGGCTCGGGCTTTCTATCGACAAACTGTCTATTGTTGAAAACAAGTATATTCAGACTTATCCATGATAGGCAGTATAAATCTTCAAGACAAAAAAAAATGCTCAGCCAATTTAAGAGAACCTTTTAGTGTTGTATCCTATGGTATCAGAATGCTTGGCAAACTTAATTTAGCATGTTTGCATTTAAAATAAAAGTTTCTTCAAACTAAAGTAAGGTAAACCATACCCATCAACCTAAGATATTTATTTAAGAAAATGACAGAAACTCAAAACCATCGGACAACGCAAGGATTAAAAAAATTGTTGTTGTAAATATTGTATTCATCTGAAAACATATTTTATCAATGCCGAGGCACTGGTCTTCAGTCATTGAAGCGATCACATTCGGTTTGTACTTAGTCATGGGGTCGTAGAATGTGCTGCATTGTGTGCAGCACACCCCATTCTGAACATTACTTATTAGCGTGTGTGTTAATGATAACCATTCATTTCTAAACACAACCACCTGGCAGTTTATATTTAGTGAGCAGTGTATTGAATAATCATCATCATCATCATCATCATCATCATCATCGGACAGCTCTAACTTCCTAATGAGGGCTTCTGCAATATATTCTAATCAGGAGTCGTAAATAGGGACTTCAAAGCAAGGTTCCCTGAGAAGAAGATACGACAGTCAAGGTTGGAGATGTTTTCCCGGCCAACATCAAAACGGTGGTCCGGCTGTGGCGGAGAGGAGGCGGGGAGGCCGGGTCTGCTGGGTGCGAGTGGGGGGATAGTGGGGGGTAGTACTAGCAGTAGTAACGGGTAGGTGCTGTATATAGTGTGTATGCGGTGTGAGGTATGTGTGTTGTGTGTGGTGTATGTTGTGTGTGTTGTGTGTGTTGTGCTTGTTGTGTGTGCTCTGGGTGTTGTGTGTGATGTGTGTGGTGTGTGTGGTGTATCCTGCCAGTGTAGCATGTGTGATGTGAGTGGTATGTGATGTATTTTGTATATGTGTGGTATGTGCTGTGTGTGTGGGTATGTGTGTGGTGTGTGTGGCATGCGTGGTATGGGAGTAATGTATATGATGTATGTAGCGTGTGTGGTGTGTAGTGTGTGGTATGTGAGTAATGTGTGTGATGAATATGGTATGTGCGTGATCTATGTAGTATGTGTGATGTCTACGTTGTGGATGGTGTGGGTGGTGTGGATATATGGTGTGGGTGCTATGTGGAATGTGGTGCGTGTGGTTGGTGTGGTGCATGTGCTATGTGGTGTGTGGTGTGTGTGTGGTGTGTGTGTGGTGTGTGTGGTGCATGTGCTATGTGGTGCGTGTGGTGTGTGTGGTGTGTGTGGTGTGTGTGGTGCGTGTGGTGTGTGTGTGGTGTGTGATGTGTGGTGCATGTGGTGTGTGGGTGCGTGTGCTGTGTGGTGCGTGTGGTGTGTGGTGCGTGTGGTGCATGTGGTGTGTGGCTGCGTGTGGTGTGTGGTGCATGTGGTGTGTGTGGTGTGTGGTGTGTGGTGTGTGTGGTGCGTGTGGTGCGTGTGGTGTGTTGTGCATGTGGTGTGTGGGTGTGGCTGTGTGTGCTGTGTGGTGTGTGTGGTGTGTGTGGTGTGTGTGGTGTGTGTGGTGTGTGTGGTGTGTGTGGTGTGTGTGGTGTGTGTGGTGCGTGTGGTGCGTATGCTGTGTGGTGTGTGTGGTGTGTGTGGTGTGTGTGGTGTGTGTGGTGTGTGGTGTGTGTGGTGTGTGTGGTGTGTGTGGTGCGTGTGGTGTGAATGGGTGGGTCGGGGATGGGCCGGGCAGTGGTGGCAGTGCTGAGATCACGACTTATTCCTCAGTTGTCCTGTATCGGGCGCTGCCTTTGTGTATGAGTATGTACATTACCTACACCCGGGTCACATGCGGGCCACAAATCAGCCACATCTGGGCCACATCCGGGCAACATTTGGATCACACACGGCCCACACACTGGCTCTACCCGGACCACACATTCCAAACCTGGGTCACACACAAACCACATAGTGGCAACTAAGGGGGCCACATACCAGCTACACACATGACACACAGTTCCCACATACCAGCTACACCAAGGACACACACAGCCCACACACCAGCTACATACGAGACACATTTGGGTCACACACGGCCTACAGACAAAACACAGGCCACACACAACCCACATCCATGCCACACACGACACACATTCCACACACATCCCACCCACATCCCACACACATACCACAAACAAGAGATACACATACCACATACATGCCACACATGCCAAGTCCAGGCCACACACCTCCCATACACATACCACAAACAGGGTACATATACATCCCACCTACAGGCCACAGACAGGCCACACACATCGCACACAGATACCAGACATAGGGCACATATACATACCACATAAATGCCACATACAGGCCACATACATGCCACAAACATACATGCCACAAACAGGGCACATATACACCCCACCTACAGGCCACACACATCCCAGACACATACCACACACAGGGCACATATACATACCACATACAGGCCACACACAGGGAACATATAGGCCACACACATCCCACACACATACCACACACAGGGCACATATACACCACATACCGGAAGACACAGGGCACACATGGCACATATACATACCACATACAGGCCACACACAGGTCACATACAGGCCACACACATCTCAATACATACCACACACAGGGCACATATACATACCACCTACATTCCACATACAGGTCACATACAGGTCACATATAGGTCACACATATCCCACACACATACCACACACAGGGCACATATACATACATACCACATACAGGCACATACAGCCCACACACATCCCACATGCATACCACACACATGGTACATATACATACCACATACATGCCACATATAGGTCACACACATCCCACACACATACCACACGCAGGGCACATATACATACCACACACAGGTCACATACAAGTCACATACAGGTCACACACATCCCACACACATACCACACACAGAGCACATATACGTACCACATACAGACCACATACATGCCACATACAGGTAACACACATCCCACACACATACCACAAACAGGACATATATACGTACCACATACAGGCCACATACATGCCACATACAGGTCACACACATCCCACACACATACCACACAGGGCACATATACATACCACATACAGGTCACATACAGGCCACATACAGGTCACATACAAACCACATACAGGTCACATACATCACACACATACCACACTCAAGGCACATATACATACCACATACAGGCCACGTACAGGCCACACACAAGCCACATACATGCCACATACAGACCACACACATCCCACACACATACCACTCACATGGTACATATACATACCACATCCAGGTCACATACATGCCACATACATGGTACATACATCGCACACACATACCACACACAAGGCACACATACATACCACATACAGGCCACATACCTGCCACATACATGTCACAAACATCCCACACACATACATGTCACATACAGGCCACATACATGTCACATACAGGCCACACACATGTCACATACATCCCACACACATACCACACTCAAGGCACATATACATACCACATACATGCCACATACAGGCCACACACAGGCCACATACATGCAACCTACATACCACACACATCCCACACACATACCACTCACAGGGTACATATACATACCACATACAGACCACATACAGGTCACACATATCCCACACGCATACCACACACAGGGCACATATACATACCACATACAGGTCACATACAGGCCACATACATGTCACATACATCGCACACACATACCACACACAAGGCACATATACATACCACATACAGGCCACATACATGCCACATACAGGTCACACACACCACGCACATACCACACAGGGCACATATACATACCACATACATGTCACATACATGCCACATACAGGTCACCTACAGGCCACATACAGGTCACATACATCACACACACATACCACACACACGGCACATATACATACTACATACATGCCACATACATGCCACACACATGCCACATACATGCCACATACATGCCACATCCATGTCACATACAAGCCACATACAGACCACACACATCCCATACACCTACCAGACAGAGGGCACATATACATACCACATTTATGCTACATACAGGCCAAACAAGGCCACATTTCGCCCAGCAGACAGGTGGTGATCGCAGAGCTGACTGAGGTAGGCTCGACTGGTCACTGTGGCCGTAATCGATTAAACTGACCCGGATGACTCGGGTCACCCGAGTTGTCACAATTTCAAATAGAACACCGCGAGTGGAGTCAACAAATACATGTGCCATGTGCAAACTGACCCGACCCGAGTAACCCACCTCTTGGCCGGGGTGGCTAGGAGCGATGACGTCACATTTGCGCTGGTACCATCCTGCAGGATAACAGCGCCGGTGTAGCAGGAAATCGCAAACCCTGTAAATCGCAAACCCCCACTTGTGATTTCCTAGGAAATCGCAAACCCCCATGCCATATATGGGCATGGGGGGTTTGCGATTTCCTAGGAAATCGCATATCCCCCCTGGAGATCGCAAACCCCCCATTCTGAGTGTTAGCCTTACCATGATCTGGTAAGGCTAACACTGGCACTGACACTCAGAATATCCCAACTTTCACTATTATCTCTGTTTTTAATACTTTCAGATAAAATTGCTCTTAGGTTAAATTAAATACCTCAGATCTTCCTCTTCAATCGCGCATTGAGATATTTTTAATCGATTCGATGAAAGTTTTTTTATTTATTTTACAAAAATAAATGCTCCCCATAGACATAGCATTGCCGCAGCACACATCATGGCGTATTTTACCCTTCGTGGGCTAGTTTCCGGGGTTGTGACGTCATGCCGACATCGAGAATAAACTAGATCACGGTTCCGACTGCGCATGCGCTGAAAACGGCCTTGGGAGCAAAGCAAAGGCGTACGGCCATTGACTTTGCCTGTACGCGCATTGAAATATGTCAGTTTTATTCAAAATTAATAGAAATCCAAAACCCTAACCGTATTAATTTAATATAATCGTTTTGTTAAACATGTTTTCTATATGTGTTCCAAGCGGTTTGTGCCTAGGTGGTGTCGTTTGATCAATATTTTACTTTTTCTGTATGGAGATTGCTCACTGCCATTGACAATGCATTGAGTACACTGGCTATGGCTCTAACACTAGTCTGGGTGCCTAGATCTTTCTAAATCTAAATGCACATGGCATAAGATGTGCTGATTATATTGATGTAAATGCAATGCTGGATAACAGATTAATATCTTAATTTATTCTATATATGTTTAGTTAGTATTCTATGTTTCAAACAAGAGCTGAGATGAGCTGAAACTAGCACATTTCACAGCTGCACCCAGTGTCTTAGCATGTGCCATGTGCTTTTGGGGGGGTTATTTTGCTCTGACCCATCCCACAATGCACCGCGCCACTGGAACCGTGATGGTCGATTCGAAAATATAACTGCTAATATCTCCGCCGTTACGGCGGTAGCCTTAATAACGCTTCGAATTTAGGGTTAATTTAATGAAATTTCACGATTTGAGTATGTAATTCTGTTAAATATGGTCGCATTGAATAGATTTGGCCCGAATCAGTCCCAAAACACAGGGGGGTTTGCGATTTCCAGGGGGGGTTTGTGATTTCCTAGTAAATCGCAAACCCCGGGGTGTGCAATTTCCAGGGGTTTGCGATTTACTGCCACACCGGTACCAGTCATACATGTTTTTTGGGGTAATAACATAGATTAATAAAATATAAATATAAATAAACCAAGCCATCATAAAACAATTAAATCCTATTTTGCTGTAGATCTATCGGTTATTAAAAAAAAAAAAGTGTTTGGATTAAGCCACCATTTTTTTCACCCCGAGCGAGGAGAAGCGTCTTTGATTATTTGACCACCCAAGTCTGTAGGATGCGCGCATGCGCCAAAAAGTGACTCGGGTGACCCGACCTGATTAATCGGTTACACCATGTGAGTACCTTTGAACCTGATGGCGGAAACACAGGTCCTTAAGAGACAGCTACATGCTGCTAGCGTATACATTACTCACCTCTCCCCAACAAATTAAACCAGCAGAACTAGCACTGTGGCATTGGTTGGTTGTTGGAATTTTACATACTAGCAACATCTAAGGTCATATCAGGATGGGTAATGACTTGTACACACTCATGGCAACCTTATAGTGCTCTCCCACTGGGAAATCCGTCCGCGAGCACCATGACACTATATCCCACACAGTCATATTATACTGGCCACATCCAGGCCACATACAGGCCACACACAACCCACATCCATGCCACACACAACCTACACACATTCCACACATATCCCGACAAGCAAGTACTTGCACTATCCCACCTTATTTGAGAAATCTGAAGTGAAAAGATGCACACTTATTTAAAAGACATAATACATGACAAATTGTCGGGCGCCATAGGCTCCAGCAGTAAGATATTCTGGTAAATTGACTTATTTTCCCATTTTATGCAGCAAGAAATGCATAAGTGCACCGGTATATAAGCTACATATGTACGATACAATATGGATAAATGTGTGTGGTTAGTAAAATGTGATGCTTTCATGTTAAGTAATTTTCTCAGATAATTTCCCAGATAATTTCCAAGATAATGTCCTATATAATTTCCAAGATACTTTCGAAGATACTTTCAGAGATCATTTCAAAGATTATTTCAAAGATTATTTCAAAGATTATTTCAAAGATTATTTCAAAGATTATTTCAAAGATTATTTCAAAGATTATTTCAAAGATCATTTCAAAGATCATTTCAAAGATAATTAAGGATAAACGGTCAAACTGCTTTAAATAAAAAACAACAACATCATTATGACCCCCCCCATATCCGATGTTTACTCGTTGTGTTTGTGCGTCGTTAAATAAACAAATAAACAAAACAATAAATTAAACAACAATATCTATTATACAAATATTAACATCAAGATAATCAATGAAATAGTAAATACATAGGAAAGACACAGCGACTAACCTTTAAATTACCATTGATTGTATTTATTTGCACTTTAAATGTAATAACACTTCATTATACCCAACTCTATTTATAGAAACAATATTAGATGATTCCCTCTTTGCAATTTCGATAACCATTAAATTATTCTTCCCTGGCCTTTCTACTAGTTTTGTTCCTGTAGTAGGTCGTCTCTACCGTTTCATTTAATTCGCAGGTGACCCTGAAAATAGAGTTTATGCGCACGACCTTTCTGCTCCACCATTAACCAGCACTGTGACCCTCCATCACCCCAAACTGCTCCTGCTCCTCCCTCCTCGACACCCCCTACTTACCCCCCAACACACACGCTCCCCACACACACAACCAACAGAACCGACAATCCAGACACACCACAGACTGGTTGAGAACCATTGGTCGCACTCTTCACACGCTCCATATTCTCCTACTAAAAAAAAAATTAAATTAAATTAAATTAAATTAAACTCCCTTCAGATGACACAGTCCCGCCTCATTCTCCCTTATCCATATTTGCCAGATCTCTCCTATCCCTATTCCACTCACACCTACCATCATCCTCAAATCACCCCCCCCCCCACCCCACCCCGCTAACCACACACACATACACACACTCACATCCACATCAACATCTCACTGTATCCACATCCAATTCAACACATCACCAATCCCTTCACCCATACACCAAGCCACCTGGGTTATCTTCGTCTCACACGCACACCCGTCCACACACCCTACACCTCCCAGCCCGTGATTTGAAAGCACCCTTCCATCCACCATCCACCGCTTCCACTTCACACCTCTCCAATCTCACCCAATTTCCTGCGACCGTCTTCTTCCCCCCTCTCCCCCCCCCCCCCCGTTCCCCTCGCCTCCCCTCCCCCCCCCCCCTCCCCTCCCGTCTCTTCCCCAGCAATCACCCCCCCCCCCCCGCCTTCAGACGGGATCAAGCCCACGCCGCCCCGCCCACCGCCTCCCCCCCAGGAACAGCCTCAACCCCACCCGGTTCCCCCTCATCCTTCTACGGGATCACCATCCCTCCTCTCGCCCCCCCCCCCCCCCCTGCCCGCGTCCATTCATGGGTGGTACCTCCAGTAGCCGTCCCCATCCTGTCAGGGGCATCCCGGCGCCCCACTTCTCAATGGCGCCACCTGGCGTCGAGATTGTGGCGCCACGCAGCACAGATTGTTATGGTATCAGGTCGACCTTCAACCGTACCCGACAGCCAGGTTTATTTATCATTACTTAGTGTGATTTTTCCCTTTTCTTCTTCTTCTTCTTCTTCTTCTTCTTCTTCTTCTTGTGTTGTTGTTCCTATTTGTATATACCCCCCGGCACCGTAGTTCTCTGACCAGCCCTGCGGCCTTTATTGACTGGTAAATATGACAGGCCATCTGATTATAGCTTTTCGCGGCTTGGACGCCCCCCTCCCCTTCCTCTCCCCTCTCTCTCCTCCTCTCCCCTCTCTCTCCCCCTCCCCCTCCTCTCCCTCTCTCTCCTCCTCTCCCCCATCTCTCCCCTCTCGCCCTCCTCTCCCCTCTCGCCCTCCTCTCCCCTCTCGCCCTCCTCTCCCCTCTCCCCTCCACCCCTTTCTCCCCCTCCCCGTTCTCCCCCTCCCCGTTCTCCCCCTCCCCGTTCCTCCCCCCCCTCCCCGTTCTTCCCCTCCCCGTTCTCCCCCTCCCCGTCCCCCCTCCCGGTTCTCCCCATCCCCTCCCCCTCCCGTCCCCCTCCCGTCCCCCTCCCCGCCCCCCCCCCTCCCCGCCCCGTCGTCTCCCCCATCTCTCCCCCTCCTCTCCCCCTCCTCCCCCCCTCCTCTTCCCCTCCTCTTCCCCTCCTCTTCCCCTCCTCTTCCCCTCCTCTTCCCTTCCTCTTCCCCTCCTCTTCCCCTCCTCTTCCCCTCCTCTTCCTCTCCTCTTCCCTTCCTCTTCCCTTCCTCTTCCCATCCTCTTCCCCTCCTCTTCCCCTCCTCTCCCCCTCCTCTTCCCCTCCTCTTCCCCTCCTTCCCCCTCCTCTCCCCCCTCCTCTCCCCCTCCTCTCCCCCTCCTCTCCCCCTCCTCTCCCCCTCCTCTCCCCTCTCCCCCCTCCTCTCCACTCTCCCTCCTCCTAGACACCTATCCGCACTCTCCTCACCCTATCCTTCCCTCACCCGCCAACCCCCATCATCCGCCCCCCACCTCACTCACCCGCCACACATCACCCTCCCTTCTGCTCACGCCCACTCTAACTCACCTCCGCAGCATCGATAGCGTTCCCTCAGAATTGGACGAACGGGGGTGGGGGTGGGGGGTGGGGGGTGGGGGGTGGGGGGTGGGGGGTAGGGAGGTGCGGGGGATTTTGGGGCATACGATCCAGATTGGTAGGGACAGGTTAATCACGTGACCACCAGTCAATCACGTGACCACATGTGACAGAAGCTGCCAGGACTTTCAACTGAATCGCTTCTGGGAATGTCTCTCGATCAATTTGGCAAACAAGTACGTTTTGCTGCAAAACACATTTAATAGTTTAGTAAATAAAATGATTAACAAAACCAAACCGAACTGAGAATATCGTAAACACGGCTGGCAGACTTATTTACTGACAACAATATATTTATGGTACTCCCAGTTGTTTTACAAAAATTAGATTCGTGAAATATTATTTTGACCATTTTCAATTTGGAAACACCCTTGAGCACCGAAGAAAATCAATATTGAGTCTCATCTATATTACTCAGATGAGTGACCATTTGTGAATACAATGTGACACATACATGACTATAACTACCAAGATACTCATTGACAAGTATCGTAAAAAGAGAGCCTTTTATTTGATTGGTTGTTGGAATTTTACATTCGGGCAACAGCTAAGGTCATATCAGGATGGGTACCGTCTTGTGACAGTGTGCGCTCATGGTGACTTTGTAGTGCTGCCCCACTGGGAGACCAGGCGGACGGTACCATGACCTGATATCTCACTCAGTCATATTATCCTGACCATGAGCCAATCAGTCCTTGCCCTATCCTAGTAATGCTGAGTGTCTGGCTAGGAAGCAACAAGTGTACATTTTAAATCATTGCTTTGACTCGACCAGGGTTCGACAATCTACCAAAACAGGAGACGGACGCTCAACTCATTCGGCCGTCATGTCTGATCCAGAGGGCTTTTTATGTTGGCTATAATGTTCGGCGTAGTAATAGTAATATGGACCCAGGGACCCTCACCCCTTCCGACCACACCCCGACACCAGCCACCCCCACACACCGCCCATCGCTCTAACACCAGGATGTATCACGAGGTTAATATTTGCTTACTTCCGTTTGGCAGGCACTTGTGTGTCAAGGCAGGAAGCGTCTGGCATTCTGAGCTTGAGTGAAATCACGTGACCTGATGCTTGGTTCCTGGCCCGATTCAAATGACCTTTCTTTTGCACACTTATTTTGGTCGGCTGTTTTTTTGTTTGCATATGTATTTCCTACTAGGAGAATAGTTTTGCCAATTTCTCATAATTATAGGAATTTCTAAAATAATCATGCAGTGGCACAATCCCACGGCAAACAAGGTGCATTGTCTTTGATCAGATGTAGTACTAGTTTTCTTACTCAGACATAATCACACATTGTATTTATGCATGGCACATATGAAACTTGAAAGTGCTGAAAGAATGTTTGAACTTGACTATACTATAATACTGTTTTCATAATTAATATTAGGCGATACTACACTATAATTGTCATACATTGTCATTGATCGTACAGCAGTCAGAATTGGCTAGGGAACCTGTCCCCTTGTTTCACTGGTACAGCAGTCAGGCCGGGCTAAGGGACCGGTCAAATTACCTTCTTTGCTTTATTTCACGTGAAAGTGCTGAGTGGCACATCTTGTAGTACATTGTCTTTGGTGTTACTTACATAATTATTTCCTTATATCGGTTCTGGTGTTGGACGGGCCATGAAACATGCATTGATGTCGAGATCAATCTGAATTCCAGATGTTTGATGGACGTAAGCATCATATAAGTGTAATTAAGCTCTTCTTCTTCTTCTTTTTCTTTTCGTTCGCCTTCAATTACACTTGGAGCCCAGTTCTCATAATAAAATTGACAGTCCTCTGTAGCACATATGCAGCCCCATACAGCTTCTCCTGCAAGTCAGTGCGAGCTGGCCATATCTCTTCCCTCAGTGAGTGATGGTTCAAGCAGCTCTGTAGGATATGCTCAGCAGTCTGATCTTCCTCTCCACAGGGGCAGAGGGCAGATGGTACTACACGGAAGTATCTGTGCAGGTGATTGTTAAGCCTGTTATGTGCAGTCCTAAGGCTGAAGATGATCACTTGATGTTGTCTTGACAGTTGATGGTAGCTGTCTCGTGATTCTGGTGATCTATGCAGAGACTTAATGATGGTCTTCATCTCCTTAAAGTCAACACTGTTTTTGTGCTGTTCTGCCTCTGCACCCATCTTTGCTATTTTGTCAGCTTCTTTGTTACCCTGAATGTCGCAGTGTGAGGGAATCCACTGCAGCACAATTCTGAAGCAGTGGATATTTTGAAGTGCTTCCTGGAGTCGTGGCAGTTTGTTCTCTGTGACTGCCTCAAGGACAGACCTGGCATCAGTCAGGAAAACTATCTGAGAGTCTGTGGCTGTGGTGCTTTTCAATATCTTAGCAGCTTGGACCAGGGCTTCAACCTCAGCTCTATAGTTTGTGCAGTGAAGGCCTGTTGGTGTTGCCTCTGTCTGCCTTTGTCCATTAGGGTACCTGATGTATACCCCAGCACCACCTCTCCGGACTGCATCTATAGCTGACCTGTCAGTGTAGGCATGGATCCATGCCTCGTGGGGGTACTTTTCATCAAGCATTGCCAGTGTCAGGATTTTCCTGCTCATTTTGCCGTGTGCATCTTTAGTGGAGAGGTAAGGCACTGTGATTAAGCTCTTATTGTGATACATTCTTTATGAGAGCATCAACAGATCCTTTTCCCACAAAGTATGCTGCACAGCGAACTACTACTACCCATGACATTTTCTTTTCTTGAAGATATATATTGCCTATCATGGATAAGTCTGAATAGACTTGTTTTCAAGATTAGACAGTTTGTCAATAGAAAACCCACTTTTACCAAACCAAGGGATTTTTAACCTCCCACAGCACATAGACATGGGATGAGAGCAACCGGCCTTTGATGTTGCTGTAAGTTATTCACAGTGGTGGAAACCAAAATTGGCAGAGGTGGGGGGGGGGGGCACGGGGAATCGAAACACCAACCTTCAGATTAGGAGTCTGACCTAGAAAAAAGTCAGACACTCTAAGCACTCTGCCACATTAGTTCCTATCACTGCCATTAGAGGTCAGGCTGATGGTACAACTATACTATATGACCTTTTTCACAGAACATACTGGACAGTGAGCTGCCACACGCAACACTGGTTCTTCTACTGACGTCAAATGATAAGTTAGTGGTGGAAATCCTCTACAACACCTTTTCCACACAGCATGCTGCACACTGAGCTGCTACCCACAACATTGGTACTTCCCATTTACGTCATAGGGTAAATTGGCGGTGGAAATCTTTTATATGACTTTCCTCAGTTGAAGACAGCACACGCAAATATCGAAATGTGGTGCACGAATGATCTTGTCTGTGCGTGTAAATAAGGTTATCTTTCTTATCTAACTCTGCTTTCTCATTCTCTGTGGCCGTTCCAGCAATGCCTATGATATGGCAGGGAGCACTGAAATGAGGAATACCAATTGTCCATGATTGAAATTTGAATCGATGAATGTAATAGCAATTATTTTTGTGTTTGCGCAATAACACAAATCGAGCAATGAGGGATACCAATTGTTCGTGATTGAAATTTCAATTAAGAAAATTAATAACATGTTTTGTTTATTGTTAAATACTAACAAAAAAACCCTCAAGTACATGCTCCATGTTAGAAGGAGGCAGTGTGTTGGAAAGATCTAATGCCACACAAGGCTTACTCAGAAATTAAACCAGAGTGGGACATAGCTCAGGGGGTAGAGTGTCCATCTGTGAAGGTGTGGGTTATCCTACTGATTCTGGTCAGTGGACTCATTTGCAGTTTGGGATATTTTCCAATCCAACCAGTGGTCCACAACTGGTTCATCAAATGCTTTTATGTGCACTGTGGGAAAGTGCATATAAAAGACCCGGTAATGCTTATTGGAAATAGTAGCCTATGTGGCGTGAGCAGGTTTCCTCCAAAGAAATATGTCAAAGTGACCATATGTTTGACGTCCAATAGTCAATGGTAAAAATCGATGCGCTCTAGAGGCACGGTTAAATAAAACAAGCGTTACCTTTTTGAGAAACCACAAACCACACACATGGCCACAGCGATTTGACACTTTCCCCATTTATCTCGTGATGACACTCGACATTCGCGCTCTCAGGTTATTTCTGTCGAGTCCAGGCTCCAGCCTGGGGTATCAGGTTATGAGGCAAAATGTCACAAATGACGCATGGGGGAGACATCAGCCGATAGCAGACGGTAATTTAACTGGGACATCGCCGCGCACCGGCGGGTAGACGAGTGGTGGGATGGAAGAAAGAGGGAGGAGGTGGGGGGGGGGGAAGAGGGAGGAGGTGGGGGATAGGGGCAGAGTGAGAGTGAGGAGGTAAGGGAGGGGGGAAGAGAGGAGAGAGGAGAGGGGAGAGAGGAGAGAGGAGGGAGGAGAGAGGAGAGAGGGGAGAGGGGAGAGGAGAGAAGAGAGAGGACAGAGGAGAGAGGAGAGAGGAGAGAGGAGAAAGGAGAGAGGAGAAAGGAGAGAGGAGTAGAGGAGAGAGGAGTAGAGGAGAGAGGAGAGAGGAGAAAGGAGAGAGGAGAGATGAGAGTGCGGGGAGGTGGAGAAGGGAGAGGGGAGAGGGGAGAGGGGATAGGTCGGCGGAAGAGGGGACAGGGGAAAGGGGACAGGGCAGAGGGGTGAGGGACGAGGAAAGAAGGGAGATGGCAGATGGCAGAAGGGAGAAGGGAGATGGCACAAGGGAGAGGAGAGGGGGGAGAGGCAGCGGGGATGGGGATGAGGAAGAGGTACCGAGAGAAGGCAGACGAGAAGGCGAAGTTTAATTGGCAGATTACTTTTTAAGTTATAGCAACAAATGCAGTAGTTGTTCCTGCAGTCATTGTGTAGGACTGATTCATTGGTTGGTTGTTGAAGTTTTACGTCCTGACAACATCCAAGGTCTTATCAGCATGCATACTGAATTGCTACAGTGCACACTCATGGCAACTTTATAGTGCAGTCCCACTGGGAAATCAGGCTGCCGACACCATGACGCAATATCCCACTCAGTCGCATTATCCTGACACTGATCTAACCAGTCCTTGCCTTATCCTATTAATACCACGCAACATGCCTTCCAGGTAGGCACACTAAATAACGCACTACACGTTGCCTGCCCGCAAAGCAGGTAGAAGATAATTTAATAAGAAGCCCCCCTCCGTCCAGCCCCCTCCCCAACTGTGCACTACTTCTGGAATTCCAGACCCCTGGGCAGCGTCTTCTAAATGTGCTGACTGTACTTCCGGTGCGAGACATACAATGAACGAGGCGTCGTGGTGGGGAGGGGGTGGGGTGGTTGTAGGGGGGAACAGGGCAGTGGGGAGGGGGATTGCGGAGGAGGGGGAGTGGACGGGAGGGAGGGGGAGTGGGCGGGAGGGATGAGGGAGGGGGTAGTGGAGGAGCAGGGGGAGGGGGAGTGGGGGGGGGGAGTGGGATGGGGAGGGGGAGGGGGAGGGGAGGGGAAGGGGAGGGGTTGAAGGGGCGAGGTCACGGGGAGTCAAGGTGACACATCTCACTGCTTTTCAGTGAAGCACTATCTCTTTAAAAATATATATATATATATATTTGCTATATTTGGTTTCGTTTCCTGGACGATATACCAAGGAGCACATTCAGACTAGACCGTGCCAGCACCACCGGTACCGGTAACAACACCTCCACCATCATCACCAGCTTCATCAGCACCATTACCATCACCACCACCACTACCATCATCACCAGCACTGCCGCCCGCATCATCATCAGAATCATCACCACCATTACCAGCACCACCACCAGCACCATGATCACCACCACCAGCACCACCACCACCATCACCACCACCATCACCACAAACAACCACCAGTACCACCAACAACAACCACCACCATCATCACCACCACCACCATCACCACTACCACCACCATCACCACCACCATCACCATCGCCATCACCACCTCCCAATACACCAGCACCACCGTAACCTCCATAATCACCACCATCACAACCACACACCACTTCCATCATCACCACATATAACCAGCATCACCACACACTACCACCATCACCACAAACCACACACTACCACCATCACCATGCACCACTTCCACCACTACTATCATCACCACAACCACACACCACCAGCACCCAGCATGAATACTTGATGCGCGAACATGAAGGCGTGAAACATTCCATTTCCGGCAGCTTGTTAAATTTGGATGACCTTCCGCTTTCACAGCCCCATGGTGGAGATGACCCCGAACTGACCGGTCAGCAGGGGCCTGCGTCCGGCTGACCCTTTGCTTGACTTAGAGGCCGCCAGGGGCCGAGTGGATGGAATGGGGTGGGGGTGGGTATGGGGGTGGGGGTGAGGATGGGATGGGGGTGAGGCTTAAGGGCGCATTCCATATACGCGTAATGCGTAATGCGTTATGCGTTACGCGTTATGCGTTATGCGAATGCCAGCATTCCATATACGCGTAATGCGTATTGCGTTATGCGTTATGCGTTATGCAGTGAAGTATATAAAAAGTATATAAAAAGTACACACACACAGCAACAGAGACACAAAGACACGGAGACACATACACACACAGAGACACAGAGACACAACACAGAGACACACACACAGAGACACACACAGACACACACAGATACACACACAGAGACACACACAGAGACACAGAGACACAACACAGAGACACACACACAGAGACACACACACAGACACACAGAGACACACACACACAGAGACACACACACAGACACAGAGACACACACACACATAAACACATATACACACATAGAAACACACACAGAGACACACACACACAGAATGGGACGGTCCAAACATGGCTCAGTTTAGCTTGCTTGGAGGGATGTTAGGACCGTCCCAAATATGAAGACTGCTTCCTAACAGGTCCGCCGCATAAACCTACACGGCTGTCCGTAATTATCAGTCGCCTCCTCCAGCCTTATATCAATGGACAAATGCGACTGATGCTTTTCTGTTGGCAGACACAGAGACACAACACAGAGACACACACACAGAGACACACACACACAGACACACACACAGATACACACACAGAGACACAACACACAGACACACAGACACACACACAGAGACACACACACAGACACAGAGACACACACACACAACAGACACACACACAGAAACACAGAGACACACACAGAGACACAGAGATACACACACAGACACACACACAGCAACAGAGACACAAAGACACAGAGACACAGACACACACAGAGACACAACACAGAGACACACACAGAGACACACACACAGACACACACACAGACACACACATACACACACATACACACACAGACACACACACAGAGACACAGAGACACAACACAGAGACACACACACAGACACACACACAGACACACACAGATACACACACAGAGACACACACAGAGACACAACACAGAGACACACACACAGAGACACACTCACAGAGACACACACACACAGAATGGGACGGTCCAAACATGGCTCAGTTTAGCTTGCTTCAAGGGATGTTAGGACCGTCCCAAATATGAAGACTGCTTCCTAACAGGTCCGCCGCATAAACCTACACGGCTGTCCATAATTATCAGTCGCCTCCTCCAGCCTTATATCAATGGACAAATGCGACTGATGCTTTTCTATTCGCAGCACCTTTATGCATTACGCATTACGCACCGATCGCTACATGGAGCGATCGGGATAATGGATTTTATTCGCATTCGCATTACGCATTACGCGTATATGGAATGTAGCTCATAGGTTTCAAGCCGTTTCGATTTTTTGTCGCATTCGCATTCGCATTACGCATTACGCGTATATGGAATGCGCCCTTTATAGAGCAGGGCCTATATGCATGGAGCAGTGTTAGTGAGCCAAAACGCGTTTTGGAGGGGAGTTCTAGTTTAGCGGCGAAAAGTCATTATGCATGGAGCGGTGTTACGGAAATACCGCGAGTTTAAGGTCGGGTACTCTAACACGACTCCGAACCAGGTTTAAGGGCGGTTTTAGGGACCGATTAGGGCCAAATCTATTAAATGCTATCATTGAAATTTTGTCAAATTAACCACAAAATCGAAGCAATATTAACGCCGCTGCTACATCGGTGGCGATATTCATATTGTCGAACGTAAACAAAACAAACCACCGCCGCAGCTGCGACCGCATCAGCAGCAATATATTAGGGCCAAATCTATTCAATGCTATCATATTTAAGAGAATAACATAACCAAAAAGTGAAATTTGGTCAAATTAACCACAACATCGAAGCCATATTGTCGAATGTAAACAAAACAAATCACCCCCGCCGCCTCCACAGATATATTAGGCCCAAATCTATTCAATGCTATCATATATTTGGTCAAAATAAACCACAAATCAAACCGATATTAACGCAGCCGCCGAAATTTGGTCAAATTAAACCAAAATTCGAAGCGATATTAACGCCGCCGCTGAATCGGCGGTGATATTGGCAAATAGCGGTGCTCGCCGGGAACAAGCTCAGTTGGATTCCCCAAATCTATAAATAACTGCACATTTAGCTAACATGAAGGTGTTAGGTGCCCATGCATATGGCGTGACATACTTTGCAACGGTGGTGATAGCTACCCTGTGTTAGCTCTTATCACCACACAACGCTAACACCGCATCATGCATTTGGCCCCAGCTGATGTGGTAGCTATAAACATGACATTGTATCGAGGCACTTTGCCTTCACAGGTGGATACACGACTGAGTAATACATGATGCTCAAAATAGTTTAAATTTGGTAATCAGAGGACAGCAGGTGTTTCCTAAATGAGAATGGCCAAAATATGGTGATTGCTATGCATATATTTTTAAGCCATTCAGCATTGTGTTGATGTGACAGGGCTCAAGACAGCAATGCAGACAGGAAACGGGTGGCTATGGGAGAGTGTGGGTGTGGATGTGGGTTGGAAAATATGGGTATGGGTGTATGTAGGTATGAGTGTGGGCGTGTGTGTGTGTGTGTGTGTGTGTGTGTGGGTGTGGGTGTGGGTGTGAGTGGGTTGGTTGGTTATTGGAGTTTTACGTCCTGACAACATCAAAGGACATATCAGGACGGGTACCGACTTGTGACAGTGCACACTGCGTGTAGAGGGCGGGTGGGAGAATGTGGTGTCGGTCTAGGATTGTGGGTGTAGGTGTGGGTGTACGTGTGGGTGTACGTGTGGGCGTAGGTGTGAGTTTAGGTGTGGGTGTTGGTGTAGGTTTGGGTGTGTGTGTATGTGTGGGTGTAAGTGTAGGTGTGGGTGTGGGTATAGCTGTAGGTGAAGGTGTGCGTGTTGGTGTGCGTGTGGGTGTGCGTGTAGAGACTGGGTGTGAGAATGTGCTGTTGGTCTGGGGAATGTGGGTGTGGGTGTTGGTGTGCGTGTGGGTGTGGGTGTGGATGTGAGAGTGTTTGCAGGGTGCTTATTCTTTGCCAGTTGGCGACCGGAAACATGCCGGCCATTCAAAGAGTTTGACCTTACAGCTGTAGGTGATTAATTATTGAGGCAAAGTCACTAGATTCCAATCGCCCTGCCCGCCCGCCTGCCTGCCAACCAGCCGGCCAGCCAGTGAGCCAGCCAGTGAGCCAGCCAGTGAGACAGCAAGCCAATCAGCCAGTGAGCCAGTGAACCAGCAAGCCAGCCACTGAGCCAGACCGACAGACAGCCAGCAGAGTCACGAATCCAGTCAGCCAGCCAGCCAGCCAGTTAGCCAGTCAGCCAGACAGACTGCCAGCCAGCCAGTCAGTCAGTCAGTCAGTCAGTCAGTCAGCGAGCCAGTCAGCCAGACAGACTGCCAGCAGAGTCACGAATCCAGTCAGCCAGCCAGCCAGCCAGTTAGCCAGTCAGCCAGACAGACTGCCAGCCAGCCAGTCAGCCAGTCGGTCAGTGAGCGAGCCAGTCAGCCAGACAGACTGCCAGCCAGCCAGTCAGGCAGTCAGTCAGTCAGCCAGTGAACGAGCCAGTCATCCAGTGAGCCAGCCAGTCAGCTCGCCAGTCAGCCAGCCAGCCAGCCAGTTAGCCAGTCAGCCAGACAGACTGCCAGCCAGCCAGTCAGTCAGTCAGTCAGTCAGCGAGCCAGTCAGCCAGACAGACTGCCAGCCAGCAGGTCAGTCAGTCACTCAGTCAGCCAGTGAACGAGCCAGTCATCCAGTGAGCCAGCCAGTCAGCTCGCCAGTCAGCCAGCCAGCTGGCCAGCCACTAAGCCAGTTAGTCAGCCTGCCAGCCAGTCAGCGAACCAACCAGTCACCCAGCCAGTCAGCCGATCACCCAGCCAGCCAGCAAGTCAGCCAGTCAATCAGCCAGTCAGCGAGCCAATCAGCTATCCAGAACCACCTTGATGGGAGTACTTATTGGACGGGAAGGTCGGCTTACATTACAAAATGTCCTGAGATGAGCTACCTCTCTTAAAGTCGGGGCTTGAGAAATTTTGCTTCCAGGTTCGTGGACAAATTATCTTGGAATAATCTGTTCGTACTCTACGAGTAATGTGATGGTTGGTGTGGTTGGTGATGGTTGTTGGTGGGTAGTGGCTGTTGGTGGGTGATGGTTGGTGTTTGGCTGATAGGTGTTGGGTGATAGGTGGTGGTGGTTGGTGGTTGTTGGTGGTGGTTGGTGGTTGTTTGTGATTGGTGGTTATTAGTTGGTGGTTATTAGTTGGTGGTTATTAGTTGGTGGTTATTAGTGGTGGTTAGTGGCGGTTAGTGGTTGTTGGTGATGGTTGGTGTTTGGTGGTGGACAGTGCGTGATGGGTGGTTTGTGGTGGGTGGTAGTTGATGGTGGTCCGTGGTGGGTGGTGGTTGATAGTCGTCGGTTGTGGGTGGTGGACAGTGCGTTGCGTGGCGGGTGGTGAGTGGTGGGTGATGGACTGTGTGGTAGGTGGTGGACTGTGAGGTGGGTGGTGGACTGTGCGGTGGGTGGTGGACTGTGTGGTGGGTGGTGGAATGTGCGGTGGGGGGTGGACTGTGTGGTGGGTGGTGGAATGTGCGGTGGGTGGTGGACTGTGCGGTGGGTGGTAGACTGTGCGGTGGGTGGTGGACTGTGTGGTGGGTGGTGGAATGTGCGGTGGTGGTGGAATGTGTGGTGGGTGGTGGAATGTGCGGTGGGTGGTGGACTGGGCGGTGGGTGGTGGACTGTGCGGTGGGTGGTGAACTGTGCGGTGGGTGGTGGAATGTGTGGTGGGTGGTGGAATGTGCGGTGGGGGTGGACTGTGGGGGTGGTGGATGTGCGGTGGTGGTGGACTGTGTGGTGGGTGGTAGACTGTGCGGTGGGTGGTGGACTGTGTGGTGGTGGTGGATTGCGGTGGTGTGGATGTGTGGTGTGGTGATGGCGGGGTGGTGATGGGCGTGGGTGGTGGACTGTGCGGGTGGTGGCTGGCGTGGTGGGGACTGTGGTGGGTGGTGGACTGTGCGTGGGTGGTGGCGTGCGGTGGGTGGTGGACTGTGCGGTGGGTGGTGGAATGTGCGGTGGTGGTGGACTGTGCGGTGGGTGGTGGAATGTGCGGTGGGTGGTGGAATGTGCAGTGGGGGGTGGACTGTGTGGTGGGTGGTGGAATGTGCGGTGGGTGGTGGACTGTGTGGTGGGTGGTAGACTGTGCGGTGGGTGGTGGACTGTGTGGTGGGTGGTGGAATGTGCGGTGGTGGTGGAATGTGTGGTGGGTGGTGGAATGTGCGGCGGGTGGTGGACTGGGCGGTGGGTGGTGGACTGTGCGGTGGGTGGTGGACTGTGCGGTGGGTGGTGGACTGTGTGGTGGGTGGTGGACTGTGCGGTGGGTGGTGGACTGTGCGGTGGGTGGTGGACTGTGCGGTGGGTGGTGGAATGTGCGGTGGGTGGTGGACTGTGCGGTGGGTGGTGGAATGTGCAGTGGGTGGTGGAATGTGCAGTGGGTGGTGGAATGTGTGGTAGGTGGTGGACTGTGCGGTGGGTGGTGGACTGTGCGGTGGGTGGTGGACTGTGTGGTGGGTGGTGGAATGTGTGGTGGGTGGTGGACTGGGCGGTGGGTGGTGGACTGTGTGGTGGGTGGTGGACTGTGCGGTTGGTGGTGGACTGTGCGGTGGGTGGTGGACTGTGGGTGGTGGGGTGAGTAGATCGCTCAGTGCTTGCTTTTGGGGTTGTTCATAACCTTACGACGGTTACAGGCTGCAGAACTGCAGCAATATAGAAAGGCACCGATAAATCAGTCCAATCATTGGTTGAAGATTAATCTTCAGTAGGGGTAGTTGTAGAAGCTGGGGTTCTCTTTACAACATTCAAAACGGCAAAGCTTTGGGGCAGCCCCGAATCTCTCCGGTCCGGCGGTAGCAGAGCACTGGCATCCAGTCGACAGCAGCAAGGGTTTAGGAGGAAGTGTAAAGGTGGATCCAGCGGTTCCAGCACCACAAACAAAGTGAGAGAAAGCAAACAACTCCCTTGATCGGGGGGAGAAGTAAGTCTGGGAGGAAAAAAAAGGGTAGAGTATAGGAAAGAGAAATGAGGAGAGTTGAGTCAAAGGACCGTGTCTATTTGCTCTATGGTGGCCAGCCGGCGGTTTGCTCAGTGGACGGTGGAGACTGGATGTGGGAGGGGGGGGGGAGGGGGGCACGTGTATCTGTAAAGAGTGGCCAGCTTTACATTTGCCACACGTCAGTCTGTCTGTCACCAGACACCACTGTCCGGGGAAAGGCTGAAGCATGGCGCTAATGGGCCCGGCACCGACCCTTAATTTACCGGTCCAGTTGTTAAGTGGTGGCAAACACGGCCCCTCTTTAACCAACTCACCCGAGGCTCAGTCACTCACTTACTAACAATCTACCGACCATTTCTACTTACTGAAGCTCAGTACAACCTCACGTGGATCCCACGATCCAGTTCAGTTTGTTTGTTTGTTTAAAGACCCCTCCCCCAGAACAACAAGTAAACATCGGTTATCGGGGGTCATACAGTGGTTAAATATATCTGACTAATGATCCAGTCCAGACAGTTTCTCCAATTGTCCGGGTGTTTCTGGAAGGGGATTTCATGTACAGTAAAACTCCTCTAAATCGACCGACCTTAAGACCGACTTTAAGTGTCCCATTTAGGGAGGTGGTCGGTTCAGGGAGTTATAATGTGGTTACAATGGTATTGTTGGGACCCAAATAAAGCGATCGATATAGGGGGGTGGTCGATATGTGGAGGTGGTCGGAAAGGGAGGTTTTACTGTAAATAAAATACCATCAGTGTGTTTGCTATGTAAATCTTTTAATCAGTCAACATTGGGACTTAGTATTAAGCAGGTGACATGTCATTCTAAGGAGGCAAATGCGGAGGATTCCACGGACAATTAATCAATATGCTAATGCAGCAAATCGGAATGTACATTGAGAGTCTCACCACTTCCCACGAACAGCCAACCACCTACCTGATCCATATTCATGTTACCGCTACTTCTCCCCCCCCCCCCCCTATCACCATAATACCTACACTGCTACCACACTACTAACCAATCCACTTAACTCGACCTTAATTCTACAACTACATAGCAATTACCCAAACATAACCTGTACTCCACAGATGGTGCTTAAACCATTTATCATATGGTTACCCTGTAGCAGATGCACATTGCTATAGAGGCATCCTTGCAAACTAAAGAAGCAACTCATATTTCTATTTTGGTCGGTTGTTTGTTGGAGTTTTACATCCTAGCAACATCTAAGGTCATATCAGGTCAGGTACCGACTTGTGGAAGATTTGATAGTGATGCCCCACTGGGAGACCAAGCCACCAGCAACATGACCTGATATCCCACTCAGGCACATTGCCCTGACACTGATCCAACTAGTCCTCACCCTATCCTATTAATGCCGAGTGCTTGGTTATCAAGCAACAAGTATACATGTTTAAGTCATTGGTTAGACTCGACCAGGGTTCGAACCCATGATCTACCAAGACGGTATTTCTGTTCTGAAAATAGTCACTCTAATTGCGCTGTGGTGATAGAACATGTAACTATTGTTATAAGAATATGATACTCTATCATATTTAAATTATACTTGTATATATATATATATATATATATATATATATATATTGACATATACCTATAGCAGGAAGAGTAGTACGTCTGTGCTGAAGAAAATATATTATTCAGGAGAATAAAATATTTAGCAGCATGACCCACTTTGAACATACTAACAGTTTCAAACCTGTCAAACTGGCGCACCCTCTTTAAGCGCCCTGCTAATTCAGCTCTTCCTTTTGTCGTAGCTACTTTAAGCTTGAACCGTGTGGATACGTTATTGTTTTACTTGCCTCTAATTTAGTGTGCGTCATTTTTTCCCCATGTGTGACTAATGATGTTGGCTCTGCCAATATTAAATAACCACACAGTGTGCAGACACCGCCGACACTGGCCTTACTGGGAAGGCTACCAGATGCTGCCATCAGTCACCCATGTCACATATGAGACTGTCTCAAAAGGTGCTAAGCAATATGGGACAACACTTTGTCCATTGTAACGATCAACATACTATCTGCTTATGCATTAGTTTTTTACATGGTGTTTCATAATCCCAATAGAATATATATTGATTTGAAGCAAATGTCCTTGTCTTTTCAGTGTTCTTTTTTCTCTTTTTTGTATTGAGGCTGTATTTATACTGTCCATAGCATATAAGCCCGGCTATGCAGGCTTGTTGTCAATGCTGGCCAGTTGTAGTGTTGGTGTTATCTTACCACACATTAGCTGCTGATAAGGTATTTGATTGCTTGCATTTCAGTAGCAGATAGATAATTGGTTGGTTTGGTTAGTAGCCTATGTTATTTTTTTGGATTTTCTTGGGATATATGTATTTATTGTTTCTACTCTTATCACTAGACTAGCCTACTCCTATTTACATATCACATGCTTGTACATAGCTGTGTGGTCATTACGTACAAACCTAACCGTTTCTGTGTTGTTTTGTGTCAATCGTTACAATGGACAACAACAAAAAGAAGAGTTATCACCTTTTGAGATAGGCTCATATATTTTCTGCACACAGGTTAAAGCTAGGCTCCTCATCAATCCCTGGACCAATATTGTGTTGAACTGTTATTATATATATATTAAAAGTCTCTGAATATATTCTATATTCTCTGCTATATTTCTCACTTGTGCACGGTTTCATTTCAATATAGTGCTACCATCTGGTGGAATCCATCTGTACCATTATGCGGTAAACCATATCAGTGGCGCTATCTAATGGTGGAGTTAATAACACTCACAGTTACATGACTCAAGATGGATGCGGATTGTGATGTAGCTCAGGCAGTAGAGTGTCCACCTGTGAAGGTCTGGGTCATCCGATCAGTGGACACATTTGCAGTTTGGGCTATTTTCTGTTCTAACCAGTGGTCCACAACTGGCTCATCAAAGGCTGTGGTATGTGCTGTCCTGTCTGTGAGAAAGTGCATATAAAAGACCCCTTGCTGCTTATCGGAAAGAGTAGCCTATGTGGCAGTAGAAGGTTTCCTCTAAAGAAATCTGTCAGAATAATCAAATGTTTGCCTTCCAATAGCTGATGATGAAAATCGATGTGCTCTAGAGGCGTCATTAAATAAAACAAACTTTCAAAATATTTGCCACTTTGGTGAAAGTGACCAAAGTTAGTCAAAGCGATCAAAATTAATATGAAATGTGTACGGTAAGTACAAAAAATGCTATTAACAACCCATACGTGGCAAAGCATCAGTGGAGTACGAGGATGTGCATTGGCAGCACCGATTAACAGAGGAGTAGTGATCAGAACGGCCCTAAAACTTAACCACCGTTAGGTATATCTAGATTATTCATTGTTCAAAGTCTTTATGATTATATTATTTATTTAGTATATATAGTAATATATGTATAAATGTTAAATTATTGATTTAGTCTTCACAATTATATTATTTAAAACTCTTGTTATAGTCTTTAAAAGTGTTCATAGCATTCATTGTATATATAGCGTGTCGGTTGGTAAGCCAAGTCGCCTGTGCTCGGCCTTCCTCCCGGACCGACCCGGTCCGCCCACTGGCCGTCTACAGTCTACCGTCACCGGAAGGGCTGCTACAGTGACCCTCCCTGTCAGTGGTGTATTTAAGGGGGGAGGAGGGGGTGGTGGGGGGCTCTTTGTTGCCTGGAAAGCTTGCCCCCTCTAAAACATATTCTAAATGTAAAATGCAGATATATAAAGAGTGAAATGTGAATTTAAATGTCCCCAAAATGCACTATTTTATTGCAATAAAAGCAATGTTTTCTTTTGTTTTATTTTGTTTTGGTTCTTGTGTGTGCGCGTGTGTTTTAGTTGTTTTGTTGTGTTTTTATTGGGTTTTTTGGGGGGGGCTTCTAGATTTGTAAGCTCCGCTGGCAGTCACACGGTCTCACTTACTACAGTTGCAACACTTCAATGAAAGCATCAAATTCATGCTGAATGCACATAAAATAAGACAATCACACTTTATTTCAGAGCCATGACAGAAACAAATGCATGAAATTCTTTAACTTTGAATAGACGTGCATCCATGTGTCTGCACTGGTCCGGTGCGCGTCTATTGGGACATGTACGGTAAATGCCAATGCACTTATTTAAAGTTGTACCCGAGGTGGCCTGCTGTGCCACCCGGCTTGAAGGACACCCACACATAAAAAATAAATGAAACATCAGAATTAACACAAGGAACAACATCAAATACACAAGCATGGGCATTAGTAATGGTATTGTTCGCATCAAAGTCAAGGTCACTGCCGATTGCACTCAATTGGTACAAGTTCCGAGACCTGCGCCCTGTGGCAGTCTCAGACACCAGGTCCCTGCCAGGCCCCTGTGTTCCCGCCAAAGTGGTGGTGTCCCCATGCCACGCGGTCCCGGGACGCTAATTATGGCCGGTGTGGTTGTTTCAGCCTGTTCCCGTGCTCAGCCGTGTCCCGTTGCTTCTGCGCATGCGTCAGAATGTAATAAGCATGGCCGTAATCGATTAACACTACCCGGGCGACTTGGGTCATCCGAGTCATCAGAATTTCAAATAGAACACGGCGAGTGGAGTCGACAAATACACGTGCCGTGTGCAACAAAAGAATAACTTAGATTAATGAAATGGAACTATAGCTAAACTAGGCCATCATAAAATACTTTAAATCCTATTTTGCTGTAGTTTTATCGGTTATTTAAAAAAAAAGAAAAAAATGTCCACCCAAGCGCAGAGAAGCGTATTCTATTATTCGACCCGAGTTTGTAGGATGTGCGCATGCGCCAATAAGTGGCTCGGGTGACCCGAGTTGATGCAAAATCCGCGCATGCGCAGAAGCAACGGGACACGGCTGAGCATGGGAACAGGCTGAAACCGCCACACCGGCCTTGCATCATCCACTGTCGCGCCCGCCATCTTGTCCATCCCCATGCGATCTTGTCCCTCGCCGTGGCCGTGGCCATGTGCGGAACCCCAGCGTGGAAGACACCAACGCGGGCCTGCCTCCCGCCAAGCGGAGGCCGGAGTCAGTATTTCTTACTCGGGCATGATTCCACCACGTGGTCCACGCTCTTGCACGATATGCAGTGATGATCCCAGTCACATTTTTGTTGGTTGCACCCTTCGCCTTCCCTGCCATGCTTAGCCCCGCTCGTCTTGTTTTTCCGCCCATCCTTATGCATGCAGGAATTGTCCAGATTAAAATGGAGCAGCGACAGAATCTTGAAGGCTTTCTGCCCCCTCTCCAGTGCCTTCTCACGCATGTCTCGATCGTTGCCACGATAGGCTTCATCAGTATGGTTATTTGTGGTGGCGTGCATCGCCATATAAGCCAGGTGTCCCATATACCTCTGTGCATCATCAATACCCATCTCCACCTTGTTAGCGTGCTTAGAACCCCACAGAAGCGCAGCATAAATTACTTCATTAAATGTCAACTTCTTAACACCCTTCTTCCCGCAAACTTACTGTGCTTTTTGTTTCGCCTCCAGCGATGTTCCCGGCTCCTACTGTCGTCGTAGTCTGATGAAGTTGTAGACGACGATGAGGACGATGATGGGAACGAGCTTGGGCTTGAGCCCGTCGCCACCGCTGACTCCTTGGTCTTGTCGCGTGGCTTCCTCCTCCCCTTTTGTTTCCTCCAGGTTTTGAGCTGCTGCTCCTCCTCCTCCGTGCTGTCCGACTCCAACTCCGCCCGCAGCCTTGCCTTGCGCCTGCCCAACGCTGTTCTCCAGCTGCCTCCTCAGCGCTCTCTCCTCCTCGTCCTCTCCACCTCCAGCTGCATTTTCAGCTTCCCCGGCTTACCGTCACTCTGCTCTCCCAGTGACAACCTTAATACCCCTGTCACACTACAACGTAATGAGCGAACGTGAGCCTAACGTGGTGATATTTGGTCATTACGTTGATGTACGTTGGATTACGTTATGATGACGTCATAATGACGTTAGAGTGACGTCGAGCCACGTCACATTACGTCGTGCTACGTCGAGTTACGTCGAGGTTTTGGACATGTTCAAAAGTTTCGACGTAGGTCGAACGTAAGGGTTTACGTTCACCGTACGTTCTGTTCACGTTCAGCGAACGTCAATGACGTTATTCCAATGCTGCTCACTACGTTCAACTACGTTCCACTACGTTGACCGACATTAAACCAAGTGCAAATGCCCACGGGGCGTAATGGGAACGTCAGGAGAACGTCAGGAGAACATCAGGAGAACGTCAGGAGAACGTCAGGAGAACGTGCATTCAACGTACGTTCAACGTCTCATGACGTAGATAACATCACGTAACGTTCTTCTGGCGATGGAATAACGTTCATAACGTTCCGTGAGCGTCATTACGTTGACCTCTCTCGTTGAATGACGGTATCACTACGCTTTACCGACGTTACGCTCTCGTCCACTACGCTGCATCCACGTTCAACTTGTGCCCAAATTTGCATACTATGCCGAGAAGTTCAACGTTCTTCACGTTCTCCCTACGTCGACGTCGTTACGTCGTAGTGTGACAGGGCCATAACATGCTGTCCGCTGACTCATCCACCGATGCGGCTCCACCCACCGCGCCCCCTGTTACACTATCCCCCTCCAGCTCCGGTGACTCCATCTTCGCCGCCTTACACTTTGCTCCACGTGGTGGCTCCTGTTCCTCCCCGCACGCCTGGCATGTGTCCACCACCATGTTCGGTGATAGCTGACACGTGTAATATAATATTCTGCTATTAACATGCAGCAGAATAAGGATTATTATGGTAAAATAAGGCCACGAGGGCCAATGGCTATAGGGTATCGTTTCAGTTGAGCTTCTGTCATTTTTTGTAGTTTACAATCTTGGTGTGCAGTTGTTTTAGGGTGGGTTCTATAGAACTTGTAGGGTGGGCCGTTGGCCCTCGTGGCCTTATTTCACCATAATAATCCCTATTCTGCTGCATGTTAATAGCAGAATATTATATTATGATGGTAATAAGGCCACGAGGCCAACCGCTACTTTGTATTGCTACTGTGCACCGAGATTGTTTATTTAATTGTTATTGTGTGTAGAAATAAAGGTAAAGCTCCATTATTGGTTCTTATTGTTTATATTTCTACTGTGACTCTCAATTCCTCAATGGTTGCATGTTTGCCTTCTGAGTGCTTACTTGGCTATAATACATGTAACTATATATGTCAATAGTCTCTTTTTGGCATCCTTGTTACCAGATTACTGGTACCATGTTAGTTACTTCACTGGGCCTGGGCTTCGCCTGTTATAGAACCATTGGACTATTTCCTCATTTGTCAAGCCTGCACCATGCAGACATATCTATGTCATACGTACCAATAGCGGCGTCTGACTGATTAATTTTTCCCTTGGTTCAATGGTTTTCCATCACTGGACCAATTTTTTCACCCAGATTGTCAATCTCTCTCTACTTCCATCTTGCTAGGAACCTGTTGGTGACCCACATTCTGGTCTGTATATAGTAGTTTGTAAGACCAGCTTTGAAGTGAGCCTCAGTCATTGTTGTTTTCAGGCAGCTAATGAGTGATTCCAGCTGACGAGTGGACACACCGGTCTATACATCACAATTCCTGTGAGGTTTAGCAGTGTGAGCTTCTCATAGATTCAAGTATGACTGATGTTGCTTCCATCAGTATTATATAGCTTGCTTTGTCTTTCTGTGTGTCCCTACATAACTTGCCAACAATTGTCATTGTGAGATTGTTTCATTGTTAGCTTTAAATGCATTTATCTAAATAAAACAGGGTTGACTATTCAGGAATTCTTAATGTTAGTGAATTATTTATACAGTGTGTTAGATTCAAATGCTGTTTGCATGTACACTGCACTTCTTTGCAACATGAAGATTCCTAATGGGCCATAATTTGTCAACGTGCTCCCTCTTAAATGGCATCTCACATAACCTCAGTTTCCTTTGGTTACTCCTGTCACATATGTTACAAGTACTGTGGACTGTGGCTATTTTCTAGATGGAGAGCCCAATATTTATATTTATCAATCCAATCACATGCTGTGCCTATATCTTCCCAGTATATTATTCCTCGAGTCAGTTTAAGTATTAGAAAACTGGCAGCAGATCAATTCGCTGACTGGGTATGTTTTGCTATTCTTCTAGTCCTATTCCACGCAGATGCACTGAGAAATCGTGAGTAAATGCACTACTATTTAGACTGGATAGTTTGAGTGACTCTTCGGCAAGGTTGCGTCTTCATCTACTTGTGCACCTTCAAGCATCAGAGACTCAGCAGCAGGATGACTAGTGTTGGTTTGCCAATTAAACGGTGTAGTCTGACGAAGCATCACATTTTCAAAACTAAAGCAATTATTTATTCTACAATTCTACCTTAGCTACTGATGCACTTCGAGTTATTAGCAATTGGCAGTTACAGATTATCTTGTATGTATGCTCCTAAGAGTGTGTCACTATGTGCATAATGGTGGGGTTGCTTGGTTGTGTTTATGGTTGTGTTTGGAGGTAACACAGCCTTTGCAGTCAGCTAACTGTAATCTACTCTGCTATGATATTTGTCAATGGTATTTCACCCCTGATAATTGGCATTGTATAGCCCTTAGTGTGCTGGTATGCCGTTAAGCATTTATTCAGTCATTCATTCATTCCTGATAATGGTGTCATTCTGCTAGAATTATCACCACACTTTAGTGACACCTCTGGTAGAGTCTATTTATTTCAATGTGTGTGCCAGGCCAAGACATTTAGCTAGTATTACTCATGTAGCTGGACAGCTGGCTTAGTGTTTGTTGTTTGTTTGTTGTTTTACGTCCTAGCAACATCTAACGTCATATCAGGATGGGTACCGACTTGTGACAGTGCGCACTCATGGTGACTTTATAGTGCTGTCCCACTGGGAAACCAGGCCGCCGGCACCATGACCTGGTATCCCACTCAGTCACATTATCCTGACACTGAGCACACCAGTCCTTGCCCTATCCTAATAATGCCAAGCGCCTGGCTAGGAAGCGACAAGTATCAATTTTAAAGTCATTGGTTTGACTCGACTGGGACTCGAATCCACGACCCCACGATCTACCAGCACGGGAAACGGACGCTCTAACTCATTCGGCCATCCCGTCTGGTCTGGCTTAGTGGGAGAGGTGCCTATGACAATTGTAGTTTTGGATCCTGTCTGAGCCAAGACAAGGGAATACCATAGCCATACCGGTTATTTTGCCTAGCACTCAAGATCCCAAGGCTCAGCTGACTGGCTCAAGGTCAGAGTGAAGTGACTGCATCATAGAATAGCATTGGCAGTGTTGTATTTCAGTAGGCCAAAGCTGTGGTCAGCATTGGAGCCCTCCAAGCCAAGTTGGCATCCATCTTGATATGGGTTATAATTGCTTGGCCTACCCATTGGGAATTGATGGAGTAATGTCAGATTTGTAGTAGGGCTTTATCTGTAAACCTGATTTTCAAGTTTTGGCAATCAAGTTTAGCATCTATACTCCCACCAGCCCTACACACTTTTGGCCAGCTGTATTCCCCCATGCCCTAAGGACTTTTGTATATCCTGCAGTGACTGACCCTGGTCAACATCCAGTTGAGGAGAGGTGGGCTGAGATGGCGCCACCGGTACAGTATTGCGTCTTACAGAGTATAACAATAATCATAATAATAAGTAATATTCCCTTCTGTGTCTTTATACTCACATAATACACTAAATCATATTCTCATCTCTCACTCACACCTGTTCCAGTTTAATGTGGCTTCTGATTTTCTGGTTATTTTACATGTTGTTATGCTAGAGTACATTGTGATGATGATAGGTTAGCTTCTCTAGAAGTCTTAGAGATCATGTATGTGGTCTAGTGGGTACCTCTCACATATACAGTTTGTGACCCCAATGTTGTGTTCCATTTGGAGTAGATTTAGCATATTTGTCTGTGCCAGTTATAAGTTGTAATATTGCATAGCCCAATGATTATGTATATAAACACTTGGTTAGCCTAGAGGTAATCCAGTGTTGATGTGGTATCCTATCTTCCTGTCCACAACCTCATGAGGCATCCTGTGGCTTGCTAGGCCTATGTATTCTATTTACTGGGTGTTTGTTAATGCATAGCTGTACTGACATCCCATCAATTATGAGGCCTTTCTTCAGGCTAGATATGGGTAGTTGCATCTCACTGGATTATCTTTTTTCTGAATGTGCAAATCATTAGTTATTATCTTAGTGTGAAAGCATTTAATATATGGTCAAGTCTGTACAGGAACTGGAATTTGGAAGTAGGAGTGTTTTATCTTCCTGAAGTTATTTTTGTGACATTTATATGGTAACATGTCAGTAAATCTTTTGCAACCGTACATAATGAGGAATTAGGGAACTTGGGCTGTGTCAATATATCTTCATGTGTAGCCATTGTTAGAAGCTTGGAAATTTATTTTCCATTTCATAATTATGTTATTTTAGTAAAACAGCTCACTTTTTAAAGTTTCTATCAAATTGCTATTCATTGTCTACATCATGTGATTTTAGTAGAGTAGTTGAATGTTGAAACTGTGTACACCCTCCCACAACTGTGCTAGTAAAACAGGAAACTGGCTAAGTGTTAGTACCACTGAGTTTGGAGTGAGCCTGGATGGTGATTTCTTGAAGGGTCCCACCTGTTCTATTCTGGGGGGGGGGGGGTGTCACCCAGAGTGCAGGTCTGCCTGGGTCACCTCCCCTGACCCCCATTAATTAGTTAATGGTGCCAGGCTTCCCATTGGGTTTTATGCTGAATTATACACTGCATTCCTGCACTGTTTAGTGTAATACTGGACTAAGTTATCTTGGGTCCTGGAAATCTTTGGCAATATGAGGTTTACCCATTTCCCTGCATCTGACTTCTGTTATTTTGCTCCCTGTGCCTTAAGCTGCTCACAATCGTGTTCCACTCATTAATTGATCTGCTTAATCCACTGCACTGCTTAGCTATGCATTATTTTCCGCCACTCAACACACTAATTGTTTCTGGTATTGAGCTACTCACTGTTCAAGCTTATATGCAGTGCACTGCCATGAGCTGCTCACTGAGCTAGACTTCTCACTGTTCTGAGCTGCTCATTGGCCTGCCTGTGCAGCTCACTTCTGTGAGCTGTTTGTGGCCATGAGCTGCTCACTACTGAGCTGCTGACAACAGTGTGCTGCTCAGTGTTAATGGCTGCTCATTGTATTGTGCTCATTACCTGGTGTGCTTATTGTCAAGAGTAATGTGAGCTGTATTCTCACTTAGCTGTGCAGTGTGCAGTGTGTGCACTGTGTTGAGCTGTAATAAGAGAGAACTACCTCTCCCAGCTCCTTCTCTCTGCTAATTACATCACTGAATGTCAGAATCTAGAGATTTAAGTGAAACCAGTTAGACTAATTAGATTACTGATAAAGCCACAGTTCTGGTCTGTGCTTTTAATTACATTAAGGTTTTGGGCCAGATTCTACTGCCCTCTGGCACATCCTGAGTTCACCCACCTGTTGGTCACCTCATGGTCCAAGGGGGAGGTTCCCATGCTCCACCCCCCCCCCCCCCTCTACCACCCACCCATCTCAGCAGCAACCAACCTCCTGGGGAGGTGGGGTGCAGTGGGGTGGGGTGGGGGTTATTGGGTGTGAACTTAGCCCAGTCCACTGGGTGGCAAGCTGCAACCCCAGCTGGGGTTGGGGTGGGAAAGATATCCCTGGCATCAGGATGCTGACAATCGCGCTGACAGCAACTGCTAGCCTGACAGATCGGTGCACGCCCGATTGTCTAACCTCCGGTACAGGCAAGCCTGACCGCGCGCAACGCAGAGGTTTAAGGACCCGCAGGTCTGGCCCGTAGGCCTGGCCCGTAGGCCTCCCCGCCGTAGCGGTGGCTACCCGTAGGTGCCATTACTTACCGGGACAGTTATCAGTGGATGGATAATGTCCTAGCCTCCGGTACAGTTCACACTGACCACGCGCAACGCAGAGGCTGGGTGGCCGGAGGCACACCCGCTGATACTCATATCAGCCGCTGCCGTCAACATCATAATCCACCACGCGACCGTGAACTTAATACCCGTTCGTCGGGTCATGTCACAGCGTGGGCTAAACCTGCCTTGCCACCCGGGCAGCTACTTACCTCTAGCCGGGTCAGCATGTTGTGACACTTATATGTGCCTAGGCAGGTAATGGTGTGAAGTCCTGTTATCCTCCTGTGTGTATATATATGCATAAGCATATGTCTAAGTGCACCCTCCTCCCCTCTATGTGTGCTATGTAACTTTAATAACAGTGTTATCAAAGCTACATAGCACACACAGTGGTGAGTCAGGCTCAGCACTCCCCTGTAGTGTGGAGCCCAGGCCTGCACCCTGCCCCTGAGGGAGGGAGGGTGCAGGGGCCCTGGAGCTCCCAGGGGGACGTCTGCTCTCTCCGAGAACGAATCCAAGAATGACAGAAGCTCTACTGAAACGATACCCTATAGCGGTTGGCCTCGTGGCCTTATTACCATCATAACTCACTCACTTTCACTGACCACAGCCTGCCTGCAACTCAATGCGAACGAGCACAGAATTTGACTCGGTAACCAAAGCCCGACTGAAGCCGACTGCCACAACCTGACCCTGACTCTGACACTGATACACCATGTGGTCACCAGCTGCTCCAGACAAGCATGTCTGCACCTAGTCAAAATTCTGCACAAGTGAGCCAAGGCGCTCCACCCCAGTCAAGTGAGCAGTAGACAAGCAAGCAATTACAAACATAAGAAGTACCCCCTACCGGAGTGCATGTCGGCCCACTGACCTGAAGTACATAGCTACACAATAACAGCACTCAGTCATATATCAACTTTATATCGGGTGGCTCGCAGGCACCAATGTATTACAACGACTGAGTCGCATATCGCCCCCCTTACTGGCCTGCAGACCCATAATTAACCATATGGCTCATATAGCACCACAAAGATGTATATATCATTTAATAGCAGACAAGCAATGCAGGTGGACTCCATTCCAAATATTATTCGCATAAAAAGTTATACAACACAATATCCCCAAGGTTTAGTGTTGTGAAGGTGATGATAATGGGCACTATTAGGCTTAGAGCAGGATTTGAACCCACACCTTTTACATTCTGGGCTCGTGCGCTAACCATTACACCACCAAGGCTCCCATATTCCATCACCCTGACCATGCCTACCTACATATGTGGCTCCTTGCCTGAGAGGTCAAAGCAGACTACTACATTAGCAATTGAGAGATTTATCAATTTTCAATAAAGATTGTTTCAATGTAAAATAAGATATAATGGTATAACAATCAACCTGAAGAATAACTGGTGGCCATCTCAGTTACTCATCTTAATACTCACTACTATCAGGCGGATCCTGGCAACTGTCCGCCAGTCTCCATCCTCTAAATACCAAAGCAACTCATAAGCAAGAAGGGAAGACAAGTCATGCAAGATTGACAGTGATCAGGTTGAGCTTCATTGCTACAACTCTTGTTCACCTATTAGTGTCCTGCTACCCTGCCTCACTTACAACCTGCCACACAGACCCACATGGTTACTGCTTGTTCAGTCGAATTCAGTGCCTACAGCCCATTGAACCTAAGTCCTATGGGTGTTACACACAGCTCAGTGGTGAACTGCTTCTTTTGGTATATCTAGAGTGATTGTGTCTGCATACCAAGCGCAAGGAGTAGAAGGGTGACTGGGCTCACACAGCCAGCCAATCAGACACCTCTGCAGCCTGGGAGGGAGGCGCCCAAGAGGGGCGGGCCCCTGTCACTCAAGCCCCAGTGCAGGTGGTGTCTATAATATATGCAGAATGGCTTGGTGTGCTTACCGAGCGGTCCCATGGTAACAAGTAGTCGTCATACAGTTACATTAAACATTAATATATGCTCCCCTCCATTTGCACTCTTCCTGGTGGATGGAGGGAACATTTCTATAATTAATAACCACATCTTAATATCCGGACAACATACAGCAATCCCGGTCACTGCGCATCATCACATTTCCACATAGTTATTTATATGTTACACAGCAAGTGGGCACACATTGTGTTGCTATTACATAACAATGGTCCCCAATTCCATTGCCTGAGATATTGATATGATTCCAAGCTCGTCTATCACGACTGAAAGACCGTATATTTTTACAAGCCGAATATATTTATCTGTATACAAATATGGCAGAAACTCAAACCGATCGGATTAGGTGACTCCTAGCTAATCGATGTACTACCGCGGGATATACCACGTGCAGATGCTAAAGCATCCAATTCCTGATTGAAGAACAACAGGTGGACCATTTAATACACTCAGTACCCTGCAACACTACAGCATGGTATTCTGCCTTGAGCTAAAGTCCACCAATAATCCATCCTTTAAGAAGGGAGGTTCACCCCCCCCCCCCCACACCTCCACCCGCCGAGATTGTATGAAGGAATTTTCTGCGGTCCATTGTTGTACCCTTTTCTTAACAGCACATATCCTGTTCTAAGGCTCTGCCCTGTGGGTTTTAATCATCGATCTCCGCCCTGGAGTAAAATTCCCTACAGCGCCTGCCGCGCAACTGTCACCGCCTTAATTTAATTAAAGCTGACAGCCCCCTCCTCCTCCTCCTCCTCCTCGTACACACTGTGTATATCTTCTACGTGGTTTAGCTGGGGCTGGGGTAGGGGGTTAGGGAGAGGGATGGGAGATGGGGGAGGGATGTGAAGTGAGGTGTGAGTGGAGGGGGATAAGAGAGGGAAATGGGGGAAGGGAAGGAGAGGGCATGGAAGACAGAAGGTAAATGGATAGGGTGGGATGGAAGGGAGGGGATGGGGAATCGGAAGGGAAAGGAGGGGACGGGGAGGTGAGTGGGGTTGGGGGAAGGGAGGAGGGAGGATGAGATAGGGAGGAAGAAGCGGGATAGGGAAGGGTAGGAGAGGGAAACAGAGGGAGATATGGAAGGGTAGGAGTGGGGTTAGAGATGGGGAGGATAGAGGGAGAGGCCGGGGAAGGGAGGGTAGAGGGGATGGGATGAGATGGGGAGGGGGAGGCGACGGTAGACTGCGGGAACGAAGGGGAGTGGAGTAGATGGGGAGGGGAGAGGAGCGGAGGGGAAGGGAGGGGGAGGGGAGGGTGACCGGGAGATGAGAGGGGAGAGGGTGGGGAATGGAGCGCTAAGAGAGGAGGAGATGTTTGGCGGAGGCGGAGGCGGAATGGGAGGGAGAGGGAGGGATAAGAGGAGGGTATAATGACAGGAGGAGGGAGTAAAGGGAGGAATGGGGCATCTCCTCTCTATACGTACCGATTTGGGGGTGGAGGGTTTGGGGTTGGGGGAGGTGGTTGGGTGTTAACCGGCAAGTGGGCTTTGATCCCTAACACAGTGCCTCACCAGCCCACCTGTTGACGGCCCCCGGTCCGTCTGTTGGTGTCGGGTGAGTGTGAGGTAAACTGTAACCATCCTATTACTTATTCATCGCCCTCCTCATCCGGCGCATCACGACACAACCCCCATCATCACCTCCTCACCTCCTTCGAGTGAGGACGCTGTGATTCCCCTTGGCGCGTTCACTGTCTCACGAGGCGGACTCCAGAATGGACACACCCTGGTGGCTATCACGGGAACTAGCTTCACTTAGCGCGTGGGCCCGCCGCTAGCCGCGTCGAACTGACTGCACGCCTCGGTATTTAGTTAAATGTGGTGGAAAATGTATAGTAAGTGACACCAGTATCTAAGTCAGATACTGTAGAATCAAATCTAGATAATGGTTTTGGTTTTTGAAAATTTGATATTTTCATCGGACTGTGCAGATTTAACTAGTGCATGTTGACTGGAAAATGGGTAATTGGCCACTCAAACTTGTATCCCCTGCAATGACACTAGGACTCTTTATATATACTACATATCCCCTCGAACACTGAAACCTGAACAGTGCCCCACACTGATCTTTGCTTCTTTGTGAATTGTTCTCACTGACTGATATGTTCTAACCTGGCTTTATCTCTTATATGTAACTCTTTGTTCTTTCTTATTGACACTGGTGCTGCCATCTACCCGAAACTCTGTGATTGTAGGCATGCTGCCACCTACCGATTATTGTTACGGTGCTGTAACCAAGGCAATTGCCTCCTTAATTTGCATATCTAATCTTATTTATGGGAAATTCCATTTCCAACTGCGTAGTTCATCCAACTAGCTAACACCCAACCACCTCCCCCAACCCCAAACCCTCCACCCCCAAATGGGTACGTATAGAGAGGAGATGCCCCATTCCTCCCTTTACTCCCTCCTCCTGTCATTATACCCTCCTCTTATCCCTCCCTTGTGCCTTTTGGAACTAAAATGACCGGTGCCCGAAGTCCGCTCCCAGCCTATATAAGGCCGCCATCCGCAGACATTCTCACTTCGACAAGGAGCAGGGAGGACACACAAAGGACAGGACCGGCTAGAGACTTCAATTTGCTGACCCACCCACCCCACATGTTAATAGGGTCCCACATCTTAGGCCTTACATTTAACACAACATATATATACTTACTCATGAACGTTAAACCGACATGTCAGGGGAAATAAATACCAACTCTTAAACTGATTTCTAATCCTATGAACACTATTCTGTAGTGTATGCATAATAGTTAATTCCATATCGAGATCATAATCCGGGGAGTCTGTCTTCATTCTCCATTGGGATTGTAAAGATAATATGAAACTTAATGTCGGGCGTGTCCCACGTTCCAGTTAGCTGATTACTATCCCTGTCCTACGTTGATCCCGAGGTAGCGGTGTGAGAGTATGGGGGCGGGGGGGTGTAGAATGGGGTTGATTCTGCTCGGTTGAAAGACACCAGTGCCATACCAAATCACTGGAATCCCCATCAACAATAGCAACATCACTCAGCACATGCATGCTTCTTACAAAGGCGCCATATGATCTGGCATCATAATACAGTAAAACCTCTCTAACCATGCCCTGATATGACCATAGATGTTGCTAGGACGTAAAACAACAACAAACAAACTAAACCTCTCTCACCACCCACCTTCACAGATCGACCACTCCCCCTAGATATCGATCGCTTTTTGGGTCCCCAAACGATCGCCCATATAATTGCAATGATTAAAAAAACCTCCCTAAACCTTCCACCTCCATAAATGGACCATTTAAACTTGGTCCCATTGTCGGTCGATTTAGCGAGGTTTAAGTGTAATTCAAAAGGGCGGAGTGATTTCAAATGCGCCTCAGCCTTTGGGTTCGGCCCATTTGAAAGGGTTTAACCCACCCACTCAGATGATTACATGTCTTCAGTGGAGGCGAGAATCATGCGTGAATTCTCTGCAAGTTTAATTCCGGTGAAGGCAATTGTCTATTCGCGTTGAACAGGATGTGTCTGGAGCTGACTGTGTTCAGGGTCGACACATTGACAGCTAGAACTCATTAGATATCCAAGTGTGGGCTAAGCAGCTCAGATTTCAACAGATACGGTAACAATAATTAATAATAATGATAATATACAGTAAAACCTCTCTAACCGACCACCTCCACAGATAGACTACTCCCTTATATCGATCTCTTTTCAGCGCCAGCGCGCCGGAAGACCAATGCTCTGACGCTGACAAATATATATTATTCAATGAATAAAATACATTTCAGTGAAAACCGACCACCGACCACCGCCCTAAATGGACCATCTAGAGTCGGTCCCATGGTCGGTCGATGTAGATAGGTTTTACTGTATACTTAATGGGGCTGTCACACTATGACGTTTCTCCCGGCGACCCGACAGCGTTGAAAGTACTATCTTGCGCGTCGAGAAACGTTAAAGATTTAGGGGAAATATGGGGAAATTGGACGTTGGCGCAGCGTGTTAGTAGCGCGCGGCCAACGTTGTGGTAACGTATATCGGCGCGCTGTGTCTATGTCTCTGTCTGTGTCTCTGTCTGTGTCTCTGTCTGTGTCTCTGTCTGTGTCTCTGTCTGTGTCTCTGTCTGTGTCTCTGTCTGTGTCTCTGTCTGTGTCTCTGTGTATGTGTCTCTGTCTGTGTGTCTGTGTCTGTGTCTCTGTCTGTGTCTCTGTGTATGTGTCTCTGTCTGTGTCTCTGTGTATGTGTCTCTGTCTGTGTGTCTGTGTCTGTGTCTCTGTCTGTGTCTCTGTGTATGTGTCTCTGTCTGTGTCTCTGTGTGTGTGTCTCTGTCTGGGTCTCTGTCTGTGTCTCTGTCTGTGTCTCTGTCTGTGTCTCTGTGTATGTGTCTCTGTGTGTGTCTCTGTGTGTGTCTCTGTGTGTGTCTCTGTGTGTGTCTCTGTATGTCTCTCTGTCTGTGTCTCTGTCTGTGTCTCTGTCTGTGTCTCTGTGTATGTGTCTTTGTCTGTGTGTCTGTGTCTGTGTCTGTGTCTCTGCGTATGTGTCTCTGTCTGTGTCTCTGTGTGTGTCTCTGTGTGTGTCTCTGTCTGTGTCTCTGTCTGTGTCTCTGTCTGTGTCTCTGTGTATCTGTCTCTGTCTCTGTCTCTGTGTGTGTCTCTGTGTGTGTCTCTGTGTGTGTCTCTGTGTGTGTCTCTGTATGTGTCTCTGTATGTGTCTCTGTATGTGTCTCTGTCTCTGTCTCTGTTTCTCTCTCTCTCTGAGACACAGAGACATAGACACACATAGACACACACACAGATACACAGAGACACAGAGACACACACCGAGACACAGAGACACAAACAGAGACTCAGACACACAGAGACACACACAGAGACACAGAGACACACACAGACACATACATAGACACAGACAGAGACACATACAGAGACACAGACAGAGACACAGACAGAGACAGAGACAGAGACACATACAGAGACATACACAGAGACACAGAGACACATACAGAGACAGACACAGAGACACAGACAGAGACACAGACAGAGACACAGACAGAGACACACACAGAGACACAGACAGAGACACACAGAGACACAGACAGAGACACACACAGAGACACAGACAGAGACACATACAGAGACATACACAGAGACACATACAGAGACATACACAGAGACACATACAGAGACAGACACAGAGACACAGACAGAGACACAGACAGAGACACACACAGAGACACGCACAGACACACCCAGAGACACACACAGAGACACACACACAGCAACGTGTGAGCAACCACCCTCCCACGCGCGCGCCGTCTTCCTAGCGTTCCCATAACGTTATTCCGGCGCGTCCAACGCAGCGCGACGCGCGCCTAACGTCCTTACCCATATATTTGCACGCGTTGTCGATCGCTGTTTTTTTTTTAAAAGCTTAAAACCTTGGGCGACCGGCAACGTGCGCCGACGTTGTCCGCCGACCATCAACGTCAAAGATAGTGTACCAACGTGTACCCACGCGCCCATAACGCGCCACCAGCGCTTCTCGATATTTCACCAAATATCGCCCAAAAACACCACACGTTGACGGGTCGCCGGCGAGAAGCGTCGTAGTGTGACAGCCCCATAACAGAGCACACTGTCAGGCAACATGTAATGAAACCACATAATTACATATTTACAAATTACTATCTTTTTCAAAAGATTCCTCAATGAGGCAGCCATTTCGTTTACCAGTAAAGAAACCTAGCTATAAAAACAGGTGAGTCTCAATAGCAGATTAACTTTTTGTTATTCAAGTGACAGTGCTTTTTTGTACCTCCTCTGGTAACATAATTCTACAAAGTAGGGCTTACAACACTATCGCCATATGATATGAGTAGAGATGCCGTGAATATGGCCTAGGCTGCCGACATGGCGTAAAGCAACCACCAATCAATCAATCATTATGAGTCGAGACACGGAGGCATGGAATAATATCTGACTGGGAGATCTGATAGTCCGGGATTACTGTCTAAAGGCCCTGTCAGACCTTGCCGGACTGGGCAACTGGACGAGAGCCAGACACTGTCCGGTTGTGTATGGCGATGTTCGGGTACCATCCAGTAACCATTTGGCGGTGTCCGGTGGTGTCCGGCAGTGTCTGGTACAAGTTTTGAACATGCACAAAACTTCTACTGGACACCGCCGGACTGAGGTGTCCGGTTGGTGTCCGGTTTGTCCAGTACATGTCTGGTACCCATCCGGTACCCATCCGGTACCCATCCGGTACCCATCCGGTACCCATCTGGTACCCATCCGGTACCCATCCATACATGTCCGGTACCCATCCGTTGGTGTCCAGTTTGTCCGTTTTGTCTGGTACATGTCTGGTACCCATCCATTACGTCTCCGGTTCTCATCCAGTTCTCGTCCGGTACATGTACGGTATAGGAACGGTACTTATCCGGTTGTCCGGCGGCAATTAGCCCAATTTTACACTCCATTTCGATACATTTCGATAGATTTCTTCACCGGACAACACCGGACTAGAAAATTCTTTGTTCGGTGGTCTCCGGTGCTCAGTCCGGTGAGGTGTGACAATGACTTAAAGAACAGGTGAGTACTTCTGTCTGTGCATCTGCCTGTATGGCTAGGCAGACAAGATACACTACGAGTAACAGGTGTGAAGAAACAACAACAGTAACCGGTGTGACTCCTCGCCGAAGGGGGCTATTATTTCACCTATACCGTCTGAGTCAGAGCGAGGCTCTGACGTTATACCCATCATGGGTTCAAACCCTGGTCTAGTCGAACCAATGACTTAAAAATTGATACTTGTCACTTCCTAGCCAGGCGCTCAGCATTATTAGAACAGGGCAAGGACTGGTGTGCTCAGTGTCAGGATAATGTGACTGAGTGGGATACCAGGTCATGGTGCCGGCAGCCTGGTTTCCCAGTGGGACAGCACTATAAAGTCACCATGAGTGTGCACTGTCACAAGTCGGTACCCATCCTGATATGACCTTAGATGTTGCTAGGACGTAAAACAACAACAAACAAACACAACTTAAAACCTTTGGCTGCTGACATCACGATGACAAAGCAACATATATATGTATGCATATATATATATATATATATATATATATATATATCTGTATATATATATATATATATCTGTATATATATATATCTGTATATATATACAATACAACCTTTCTAAACAGACCGAACTTGGGACCGGCTTTAAGTGGTCCATTTAGGGAGGTGGTCGGTTTAGGGAGTCAGAAAATGGTTATGATGACATTGTGGGACCCAAATAAAGCGATCGATATCGGGCAGTGGTCGATCTGTGAAGGTGGTCATAGTGAGGCAGCACTATAGAGTCACCCTGCGTGGACACTGACACAAGTGTTGCTGGGACATAAAACAACAAACAAACAAGCAAACAAACAAAAGTCTTCTCTTCATTGCTCAGGGCGGAACTGAGGCAGAATGCACAATCCTCGAGTTGTTTCGTGTGTGTGTGTGGTTTTTGTTAATGGATGGGCATGTGTGTTGGATGTGTGCCTGTGTGTTTAGCAGAGTGATTGGATACTGCAGAGGCTCGATACCTTTGTTCGGTTGGTTAGGCGATGTTCAGCCGATTTCACAGCTACAAGTCAGCCGTGATTTCTCAAAAAGCCACGTCCGGTGTCTCGTGATCCATACGTAGGCGGAGGCACTGCGGGAGGTTTACTTTTAAACATTCGGGCTACTTTAGCGTGGGATTGCGTGACAGTGTAATGTTTACGACCCGACACAACGCTCTCTGAGTCTGACTGACATATTGGGTGAAAGACAGGGGTTCCACGTCCTTGTAATATCTAAGGTCACATCAACCAGGTGCTTGTTTGTATATGTGTTAGGGTCTTACATCATAGCAACATCTAAAGGCTGCATTCCATATACGCGTAATGCGTAATGCGTTATGCGTTACGCGTTATGCGTTATGCGAATGCCAGCATTCCATATACGCGTAATTCGTATTGCGTTATGCGTTATGCGTTATGCAGTGAAGTATATAAAAAGTATATAAAACGTGTGTGTGACTCTGTGTCTGTGTGTGTGTGTGTCTCCGTGTCTCTGTGTGTGTCTCTGTGTGTGTCTCTGTGTGTGTGACTCTGTGTCTCTGTGTGTGTCTCTATGTGTGTGTCTGTGTCTCTGTGTCACTGACAAAGAGACACACACAGACACATATACACACACAGACACACACAGAGACACACACAGAGACACAACACAGAGACACACACATAGACACGCGCACACAGACACACACACAGACACACACAGAGACACACACACAGAGACATACACACATACACAGAGACACACACACACAGACACACGCAGAGACACACACAGAGACACACACACACAGACACAGATACACACACAGAGACACACACAGAGACACACACACACAGAATAGGACGGTCCAAACATGGCTCAGTTTAGCTTGCTTAGAGGGATGTTAGGACCGTCCCAAATATGAAGACTGCTTCCTAACAGGTCCGCTGCATAAACCTACATGTTATGCAGTGAAGTATATAAAAAGTATATAAAAAGTGTGTGTGACTCTGTGTGTGTCTCTATGTGTGTGTCTGTGTCTCTGTGTGTGTATGTGTGTGTGTGACTCTGTGTCGCTGTGTGTGTCTCTATGTGTGTGTCTGTGTCTCTGTGTCTCTGACAAAGAGACACACACATACACATATACACACACAGAGACACACATAGATACACACACACAGACACAGAGACACAGACAGAGACACACACAGACACAGAGACACACACACAGACACACACAGAGACACACACACAGACACACACACAGACACAGATACACACAGAGACACACACAGAGACACAACACACAGACACACACACAGACACACACAGACACACACAGATACATACCCACAGACACACACAGACACAGAGACAGACACACAGACACAGAGACACATACACACAGACACACACAGAAACACAGAGACACACACAGATACACAGAGATACACACACACAGACACAACACAGAGACACACACACAGAGACACACACACAGACACACACACAGACACAGAGACACACACAGAGTCACAGAGACACACACACAGACACACACAGACACACACATAGACACAGAGACACACACAGAAACACAGAAATGAGAAATATGAAGAATGGGACGGTGCAAACATGTAGGTTTATGCGCGGACCTGTTAGGAAGCAGTCTTCATGAGAAATATGAAGAATGGGACGGTCCAAACATGGCTCAGTTTAGCTTGCTTTGAAGGATGTTAGGACCGTCCCAAATATGAAGACTGCTTCATATTTCTCATGAAGACCAGCTGTCCGTACACTCCTCTCTGCATCCGTGCAAGAGGCGGTCACGCGCTTCAGGACTGGATACAGGCGGTTCATCGACACCCCTGCATTGCAGCGATGTCCATGCGGTGACAAAGTCTTCAACGTCGCCCACGTCTTGGCGTCATGTGTGGCCTTTGACAGGCCCACCCCACGGCTTGCCCGACACCCGAGCTGCGCTCGCCATCCTCGAGAGACTCTCCGATTCCTCATGGGAGCCACTCGGTAGGTTCTACAACCAAAACTACCACACCTTCGAGATTGTCGGTGGCCCCGAACCCATCACCGACGACTCCGAACCCAATGGCAGCGACAGTGACTGGTAACCACTGTCCCACCCGGGAGCCCCGTGAGGTCCCACCTGACGCAGCCCCCACGCCGGGAGCCCCGTGAGGTCCCACCCGGGAGCCCTGTGAGGTCCCACCAGACGCAGCCCCTACGCAGGGAAGCCCCGTGAGGTCCCACCAGACGCAGCCCCTACGCGGGGAAGCCCCGTGAGGTCCCGCCGGGAGCCCCGTGAGGTCCCACCAGATGCAGCCCTACGCAGGGAAGCCCCGTGAGGTCCCACCAGACGCAGCCCCTACGCGGGGAAGCCCCGTGAGGTCCCGCCTGGGAGCCCCGTGAGGTCCCACCAGACGCAGCCCCTACGCAGGGAAGCCCCGTGAGGTCCCACCTGGGAGCCCCGTGAGGTCCCAAAAAAAAAACAAAAAAAAAAAACCTCTTACTACCCACCCTCCGACGAGGGCCCGGAGTGCCAGCGCGCCGCCCACTGCCCCCCTGCCAATGACACCGGATCCCGCTTAGATCTCCGGTCGAGGTACAGGACCTTGGACCGATAACGCGTTGCCACTGCCGGGCCTCCGCCTCACCACTCAAAAAAAAAAAAAAAAAGGTGAAAAAAAAAAAAAAAAAAAAAAAAAAAAGTGTGGAAAAAAAAACAAAACGGGCAAGATCCAGCCCCCCACACCAGGAGCCCCGTGCGGTCCTGCACACACCCAGCTGACGGGCCTCGGCCCCTGCACCCACAACGCCGGTTCCCACCTCGACCACCGACGGAGTGGGTGCCGGGGCCGCTGATCCAGTCACACCCACCACATCACCCCGCTCCAAGACCTATTTTCTATTTCTCTCTACCACCCTCCCTCCGATGAGGACCCGGATGACCTACCCGCAGCCATGGCCTGCTACCAATGAAACCGGATCCCGCTTCGATCTCCGGCCGAGGTACTGACCGTGGCCCAAGAACGTCACCACTCCCGTGCCACCGCAGCGCAAGCCAGCTCACAGACCACCACGCGCCCCCCGCCACCACGTGATGGCCTAGCTCCCGGACACCTCCTCTACGAACACCACTTCCCCTACAGAAGACAAGTCTTCAACCAAAGATCGGGCCGATTTATCGGAGCCTCTCTATAATGTTGCAGTCCTGCAACCGGTAACCGCCCTAAGGTTACGAACACCCCATATGAATGAATGAATGTCCGTACACTTGCTATCCGGACCGCACCTCGTCCACACCTCTCTCTATCACCTCTCCGCCGGCCGGACACCTCCTTGATATGTCTGAAAAGAGTTCCAGGAGGGGGTGCCTGCCGGCATTTTTCACTTTCTACCCTTACTCTGTCCGTGTCTATGGCTCGCCGGTTGGTTACCATAGGGCAGATAGGCACGGGCCTTTGACTCAACTCTCCTCATTTCTCTTTCCTAGATCTGCCCATTCGATTTCTCCCAGGCTCACTTCTTCCCCTAACCAGGGTTGTTGTGTTCTTGGGGGGGGCTCTTGACCTTTTTGCCATTTCTCTGACTGGTTCTTGTTGCTGGAACGACCGCTGCTCCCACCTTTGCCCGCCTTCCTCGAACCCCTGCTGACCGGATACAAGTGCTGCACTACAAACACCATACAGATCACTACAAACAGACGGCATGGAGAGATCCGCTGCCACCCGGCGCCCCGTCGTCACCACGTCTTGAAGGATGTCCCCAGCCTTCACAACACTTCCTCTGAGACCACTTCACCCGCAGAAGACATGTCTTAACCAAAGACTGGGCCGATTTATTGGAGCCTCTCTATAAATGTTGCAGTTCTGCAACCGGTAACCGTCGTAAGGTTACGAACACCCCATACCATACCATACCATACCAGCTGTCCGTAATCACTTGCTATCCGGACCGCACCTCGTCCACACCTCTCTCTATCACCTCTCCGCCGGCCGGACACCTCCTTGATATGTCTGAAAAGAGTTCCAGGAGGGGGTGCCTGCCGGCATTTTCACTTTCTACCCTTACTCTGTCCGTGTCTATGGCTCGCCGGTTGGTTACCATAGGGCAGATAGGCACGGGCCTTTGACTCAACTCTCCTCATTTCTCTTTCCTAGATCTGCCCATTCGATTTCTCCCAGGCTCACTTCTTCCCCTAACCAGGGTTGTTGTGTTCTTGGGGGGGGCTCTTGACCTTTTTGCCATTTCTCTGACTGGTTCTTGTTGCTGGAACGACCGCTGCTCCCACCTTTGCCCGCCTTCCTCGAACCCCTGCTGACCGGATGCAAGTGCTGCACTACAGACACCATACAGATTACTACAAACAGACGGCACGGAGAGATCCGCTGCCACCGGCGCCCCGTCGTCACCACGTCTTGAAGGATGTCCCCAGCCTTCACAACACTTCCTCTGAGACCACTTCACCCGCAGAAGACATGTCTTAACCAAAGACTGGGCCGATTTATCGGAGCCTCTCTATAAATGTTGCAGTTCTGCAACCGGTAACCGTCGTAAGGTTACGAACACCCCATACCATACCATACCACCGTCCGTAATTATCAGTCGCCTTCTCCAGCCTTATATCAATGGACAAATGCGACTGATGCTTTTCTATTCGCAGCACTATTCGCATTACGCATTACGCACCGATCGCTACATGGAGCGATCGGGATAATGGATTTTATTCGCATTCGCATTCGCATTACGCATTACGTGTATATCGAATGTAGCTCATAGGTTTCAAGGCGTTTCGATTTTTTGTCGCATTCGCATTCGCATTCGCATTACGCATTACGCGTATATGGAATGCGCCCTTAATGCCATATCAGGATGGGCACTGGTTTGTGGCTTTATAGTGTTGCCCTGCTGTGAAACTAGGCCGCCAGCACCCATCACCAGATATGCCACTCAGTCAAATTATCCTGATACTGAGCTAGCCAGTCCTTGCCCTATCCTAGTGATGCCAAGTTGCAGCCTACGTAGCGACAACTATAAATTGTGTACGGCATTGGTTTTACTGGGTTGGGATTGAAACTGCCAACCTTCATACGAGAAGCATGCAATCTTTCCGATTCGCCCACCGTGTCTCGTGCATATTATCTTTATTGAGCTAAGGTCATGCCTGAGAGAGTGCACACTCATGGTTACTTTATAGTGCTGCTCCACTGGAAGGCTGGACTGCCAACACCATGACCTGATATCCCACTCAGTAATATTGTCCTGACACTGAGCCAACCAGTCCTTGTCATATCCTAATAATGCCGAGCGCCTGGCTAGGAAGGGACAAGTATCAATTTCTATGTTGTTGGTGTGACTCGACCAGGGTTCGAATCCGTGGGGTTCGAATCCCACGATCTACCAAAACGGGAGACGCACGCTCAACACATTCGGCCATCTCGAGTGTTCGTTTGCATTGCACGTAATGCACGTCTACATTTACTATCTGTATTCATCATGTATTACATCAGCAGCGCCAATACACCCCTTACTCCTAATGCCTCGGTCACAAATACGTTATGGCGTGCTTATGGCATGCTCGCGGCGACCATAAGTAGCCGCATCGGCCAGACTGTAGGGTGGGTTACGATCACCATGCAGTTTTTTGCCCGCCGCAAGGGTTGCGTTTTTTAAAAGTTGGAGTTATCTTAACTTCGAAAAATTATAACGCTACAGACCGCAATTCTCGCAATCCAGACTCCACAACACTGTATGATCATCTTTGTTGACATGAATAAAGAGGGTGTGAAATGAATATTAATATGGCACATAATTCATGTTTGTGTGCTCAACATTTAAAAAGTTATGACTTTTTTTGTATATTAAATATGTGTACGATTTGTAAAGAGATAAACAGCAGACCATAACGCCATAAGATTTGCATAAACCGCAAGACACACTGCAGACCGCAGCGCCGTACAGCGCCCGCTGCATTCGTGACCTAAGCATTAGTAGGCGTCGACGAGGCCAAGCCTATTTTAATTCACATGTCTAGGCTCTGTCACATTATGCTGAAGAACATCAGGAATCAGCCAAATAGATCTCTGACAGTTGGGCGTCAAGTCAGCTGTTATCGCATCAGTACGACAGTGAGAAGGCGGGTGCAGTGAGGAAAGATGTGTCAATTCATTCATGTTTTAATTGACAATCTGGGCGTTGGGGTGGGATAGAACTGGTTCTAAGTAAGGGTGATGTGGCTCAGACATGTGTCCAAGGTGCAGTGGAAGGATAGTGACAGATATGTAGCTTGTCTGCGATGTCGACAGTGCGTGTGAATCAATATTGGAAAATTATGTTAGCTCTACACGTTGTAATCTTCTTAAATGGGACAGTGACAGTGATGCAGGCCGTGTACTTGAAGATGACAGTGCTAGTTATATCGGCAGCATACCTAAAAGTGACAGTGGTAGTATGGTGACAATGATGTTGAAAGTATACCCAAAAGTTAAAGTCACAGCTATGTTGACAGTGTAGCTGAAGGTACCAGTTGCAATTATGGGGGAAAAGATCCTATAGAAGACACTGACAGTGATGTTGACAGTGTACTTATAGCTAACATTTGCAGTCATGCGTGAAATGTTCCGATGGGGGTCAGTAACAGTGAGATTGTCAGCGTACCTAAAGGCTCAGTCACACCTTACCGGACTGGGGAACTGGACGAGAACCGGACACTGTCCGGTACTGTACAGTGATGTCCCGTACATGTCCGGTGGTGTCCGGCGGTGTCCGGTACAAGTTTTGAACATACACACAACTTCTACCGGACACCGCCGGACTGAGGTGTCCGGTTGGTGTCCGGTTTGTCCGGTACATGTCCGGAACCCATCAGGTACCTATCCATACATGTCCGGTACCCATCCGTTGGTGTCCGATTTGTCCGTTTTGTCCGGTACATGTCCGGTACCCATCCGTTACATGTCCGGTTCTCGTCCGGTTCTCTTCCGGTACATGTAGGTACATGTATGGTACTTATCCGGTTGTCTGACTCCATTTCGATACATTTCGATACATTTTGTGTACCGGAGAGCACCGGACTAGAAAATTCTTTGTCCGGTGGTGTCCGGTACTCAGTCCGGTAAGGTGTGACAGGTGCATAAAGCTTACAGTAACAGAAGTGTCAGGTTCTAAATGTAAGAATGATCTAACTCTACATGAAGTAGTCTTCCTAAAGAGGACGATGCTTATGATGTGGATAGTGTATATGAAACTGACAGTATCAGTGATGAGAACCATCTCTAAATGTGACAGTGTCAGTAATGTTGACAGTGTACATAGAGGTGACAGTGGCAATTTCACAAAGTTGGCACTGCCGACTGTGGCCATTTCACGCGATGCAGTGGCGAACGGAAACTATGCAAAAGAGGCATTGCTGATACAAGTGATAATCAATCAACCTGGGACCTGTACTTTGCGATGCAGTGTGAGTCAGACTTGGAACTGACGGTGTTGTTCTGGTATTATACATGTGATAATGACAATTCCCGGTAGAAGTTGCCATGCAGTGTCAGTCAGACAGAGAGCATCACTATACCGCAGCCTGTGTATAATAATTCAAGTCTGTTAAAGGCGAAGCATAGACATACTGTCACCAATATCAGACAGAGAGCGGTCTCTACCACATGCTGTGTATAATAATTCAAGATTGTTAAAGATTGATTGATTGGTGGTTGCTTTACGCCGTGTCGAAAGCATAGGCCATATACACGGCGAGAAATGTCTGTTTTTTGTTCAAACCATCGCTTTTACATGTAAAAGCAGACAATCAATTATATGCCAATAGACACTCATTAAATTAAAAAGCTCACAATTATATATTTGTACCCCAGGGGAACAAATTCCAGTAAAAAAAGAAAGGTTTATTAATAATTGTTAGAATTTATTTAGCAAACTATATAAGGTGGTACAGACCAGCTGCCCTGAAAAATACTAAAATGTTTTCCTGTTTTACTTTAGTAAAAAGATCATGCATACTGTCTGCAGTGTAACATTGTTGGCGCAAGGCCAAAAAATCAACACAACTTAAGGGCGCATTCCTTACACGCTGTATGCGGTATACGAATGCGAATGCGACAAAAAATCAAAACGCCTTGAAGCCTATGGGCTACATTCCTTACACACGGTATGCGGTATGCGGTATGCGGCATGCGGCCAATATCAGACAGAGAGTGTCTCTACCGTAGCCTGTTAATACAAATTAAAGACTGTTAAAGGTGAAGTATCGACATACTGCCATCATGTTCTCTGTGGTGGAGTGGTTAGAGTGTCTGACTTTTTTCTAGGTCAGACTCCTAATATGAAGGTCAGTGGTTCAATTCCCTGTGCCCCCCACCTCTGCCAATTTGGATTTCCACTGCTGTGTATAACTTACATCATCATCAAAGGCCAGTTGCTCTCATATCACGTCTATGTGGTGTGGGAGGTTAAAAATCTCTTGGGTCAGTAAAAGTGTAGGCTCGGGCTTTCTATCGACAAACTGTCTAATGGTGAAAACAAGTCTATTCAGACTTATCCATGATAGGCAGTATAAATCTTCAAGAAAAAAAGAAAATCAGACAGAGAGCGGTCTCTACCGCAGCCTGTGTATAATAATTCAAGACTGTTAAAGGCAAAACATGTGCATACTGCTGCCAATATCAGACAGTGTCTCTACCGCAGCCTGGGTATAATAATTCAAGACTGTTAAAGGCAAAACATGTACATACTGCCACCAATATCAGACAGAGTGTCTCTACCGCAGCCTGTGTATAATAATTCAAGACTGTTAAAGGCAAAACATGTACATACTACCGCCAATATCAGACAGAGTGTCTCTACCGCAGCCTGTGTATAATAATTCAAGACTGTTAAAGGCAAAACATGTACATACTGCCGCCAATATCAGACAGAGTGTCTCTACCACAGGCTGTGTATAATAATTCAAGACTGTTAAAGGCAAAACATGTACATACTGCCGCCAATATCAGACAGAGTGTCTCTACCGCAGCCTGTGTATAATAATTCAAGACTGTTAAAGGCAAAACATGTACATACTGCCGCCAATATCAGACATAGTGTCTCTACCGCAGCCTGTGTATAATAATTCAAGACTGTTAAAGGCGAAGCATGGACATCCTGCAGTCAATATCTGTGCTGAAGTGCTGGCTGAGGCTGAGCCGTGGCCTTGCATCGGGTGACCTCCCCAGGCTGCTGCTTGCACAGGTGGCAGCAGCGCACAATACCCACTGTCAGTGATGCAGCGTGACTCCACTCCATATGGAAGGTCAGTAGTAAATGTGTAGCCAGTTTCTCTGCGGCACATAGACATCTAAAAACAAATACCAAAAGCCTCCTTACCTTCAAAAAAAGGTAGAAATAAAGGAAACATAACAATGACACCAGTCGCAACATAAAATTATAAATGCTTGATTAATCTGTGGATTCGAACTCTGGTCAAGTCAAACCAATGACAACAGAATTGATACTTGTCGCTTCCTAGCCAAACGCTCAGCATTATTAGGATAGAGCAAGGACTGGTTGGCTCACTGTCTGGATAATGTAACTGAGTGGGATATCAGGTCTTGGTTTTGACGGCCTGGTTCCCCAGTGGGTCAACACTATAAACTCACCATGAGTATCCATTGTCACAAGTCGGTACCCATCCTGATATGACCTTACATGTTGCTAGGACATCAACATCCAACAACCAACCAGAAGTATAAAAGTGGGTATGTAATAACAATACCTAACCATATATGGCGGGTGGTGACGGCGGCGTGTTAGTAACACATGATGGGTCATGTATGGGTAGATTGCTTCCAGGGCCAGTTTGACATACAAAATACATGTAAGTCCGTTATCTCTATTCCCTTCACCGCAATGCTGAACCTTCTCAGTACTTTGGTTGGGTGACTACCTGGGAATATGACGAGCCATAGAGATCCTGACACACACCTGCAGCCTAAAACCATCAGTTATGGATAAGCATACAGATAATATGTCTCTACCAAGTTTGATGGGATAGCCGCAAGCATAGACGAGACTGACCTGACCTGGACGACCTTGGTGACCTTGGTGACCTTGGTGACCTTGGTGACCTTGGTGACCTTGGTGACCTTGATGCCCTTGGTGACCTTGGTGACCTTGACACTGAGCGCGCAGATTATTGTTCAAGCTGGACGTATCGTTGCATGATTTACACTCCGACAAATCGATTCGCTCTATATCATGCACTAACTGGCTGGGGTGGTTGGTTGTTGGAGTTTTACGTCCTCGCTACATCTAAGGTCATATCAGTACAGGTGCCTACTTTTGCCGGTGCACACTCATGGCAACATTATAGTGCTGCCCCACTGGGAAATCAGGCCACCAGCACCATGACCTGATTTCCCACTGAGTCACATTATCCTGACACTGAGCTAACCAGTCCTTGTCTTATCCTATTAATGCGGAGCACCAGGCTAGGAAGCAACAAGTATAATTTTTTGTAAGTCATTGGTTTGACTCGACTGGGAATTGAACTCCCCATCTCCCGCATGGGAGGCCTGCACTCTTCCGATTTGGTTACCCTGCCCAGTAACCGGCTACCCATAGCAGATAGGTATGCTAATGCTTGTTTTCCCTGCTGGGCAGCACTAGTCCAATTAGATTTTAAGCTTTTGAATTTTGTTGTTCTTTACTAATAATTTTGGTTTTGTTGTTGCTTCTTGTTTACAGGTCGTAACTGATTATAGATTGCAAACAGTCCAAATCCGGCTTTTACCATAGTTGGTCTTAGTTCATTTCCCTATAATTTGTGTGCGTATTTCTATAGTAGCTTGTTAGTTTCATTGGTTGCTAGTAAGGCATCAATGTCTAATCATGCTGTTAAGGACATATACTTTGACAGATTAAATATAGTTCCTTGTGTGTGTTGTACTATGGAAATATACATCGTTCGTCAGCATTTTCAATGTGAGCACTGAAATCATTCATGGCACCTACCCACATTGCAGCACTCTGGGCATGATTTTGCAGTTAACCTGTTCTACTCCCATGAGTTTTCTTTCGAGGCTACATTATGCTTTAGTAGTTTGGTAACTGTTTTATAATTGAACAATGCGAAGACGGATAAATGGTATATATTTGGATTTTCTTTAATGAACAAATTGTCAATCGTACATGCTTGAGTATAATGAGAGAGAAGGCCCTGGGATGCTTTAATCTTATTTTGAGGTGGGCGGGATGGCAGAATAAATTGTCCATCACCATCCACCGCTAAGTCATAGTGACTGCGTTCGGGTTTCGCTCGCTTTATATAGCAGCCAGCCGGGCCGACAAGTCCAAATCCCGGCAATTTCTTGTTACTTTGTATCGAATTCCATCTACGGACGTCATAGCCTTATTTACATGTGCACGGCCGCCATTCTGCGTGGATACTACGTAGTTCGAAAAGACCCGCTAGGCGGTGTAGACGTCGATGTACATATCAACGTTAAAGTTTGAATATAGGTGGCACCAGCGGCCGGTGAGAAGGATCCGACTCCGCCTTGTTTGATTACCCATGTTGCAAGCAACATTGACAATTGTTCTTTCATTTCTCCTTTTTGGGGGGGGGAGGGGGTGGGGAGGGGGGGGGTCGCGGGGGGGCGGTGTGGTGGTAGAGTTGATGGAGGGTACGAGGGCCATGGAATTCAAGTCCTCAGGTTCTCCTTTTAAGTTAAATGGATTTATCCTTCTGAACATGTTTAACGATTTGTGCTTCCAGTTGTCGTACATTTATGACCGGACGTGGTGGCCCAGTCGATAGAGCGCAGGCTTCCCATGCGGTAGGTTGGGAGTTCGATTCCCGGTCGAGATTCCCGGTCTCCCGCACGGGAAGCCTGCGCTCTACTGATTCAACCAATGCTTCCAGGAGAAGGTGAGTGTGGGACTCGGGTAAGATAAAAAACGATAAAAAATATGGCGACATCACAAAAGGAAGTCTATAGGGATTTAGGCGAGAAAAAGCGAGAGTTGAGGAGGAGTCAGACGGGTGCATTTTATTTGTAGGAAGGTGGTGATTAGGGATGGGGACGCTGTCCTAGAGTGAGCTGTGGACACAGGGTGGTGATATGGGTATCTTTGTCCATGCCCCAGTAGTGACAGTGAATGGGTGCAACGTTCTCATCTCATCCAATCACCTGACCTCCATAAAATCTGATCTCAGTCCTGAAAGAACAGAGCACAGCTGAGACCAGCTAGCATGGATCGGGCATCAGGTGACCCACTTAAGTAGGTCGGCTGCTCTAAATAAGGAGTTGGCAGCAGGCCAGCCCACTAATTGGCAACAAGCCAAGTATTTGCTGCCACTACGAGGGTCAGGGTCTACAAGCCTACTTCTGGGTTGTATTTACTTTCATCATATAAGTTAGCAGATGCATATTAATTATATTATATTAGATTATAGTGCTTACCCCTTGCTACTTATCTGAAAGAGTAGCATGGTACGGTAGCCGGTTTTCGCCAAAGAAATATGTCGGAATGACAGTATGTTTGACGTTCAATAGCCGATGATACAAATCATTTCTCTAGAGGCATCATTAAATAAAACAAGCTTTAGATTGTAATTTGTTAGCTGTATGCTCAGGCCACATCAGCGACTCCACCATCAAGGCCCACTCTACAAGTGGTGAGGATGCTCTGTTCAGTTTTGTCTTGTGCAGCAATGAATTTGAATCTGCTGGGGTTAGCTGGGCGCATCCTGGAATCCGAGGTTCATCTGGTATTGCTGTTAACGACATGTCAATGTGCCTTTTGAACAATTGTATACTGCAGTTTGATAGGTATCTTATGTAAGCTGGCATTGCATTGATCAGCTGAACACGCCAGTTAACAGGTAAAGCCGCAAGGGACCCATCAACAGGTGGTGCCTCCTAGTCACAGTGTGGTTGTTTAGGGACGAGTTAATAGGTAAATCCTCAAGGGACCTGTTAACAGGTGGCGCCTCCTAGTCACAGTGTGGTTGTTTAGGGACGAGTTCATTGGTAAAGCTTCAAGGGACCCGTTAACAGGTGGTGCCTCCTAGTCATAGTGTCATTGGACAGGGACCAGTTAACAGGTAAAGCCTCAAGGGACCCATCAACAGGTGGTGCCTCCTAGTGATAGCATGATAGTAAAGGGACCACTTAATAGCTAATGCCTCAAGGGACCCGTCAACAGGTGGCGCCTCCTAGTCATAGTATGGTTGGACAGGGACCAGTTAACAGGTAAAGCTTCAAAGGACCCGTCAACAGGTGGCGCCTCCTAGTCATAGTGTCATTGGATAGGGACCAGTTAACAGGTAAAGCCTTAAGGGACCCATCAACCGGAGGTCCTAGTGATAGCATGATAGTAAAGGGACCAGTTAATAGGTAACGCCTCAAGGGACCCGTCAACAGGTGGCGCCTCCTAGTCATAGTGTGGTTGGACTGGGACCAGTTAACAGGTAAAGCCTCAAAGGACCCGTCAACAGCTGGCGCCTCCTAGCCATAGCCTGGAAGTGCAGGGAACAGGAAGCGCCACTACAAGATAGCAGAGGAGTACCAAACTAGGCAAGCAGCTCAAGTTCTATTAATGATGATAACAAGCATACTGAGACCTGCAACACATAACGAATGGCTTCGCTCTAGAGACGCCACCTCGCTTTGACCCCCACCCCACAGCACATCAAACCCGGCGAGATGCCCCGGATGAACAAGACCAGAGTACATGGCTTAATGAAAGAGGAAGCCAAGGACAACAGGAGAACGGAGTATTGCCTAGTGCCAGGCCTGTTATTTAGTCGGGTCCTGATGGCAGGGACACAGCCCAGTGTTCAGATACCTAATTCATGCCTATGTGGGCCTACCCTTGACATCACTCTCGGGAACACCATTCATATGTGGGTCATATGTGGTGCTTTCTATATATATATATATATACATACAATATATAATTTATTATATATGTGCTCTATAAAATATTATGGGAATATAAACAAGGACACTAACTCTCTTCAGTGTGCTCTATTATTATATACCATTTATCTAGGCTCTACTCCATGCTCCATGTAGATCCAGATTCGGCCACACTGGAGCCACTAGTCATAGGCTTTGACACTTGTATGCCAGCTCTGCCTGGTCGTTATCGCCTCCAGACCCACTCGGACGGTCAATTTTAACTTGTTTATTATATATATACATATCGAGGGAACTTCCATAGTTCCATTCCTATTAAAACCTAAATGGTTTAAGAAGTAAGCCGTTTATATGATGAATATTCGCATCCAGTTTCCAGGCAGCGCTATCCAGCCAATATGTAACTAATACATTTTCCAAGTAAAGTTGCTCGAACAATAGAAAAAAAACAAACATGAAAAGGAGCGTTGGGATTGTGAGATAATGCTTTTGGGCAAACATTAACGCATTCCCAGAACTATGCTTTCCAGGTACAATTAGAATGTCCCTAAAACCAAACTGGGATCCTAGCAAAAAGAACTATAAGATCTGAAGATCTAATCACCTAATTTCACCACAAATACATGAATACATGAATATTCAATATCAATATTAATAACATTTTTTCACATTCCTAAAATATCAACCTCATTGTACTTAGAGTGGGGTATTTTAGTTCCTACTGAATATCTGAATCAATTTAATAGAACCTGTTACTGTCACTGTTGACATGCTGAAGAAGCCAATGAGGTCCGAATTTTGACAAGCACGCCAAAATTAATTGTATATCTTTACACTTCAAATATATTCTACGCTCGTCATTTTAAAGCAACTTTACTTCAAACTGGGTATGCGGGTAATGTAGTACCTATCTGCTAAAATACCTCAGGGAGTTTGACGCCCCTGCCTTGCAAAGTTATAAACCACTGCCTTATGGTATAGGTTCTTGATAGAACCAAAGGCTAAGGGAGCAAACCCTAACAGAAAATCATGCTTAAGGGCGGTTATGAAGGGAACTCCCAACATCTCCCGGCCAGCTACTGCGGGGACAAATAGTTTGCGCCTGTCTTGACATGTTCTTGCCAGTGTGAGACCTCTATTTGCTCCCCGAGAGAGTGCTGCTAGTAACTTGCAAAAGCCAGCAGCACTTCAACACTTTGCAAGCAGCTTTTATGAAATGCCCAACCACACGTAATAGCGGCGGTTAAGAAATATAAGCAGTCTTTGTCGCATTGCGACTGACAGCATGATGATGATGATGACTGAATATATACTGTAGTAGTCTGCACTGACCTCTCAGGCAAGGAGCCACATAGACAGATGAGCGTGGATAGGGTGGTGACATCAGGGAACCTAGGTGATGTAGTGGTTAGCACACCGGCCTGGAATGCAATATATGTGGGTTCGATCCCCGCTCTAGGTGCACTATTTCCCGTATTCATCACCCCGACGAGAATACTGATCTGCTCAGCGCCATTAGACAGTTTCCAATGGCTATTTTTAATAGGGATAGGTGAAATTACAGAGTTCATTAGACAATCAATGGGTTTCATATTTACTACTAGTGCTAGCAGCGTTTGTGTTACTTTTATTTCAGGGACTTCCATTGCAGTGAACTGCTTATCTATAACCATTCTCTATAATTGTTTGTGGGGCTTAAATTATGGGTGATTCAGAAGGAATGACAGCCTACCCTCCTCCCCTGCCAACTGCATCATGGACTCACCCTCAGGTGGAAGGACCAATTCATCTCCCGATTCACCTGATTGGACAGTGGGCTCTAGCACCTCTCCCATCGCGTCCACAGGCCCTCAATCCACTCTCACTTTTCAGCTAGCTCGTGACAACTTTCCACCCACCCACCCACCCTACTACTTCTGTACTTCGTTGAAGGGCTTGGCCCGGATACTCCCATTGATTATGAAGCATTGATTATTAGCTTCAATAATTTCTTAATTTTGTGATGCCTGGAAGTCTGTTATATAACCCTCCTCTAGGCAAAAATAGTGCGTGACAAGACAGGTGCCGTCAGGTCAATTGGAACCCTACTCGTGATGTGCTGTCTGTTCGGGGATGGGTGGGTGGCAAAAAGGCGATGGCCGTTGGTCGTCACACAAATATCAGTTTTGTCAGTCATTGGATTGACTCCAGGATTCAAATGGGTGGGTGACCTTCCGCACTGGAAGCCTGCGCTCTTACCAATGTGGCCAGCGAGTCCAGTGGCCAAACAGAAAGCAGATAAGCACACTTGTTTACATTTCCAACGCGAGGTGCACCTTGCCAGACAGCGCATCTACTGGCAAGGTGGGACGCCAGAAGAGTATATTATCTTTACCTCCTTCCCCTTGCCCCCACCTCTGCCAATTTGAATTTCCACTGCTGTGTATAACTTACAGCGTCATCAAAGGCCGGTTGCTCTCATACCATATCTATGTGGTCTGGGAGGTTAAAAATCCCTTGGGTCGGTAAAGCTGTAGGCTCAGGCTTTCTATCGACAAACTGTCTAATGGTGAAAACAAGTCTAGTCAGACTTATCCATGAGAGGCAGTATAAATTATCAAGAAAAAAAAAAGTTTGTATGCCTATTATTCGTGGATTGTACCTTAAAGGAAGTGTAACATGACCGAACACAACTTTACTTATTCACAATTATTATGATCAAATATGACGAGGGGTAATTGGTATAGCTTGAAGCAACGTATGACTACTGAGTTATTTATGGCCCTGTCACACTACGACGTGACTACGTCAGCGTAACCACAACGTGAAAATAATGATATCACGTCGAAGTTATCGGCGTAATATGCAAATTGTGGACGTGAATGCCGCGTAGTTGACGTGACCGTAACGTGACCGTAACGTGACCATAACGTGACCGTAATGTGACCGTAACATGACCATAACGTGACCGTAACGTGACCGTAACGTGACCGTAACGTGACCGTAACGTGACCGTAATGTGACCGTAACGTGACCGTAACCGTGACAGTAACGTGACCGTGACGTGACCGTAACGTGACCATAACGTGACCGTGACGTGACCGTAACGTGCAAAACGCGGCCCACACGTTGCTCCCACCCGGACCGTCGGTCTGACGTGACATAACGTGACCGTAATGTGACCGTAACGTGACCATAACGTGACCGTAACGTGACCGTAACGTGACCGTAACGTGACCGTAATGTGACCGTAACGTGACCGTAACCGTGACAGTAACGTGACCGTGACGTGACCGTAACGTGACCGTAACGTGACCGTGACGTGACCGTAACGTGCAAAACGCGGCCCACACGTTGCTCCCACCCGGGCCGTCGGTCCTGACGTAACATAACGTGACTCTAACGTCATTTACGCTGCTATAAACGATCGCGGAACGTCTACCTAACGTCATTGTCACGTCATCCCGACGTGACGGCGTCACGTCGAGATACGTCGAAAGTTTTGAACAGGTTCAAAACCTCGACGCGCGCCGACGTAACACGACGTAACATGACGTAGCTCGACGTCACTCTAACGTCATTATGACGTCATCATAACGTGACCCAACGTACGGCAACGTAATGACGAAAAATCATCACGTTAGGCTCGCGTTGGCTCGTTACGTCGTAGTGTGACAGGGGTATTAGGGTCCAACAAATGGTCTGAGGATTTCTGGGATCAAACTGTGGCTATTAGTGTTATTTAGCCTTGGCGAAAGTCGTCGGTGATATGACTTTAGATGTTGCCAGGACATAAAACTCTAACAACCAACTAACCTATTTCACACTTGGAAAGTAGTGTTATCAATACAATCACTTAAAGTCATTTTGAAAGTTTGAATATGTAACTCCTAACTGGATTTAAATACTCAAAATAATTAGTAAATTAGATTAATTAGGTATGCAGGGTAAATTTCAATTGCAGACAACTGGGCTTCCTCATTCAATTGCTCCTTGCCCTATCCTAGTAACCCCAAGTACCAGGCTATCTAGCGATAAGTATAACTGTTTAAGACATTGGTTTGATTCGGCCTAGCTTCGAACCCTGCGAGTTTGAATCCCATGACTTGCTAAACCGGAAACGTATGCTCAACTCACTCATCCATCCCGTCTGCTACTTGAATTCTTTTATTTATCACTTCATTGCGTGCGACGTCATGGAGCGTGCTATGCGGGACACTTGTAAGAAAGTCTTCCACTAATGAGATAAAGAGAACAACTCACCATTGCTTCGATTTATTGTTATAATGTCCAATTCTGCTGTTTTCTTATTTAGAAAGGATATCCCAGCATGGCTAACTCGGATAATATAATCTGCGTGTTTGCAAGCGGAACAAGCCATCGCCGGGGCGCATGCGCAAACAGAATCTCCTCTGTGTGTTGTAAATAAGGTAACTGATTATACATTACTGCCCTCTGGTGGTGATTGGTGGTCGTCGTTTGTGTGTGAGTGGGCGTGGGTGTGGGTGTGGGGTGGGTGTAGGTAGGTGCGTGTGGTTGTGGTTGGCTGGTTGTTGGAATGTGACGTTGTGGCAATATCTAAGGTCATATCAGAATGTGTCCCGACTTTTGACAGTGCACATTCATGGCGACTTTATATGGCCCCCCACTGGGAGACCAGACCGCCAGCACCATGACCTGATATCCCACTTAGTCACATTATTCTGACACCTAGCCAACCAATCCTTGTCCTATCCCATTAATGCCGGTGTGGTGTAGTATGTGTGGATGTGGTATGGTGTGTGGATATAGTATGGTGTGTGGATGTGGATATGGTGTGACGTGTGTGGATGTGGGGTGGTGTGTGGTGTGTGTGGATGTGGTGTGGTGTGTAGATGTGGTGTGGTGTGTGGATATGGTGTGGTGTGTGTGAATGTGGTGTGATGTGTGTGGATGTGGTGTGGTGTGTGTGGATCTGCTGTGTGTGGATCTGGTGTGTGGGGGTGGTGTGTGTGGATGTGGTATGTGTGTCTGTGTGGTCTGGTGGGTGTGTGGATGTGGTGTGATGTGTATGGGTAAGTGGTGTGGTGTGTGTGGATGTGGTGTGGTGTGTGTGGATGTGGTGTGGTATGTGTATGTGGTGTGGTATGTGTGGATGCGAATGTGTGTGGTGTGTGTGGATGTGGGGTGGTGTATTTTAATGTGGTGTGTGTGGATGTGGTGTGTTGTGTGTGGATGTGGTGTGTGTGGATGTGGTGTGTGCGGATGTGGTGTGGGTGGACGTGGTGTGGTGTGGGTATGTGGTCTGGTTTGTGTGGATGTGGTGTGATGTGTATGGGTATGTGGTGTGGTGTGTGGATGTGGATGTGGTGTGGTTTGTCTGGATGTGGTGCGGTGTGTTTATGTGGTGTGGTGTTTGGATGTGAATGTGGTGTGGTTTGTGTGGATGTGGTGTGGTGTGTATGTGGTATAATGTGTGTGGATGAGGTGTGGTGTATGTAGATGCAGTGTGTCTGTGTGATGTGGTGTGTGTATGTGGTGTGATGTGTTTGGGGATGTGGTCGGTGTTGATTGAATTGCACCAGTTTTGGCGGGTGTTCTTGTTTATTGGGTTACTCAGGGGCGCAGTGTTCAGACAAGTCGGGTTAGCATCTAACTCTGGTCTCCAGCTAAAGGCCCGGTCACATCCACGTTAGTGGACGTAGTTGGACGTAGTGGAGGCCAACATAGTTGAACGTAGTTGAACGTAGTTGAACGTAGTTGAACGTAGTTGAACGTAGTTGAACGTACCAGCATCCATACTTCTCCGGTATGTACAACTATGTTCTACTGTGTTCAACTACATTAACCTCCACTACGTTCAACTATGTCCAACTACGTCCACTAATGTGTATGTGACCAGGCCTTAAGTGGTCTATAGGACGGGTGGCATTCATTCCGCGGTCTGCTGGGACGGGCCGGGGTAGCAACTTGTTTGCCCGACGTGAACACCGTGGGCTGGTTGGTTGTTGGAATTTTACACCCTGGCAACATCTAAGCTCATATCAGGACGTGTACTGACTTGTGACAGTGCACACTCATGGCGACTTCATCACGCAGTGTCACTGAGAGACCAGGCCGCCAGCACCATGACCTGATAATCAGTGATATCCCACTCAGTCACATTATCCAGACGCTGAGCTAACCAGTACCTGACCTATCCTAATAATGCCGAGCAGCAAGCTAGAAAGTGATAAGAATCAATTTTGTAAGTCATTGGTTTGGCACAACCGAGAATCGAACTCCCGATCTCCAACACGGGAGGCCCACGCTCTACCGATTATGCCACCGCGCCCGGTAACATCGTGAAGACGCCGCGTTATGGGTAGCGTTAAAGTTACACAATCCGATGAAAGCAAAGCATTTCCAAAATCAATGCACTAGGCATGAATTTCAGGGGTCTCAGCCTGGGATTTTCCCGTGGTACGCACATGGAAGAAAACGTTATTGGAATACAGCTAAAACCTGATGGAATAAACCATGATGGAATAAAATGCTTTAAAACATAATAATTATATATATCTTATTAATATTCGTACTCTCTGGTGGTATGCAGCTGCCGACTTGCATCTATAGAAGGTAGGCCACTGAATTTGATCTTTCATATCCGCCTTATATAAATGTCAGCGGTAAAGTGAGTAAGGATAACGGCTGCTGAGGCGTAGGCGAGCAGGTGGCGCCATGTGTTGAGGTCATGAGTCACCAATAGATGAGGTAATGGCCAGGTGACCAGCCGATGACCTAGTGGTTGGGGAGTAGATGGATCTTCCAGCTCATTATACTCATATAATGGCTTATGGCTGGCACACACCTCCCGTCTGTGCGCACCCACCTACCGTTTACGATGTAAAACTGCCCGTTTCGAGCACAAAAATCGCTAGGTTTGCGCCCCCCCGCGCACACCTAGCGATTGCGATTCGCGCATAAAACTCAGTTTTTAGTGCTAAAAGCGGCCATTTACGATTGCGATTCGCGATTCGAAAAACGAATCGGCCCGTTTTCAGTTTTAAACGGGTCGGGTCGGGTCGCGAGTTTTAGTGCGCGAATCGTAAACGGGAGGTGTGCGCCAGCCATTATACAGCATATATATGTGACAATTTCTTTGAATTGCTTGCGACAATAAGACATGTCAAACTCAAAAGAAAAATAAACAGGTTATTATTATTGTCCTATGGGGAAACAAATACCACAAACAGTACGTTTTAAAAATTGTGATTACGATGTGATGTTCCAATTGCTCATATTCAGGGTAAAAACATATGCTTATTGGTTCGGAAAACACGTAGAGGCATAAACACTATATGTTAGGTAGACCAGTGATAGCACTGTTGTGTACTTGCGAAATGCCTCTACTTAGAGGCAAACAAAAGCTTGGTTATGTTGCTATTGTTTCGGTGGGAAAAGCACAGCAACATAAACACAATTTGGTGAAATTAACTTGTCTGTTTGTTGGGGTTTTGCGTCGTAGCAACATCTAAGGTAGCAACGTGTGACAGGTAGCAACGTGTGACAGCGTGCACACACGGTGACTTTATAGAGCTGCCCGACTGAAAGATCAGGCTGACAACATCATGACCTGATATTCCACTATCTACATTATCCTTCTACTGAGCTAATCAGTCCTTTGCCCTATCCTAATAATGCCGAGTGGCAGGTTAGCTAGCGACAAGTATAAATTCTTCTAAGTCATTGGTTCGACTCGGATGGGATTCAATCTCCAGACGTTCCGCAAGAGAAGCCTGCGCTCTACCTATTTTGCCCCCGCGTGCGGTTGGTTAAATTAAGCATGGTGATGCTGTGATGTTATGATGTTGTTATGTTGTGATTTTGTGATGTTGTGATGTTGTGAGGTTGCGAAGTTGTGATGTGATGTTGCAATTGCGACGAGCTGGTTGTAAATAACGTTCAGGTCGCGTCCTGTAGGTGGAAGTGGTTAAACAAAAGATGCCCTTGACGTACTCGTGAGACCACCCCCCCCCCCCAAACCTCCCTCCCCTCCATCACCACAGCGCCCCACACCACACCACACCGCACACCCCTTCACCATTTCAATGACAAGTAATTGGATTCCATGGACCGATCACACTGTGCTTTGATTAAACTGCATAAACACCCCCGCCCTCCCCCTCCCATATCCCACCTCCCCTCCCCTCTACCCCCTCCCCCTTCCCACCCCACCCCTCCCCTCAACCCCCCCCTCTACCACCCTCCCCTCTATCACCCTCTCTCTCCTCTCTACCACCCTCCACTTCCTCTCCCCTCTACCACCCCCCCATCTCTTCCCCTCCCCTATATCACCCTCAGTCTCCTCTCTACCACCCTCCACTCTCACCCCCCCCCCTCTAACACCCTCCCTCTCCTCCTCCCCTCCCCCCTATCACCCTCACTCTCCTCTCTACCACCCTCCACTCCCCCTCCCCTCTACTACCCACCCCACCCCTCCACCTCTATCACCCCTCCCTTCCCCTTTACCAACCTCCCTCCCACTCCTCTTCTACCCTCCGCTGCACCACCACCACCCACCCACTTTACCTCCCCCTTCCCCGACCCGTCACGCCGTCTCGGTCTTCTCTCATTCTGTTTTATTTCCGTTCTTGTTGTTGTAAAACCGCACATCCAAAATGGAAAGGTCGGATGGCAAAGGGCTGTGTGATTACTGGTAGGAAACAAAGGCGGGAGGCTGATGAAACCGGCGGGGGGGGGGGGGGGGGCGAGGAGCAGGCGAGCGGGCGGGCGGTATGGGCAGGAGGGCGGTGAGTAGGGGCGGAGGGCGGGAGGGTAGGTGGGAAAGGCTGGGGCGAAGGGCGGTGAGTAGGGGTGGAGGGCGGTGAGTAGGAGCGGAGGGCGGGAGGGGAGGTGGGAAGGGCATGGGTGGAGGGCGGTGAGTAGGGGTGGAGGGCGGGAAGGGAGGTGGGAAGGGCAGGGGCGGAGGGCGGTGAGTAGCGGTGGAGGGCGGTGAGTAGGAGTGGAGGGCGGGAGGGGAGGTGGGAAGGGCAGGGGCGGAGGGCGGTGAGTAGTGGTGGAGGGCGGTAGGGGAGGTAGAAAGGGTAGGGGTGGAGGGCGCTAAGTAGGGGTGGAGGGCGGGAGGAGAGGTGGGAAAGTCAGGGGTCGAGGGCGGAGAGTAGGGTTGGAGGGCGGTAGGGGAGGTGGGAAGGCCAGGGGCGGAGGGCGGTGAGTAGGGGTGGAGGGCGGGAGGGGAGGTGGGAAGGCCAGGGGTGGAGGGCGGTGAGTAGGGTTGGAGGGCGGTAGGGGAGGTGGGAAGGGCAGGGGCGGAGGGCGGTGAGTAGGGGTGGAGGGCGGGAGGGGAGGGGCGTGGGGCGGAATGGGAGGTGGGAAAGGGAGATGACGCGATGACCCAGCAACATTACCAGACGGGATGGCAGAATGACTTGAGCATCCGTCTCCCGCTTTGGTAGATGGTGCGATTCGAACCCACAGGTTCGAACCCTGGTCGATTCAAACACATGACTTTAAAGTGTATCATTATCACTTCCTAGCCAGGCATTCGGCATTATTAGGATAGGGTGGATACTGTGACTGAGTGGAATATCAGGACATGGTGTTGGCCGCGTGGTCTCCCAGTGGGTTAGCACTATAAAGTCATCATGAGTGCGCACCGTTACAAGTCGGTACCCGTCTTAATATAACCGTAGATGTTTCCAAGACGTAAAACTCCAACAACCAACACAGCAACGGCGGGTCAGTCACCCACTTACACAGTTATCCACTTGCAGTCACCCACTTACAGAGTCATACACTTGCAGTCATCCACTTGCACAGTCATACACTAGCAGTCATCCACTTGCACAGTGATCCAGTTGCAAATACATTTAAATAGCACAGTTAAATAATAATAAAACGGCAAGCATTAATAGATTCCCCTCAATACTTATGTGTTTTAATAATAGGCGCGGTCACTTTAATGTTATGATGAAAATAAGCTTGTTTTCTAGCTTGTTTTCTATTGCTAGAGCTATCTGTTGGAACTCTATTGAACCCTGGACTTGACAAGTCTGGGGCCTAGCGAGTAGGCCGAAGCCTTCTTCATTATTATCCCAATTGGAGATCGAATTCAATTTCCAAGAATTGATCACAATTTACAATTTATTGATCATTGATCTTCACAATCTAGCTCAGGAGTTACAGAACATGTACTTATATTTACCCCGAATCAAGATAAGTACCCACTTTAATACGATGCATCTCAATACTCTGTTTTCTAAAGTCTTCGTTAACTACATGATGGTTTTATAATGCGGCTGAGAGGTACACTTGAATTGTCCACAGCATGGGGACAGTTTGTTGGTAAATTGTGTTTAAAAATGTGTTTAAAAAAAGAATGAAACTTAATCTATCTTCAATGTATGTGCATGTTCTGTCTCCGCTTGATTAAGGACTAAGCATAACATATAGACATTCCAGCAATATATATGCAGAAACAAATCCCCATTCCCACCTGCCCTGTCTGTAGGGCATAGATTAGCTGTCACATGATCATTTTCAAATCTAAAGAGAAAAAATCGACATTTTATTTTTACCTTTATTGATTAAAACTGCCGGCCAATGGAAAGCATCCCATTTTTAGAAAACCAGAGTACTTGCCTAGATTCTAGCCTCCATATTCAACTTAGATAATAGTGCACTTATTAAATATGTATTGCTGCATAGATAGACCACTAAATCAATTTAATAGAACCTGTCAATGTTGTAAGCTATGACGTCCTGTATTTTGTCGCATATGCTAAAACTAATTGAGCATATTTTCACTTCAAATATCTCCAAAGTTAAAGTTGCATAGTCCGATGAAAACATCAAATTTTCAAAACCAAAACACTTATCTAGATTTTATTCTATATATTCAACTTAGATACTGGTGCACTTATTAAGCATTTGTTGCTGCATAGAAGGTCGTAATAAGTCAATTTAATAGATTATGATACTACTAAAGTCTATGGTGTCAGAGTTTTGGCGTGCTTGCCAAAATTAATTTGGCATGTTCTAATGGGCAAATTACCTGGAAAGTTAGCCATTTAGATTAAAGTTACTTCAAACTAACGTAATGTAGGTCATAATGATCAGCATAATGTATTTATCTCAGAAAATGTCAACAACTCAAAAGCATCGGATTATGCAACTTTACCCCTTTAGAAAATAAAGCTTACTTCAGGATGAATAATGTAGATTGCATTGATAAAGCTGTTATATTTATTTTTAAATATGACAGAAACTAAAGAAGAAAAAAATCGGACTATGTGAATTTAAGCAGATTTCGGTAATGGAAAAGTTTTATTACTTTTAGTCCATTGCTCCGGATCCTAGGCTAATACTACCGGACGCTAGTCAAAGTGGCAATTCCTATCAATTTTGTAAGTCTTCGGTATAACTGGGACGGGATCAAAATGACTATAGTGCCGTATTCAGTCAGCCATTCGAGACCAGACGGGATGGCCGAATGAGTTAGAGCGTCCGTCTCCTGTGCTGGTAGATCGTGGGGTCGTGGGTTCGAGTCCCGGTCGAGTCAAACCAATGACTTTAAAATTGATACTTGTTGCTTCCTAGCCAGGCGCTCGGCATTATTAGGATACGGCAAGGACTGGTGTGCTCAATGTCAGGATAATGTGACTGAGTGGGATACCAGGTCATGGTGCCGGCGGCCTGGTTTCCCAGTGGGACAGCACTATAAAGTCGCCATGAGTGCGCACTGTCACAAGTCGGTACCCGTCCTGATATGACCTTAGATGTTGCTAGGACGTAAAACAACAACAAACAAACAATCAGTCAGCCATTCGCGACTAGACATAAATTACATCGACCGCGGCCATTATCCGAAACATATCAGTGACACTGATATTGTCTATCAGCTATTAAGAATCAAAATGTGACGTCACTACCCAAATACACATATAATATTCACAAAATGAGAGCAGAATGCACTTAATGCCTTCCGGACTCCACTTTTAGTTCCCAATAAGCACCATGCTATTATTCAGCGAGCTGTCCAACTTGACAGCAGACACAGCTAATAGTAATAGACCTTTTCGGCGGCAGAGCACGCGCAATGAGATTCTCGCCACAATATTAGGTAGTGATACTGCCGCCAGAGGGCGGGTTGGCACTGGAAATCCTCTACAATAAGAATAAGCTTTCCACAGATTGTAGTGCATGGTGAGTTGCCATGCACAACATGGGTTCTTTCACTGCCGCCATTAAAGTCGCAGAGGTTGCACACGTGGAAATCCTTTATTTACTTTTAGGGTGAATTGATGTGCACTGCTCATAGCAAATAATTGTGTCAGCACTTCTTTTCACCAACACTAGTCTTTTGAATTTAGTTTCAGTGATAAGATTTTGTTTTAGTAATAACTACCACATGCGGTGGCCAAATCGGTATAGGCTAGAGCCGGCTTCCGGCATGGAATGTCGGGAGTTCTAATCCCGGTCGAGTCAAAGCAATGACTTATAAAATTGATACTTGTCACTACCTACTAGCCTGGCCTGGCACTTGGCACGAATAGGATGAGACATGGACTGGCTAGCACAGTACCAGGATAATGTGACTGTGTGGGATATGGGGTAATGGTGCCGGCGGCCTGATTTCCCAGTGGAGGAGCACTATAAAGTCATCATGAGTGCACACTGTCAGAAGTCGCTACCCGTCCTGAAATCCAATATCCTTGATAAACATCAATGTGCTCTAGATGTGTCGCTAAATAAAACAAACATTTTTTTAGTAATAACTTGTCCACAGAGTATCCTACACAGTCCGTTGCTACCCAGAGCAGGCTATTACACATTAAGCACAATTGTTGCCAGAGGACTGGGTGCAGTAGAAAGTCCTCTATTGAGAGCAAACATCCGGGGGGAGATGCTGCGGAGACAGAATGGCTGGTTTGTTTTTGCCGAGTCACACTGCCCTAATATCGCCCAACCCGGCACCGTTAGCGCCTGGCCCGGCCCGCAGGCTGGCGGAGGTTTAGGGCCTGCTTTACATGGTTACACAGATGTGCATCTCACTGCCAATAACCTGGTACATCCCATCCCGGTCAAATTAGCATCCTGTCCATGGCTGGTCGTGACGCCACTCATTCGTTTGACTTTCCGCACGCGAGGCCCACGCTCTACCGATTTGGCTATCTCGTCCGGTCCAATAGTCCCGGTAGGTGGGTGGGATGGTTTCACGTAGGCGTTACTCTCAGTGCCATTGTAAATCACCCCGCCCAACCAATGGCTATATATGTATGCCTGGGCATCTGTACAACCATGTCTGCAGTGCCCTTCCCGCCCCTACCCCACCCCTACTACCCCTTCTTTCAAAACCTATTACCTAACATTTTCCTTTAAATTGACATAAAACCTGTCTGATGTAAGTCCCCACTGCAATCTCAGTCCTTGATCCCATCATTAGGCCACACAGAACAGAACACTTGTGATGTGATTTAAAAAAAAAAGAAATGGGCAGGTTTCCGCATTTGGTATTGGTGATTGGATCCACTGATTTGCATATTTACAATATAATATATATATGTCTATTGGAGATATGTTATATCTTTTTGAAAAAAGAAGAAAAAGCAAAGGAAGAAAGAAGTGTTTAAAGACAATTCTAGAGTCATCTTGTACATTTATTGATGCATGCTCACCAAGTGCATAATACATATGTTGAACTGAAATTGTATGCAGTTACTATTACGACAAATAGTCAATTTATATTATGCTTCTATTATCGAATAGGTTTTTCATGTGGTTATTATTGCAACTGATATTGTCATTTATGTACCAACAAATTGTAATGAACGGCCGGAAGACCAGTGCTCTGGCGCTGACAAAAGACATTATTCGCTGAATAAAATACATTTAGTAAAAAAAAAGTGTGCAAGGACATCAACAATTCTCACTTTGAATCCACAATCTACAAATTCACAACACGAGAGAAACTTGTCCATAACATTTAATGCCACATCACTGTAAACAGATCCCGAAAGAATCAACTGTCTTCATTAGGTATATATTCTCAAGAGTTATTCTTGGAACATCGGCATTTTCATATTTCCTATCTATAATGTGCTTAATTATAAACTTGGTGATTATCTAAATTTGTTGGGGGATAAATATTGTATTTGTCTGAATACATATTTTGTCATGGCCGAGGCACTGGTCTTCCAGCTGTTGGAGCGATCACATAATTTGGTTTGTACATGGTGATGAGGAAGTGGAATGTGCTGCATAGGTGAAGCAAACCACATTCTGAACATTGAAAGTGGTGGAGCAGCCTATGCTGTATAGTGCCCAGCATAGGTACTCAACACAGTGCAAGGTATTTGCATCAAGACACAGTGTGCAGTAAAGTACACACCTGGTTACAGCATATGCTGTGGTTGTATATTCGTTAGATTTGGATTTAGTATCGATTATTCTTTTAATAGTACAATGTCGTGCATATATGGTGGTTTATAGCGTGTGCATTTCTGATTGGTAGTGTGGTTATGCGGTGGTGTTAGTGGGTTTTAGATGTTATTATGTCACTGAGTTAGTACTTATTTGTAGTAGTATGTATTTAAAAAAAAATGTTTTGGTACATCAGTTGTTTAAGCAGACGACTGGTCTTCCTCATTCCACTGCCCCTTGCCCTATCCTAATAATGCCGAGCGCCTGGCTAGGAAGTGACAAGTATAAATTTTTAAGTCATTGGTTTGACTCGACCAGGATTCGAACCCACGATCCAATGATCTACCAACACGGGAGATGGACACTCTAACTCATTCGGCCATCCCATACTGTTGGAATTTAATGATTGGATGTTTGCTTGCCCTTTGGCACACTTTTTCTATTGTATGTAAAACGGCTAGTTGTGTAGTTCTGAAAATATATCCGCTGATTTCCTTGGTCTGAATTGCCTAACATTCGAATCAGTGTCCTGATCTATAACCCTGGATTTTAACATATAATTATTCTCCTACATTACCAATGGGTATGGATTTCTATCAGGCCACATCACCGACCACGTCGACTATTGCCTCTGGCCGCACTAACACCAGAAACACTCTTTTCCAAAACGCGATAAGCGCCGGTCCAAAATATGAGTTGGCAATGCCAATGCTGGGTTTGTGGATCGTGTTTTGGAGAGGAGCCCTTCATATATCTATGTATATTAAGAGGTCTTTTCCAAAGCATGAACTACGAGCTTGGCATTGGCATTGCAAGATCTTTTTTTTTGATCGGCGTTTATTACGTTTTGGAAAAGCTCTTCATATATATAGGCTATATATATGACATCATCATCGTCATCATCATCATGCTGTCATTCGCGATACGACAAAGACTGCTTTCATTACTTGACTGCTGCTTTCCTTTGTGCAGTTGTACATTTCATGAAAGCTGCCTGCAAAAGTGTTGAAGTGCTGCTGGCTTTTGCAAGTTACCAGCGGCACTCGCTCTGGGAGCAAATAGAGGTCTCACACGGCAAGAACATGTCCAAACAGGCCCAAAACTATTTGTCCCTGCAGTGGCTGGTCGGGAGATGTTGGGAGTTCCATACATCAACCGCCCTTGATGCTGCCACAGTGACATGGTTTTCTGTTCAGGGTTTGCTCCCTTAGCCTTCGGTTCTGTCAAGAACCTGTACCACAAGGCAGTGGTTTACAACTATGCAGGGGAGGGGCGTCAAACTCCCTGAGGTATTGCCATACCTCCCTGAGGTATTGCCATACCTGCATGCAGTAAACAAGTATGAATTGTAGGGGAACATGACTTTGTACTGCATTCCTATTATACCTCCATAGGTGGAGTGCCCCCCCCCCCCCATATATATCTACAGTGCAGGCATGCATAAGCGCCAACTCCACAGAGTGGTCAATTTGGTATTACGGCCACTATGGCTCAATTCGAAATATTACATTTCTATATGAAACCATTGCAACCACTACTGTCAATATGGCCACCTTCTATATTAGACTATGCTCCTATAACAAAGCTAGGGTGGATAAAGTGTGGGTCACTGTATGAACGTATGTATATCTATAATAAACCGGGCATGGTGACCTAATCCGTAGAGGGCGGGCCTCGCATGCGGAAGGGCGGGAGTTTAGATCCCGGTCAAGTCAAACCAATGACTTTAAAATTGCTACTTGTCACTTCCTAGACTGGCGCTCGACATTAATAGGATAGGGCAAGGACTGGTTAGCTCACTTTCAGGATAATGTGAATGAGTGGCATATCGAGTAATGGTGCCAGAAACCTGATTTCCCTGTAGGGCAGCACTATAAAATCATCATAAGCGCACACTGTCACAAGTCACTACCCGTCCTGATATCACCTTAGAATTTGCCAGGACGTAAAACTCTGACAACCAACCAACCAATATCTATAATATATGTACATACATAAACATCCAACCCATATACTATATATATATATCATGGTTCTGAAAATCCTTCTACCAGGCTGCCTATTCCCGCCCCCTCCTCGCATTGGTCACGCGGACCGGAAGTGAACAGATGTAGGTCACATTGGGGACCGGTCCGCTGGTGACCGAGATGGATGGCTACCAGCTTACAAAGGTCACCAGCGTATTGAGGGGCTCCATAGTGAGGCGTAATGCCGGTGTAGGACGTTCAAAGCACTACCCCATTGAAAACACTACGGTACTGTTTTCAACCTACGTGCCATGACCTGATATCCTACTCAGTCACATTATCCTGACACTGAGCCAACCAGTCCTAGCCCTATCCTAATAATGCCAAGCGCCAGGCTAGGAAGCAACAAGTATCAATTTTTAAGTCATTGGTTTGCTCGACTAGGGTTCGAACGAACGACCCCACGATCTACCAACATGGGAGACAGATGCTCTAACTCATTTGGCCATCCCGTCTGGTCTGTAATGCCGCAAAATGTAACCTCCTGGTACATATTGATATGCTGACCATGCTGCGGCATTTGATTGATTGTTTGTTGTTCTTTTACATCCTTGCAACACGTATGGTCATCTCAGGATGGGTACTGACTTGTGAGAGCAGAAACTCGTGGTGACTTTATAGTGCTGGCCCACTGGGAGACCAGGCTGCAGCACCATGAGAGTAGTATTTCGAACTTAAAGGGAGCGTGGTCACAGTAGCGTTTTGAACCTATCTTTAACTAAGTTGAAAACACTACGATAGTGTTCTGAACCTAGGTTGAAAACACTACCGTAGTGTTGTTGTGGGGTAGTGTTTTGAACTTACTACACCGGGCCCCTTGTTAGGTGCGTTGTCGACGAGTCACCGGCATCTTTTTTTTCTCGAAGCGCCACTTATGGCAGCATCTGGTACTATGGGTTCAGCTATGTAGGCTGGCTGGTTGGCTGGTTGGCTGATTTGCTGACTGAGTGTCCTGAGGATGTAGCTGTTGGCCATCTCCCTCCGTGAGCTGTTCAGGGCGGTGTCCCACACTAAGGCTTACATTCCATTGGCTGGTTGGTTGGTTTTTGGAGTTTTATGTCCTGGCAACAACTAAGGTCAAATCAGGATGGGTACCGACTTGTGACAATGCACACTCATGGCAACTTTATAGTGTTGCCCAACTGGGAGACCGGGCCACCAGCACCATGACCTGATATCCCACTCAGTCACATTATCCTGATGCTGAACCAACACATCCTTGCCCTATCCTAATAATGCTGAGCGTTTGGCTAGGAAGAGACAAGTATACATTTTTAAGTCATTGATTTGACTTGACCAGGGTTCGAACTCCATGATATACCAACACGGGAAACGGACGCTCAACTCATTCAGCCATCCTAACTGGTCACATTCGAGTGGCCACCAACAGAAATTATCCATATACGACAGTATTCGCGGCACTGGTAGCGGTGTGGGGTAGTGACCACCTCTCCCACCATGAAGAGGGGGTCATCCATAAAGTAGTACACAACATCAGGGTGGCCAAATAAGGAATCTTCCCTTAAGCGTCTCTATACTCGCATAACTTGTATGCATCACGTCATACCGGCCGCGACATGGACCGATGTACATACATTGTGTGTCACGTCCATATTTGCACAGATGGAATGTCCCTCAACGGCTTCACAACACTTTTGATTTTACCAATAAAGCTGCATAGTCCGATGAACACATCACATTTTCAAAACGAAAACAATTATCTAGATTTTCTGCTACATATCTACCTTAGATACAGCTGCACTTATTAAACATCTGTGATCACATTGAAAGGAACACTGATGCAATTTAAGAGAACATGTTATGTACTGCAGAAGCCTACGGTGGCAGAGTTTTGACATGCTTACCAACATTAATTTAGTATGGTTCTATTTCAAATATCTCCAAAGCTAGTTGTTTAAAATAAATGTCATTTCAGACTAAAGTAAGGTTATAGGGATCAATCACATTCATCCATCTCAGAAAATGACTCAGAAAAGACTCAAAACTATCGGACTATGCAACGCTAAGCATGTTATAGGGGTGAAAGAAATGGGAAAAATATGCCTGGAGCAAGATTTCAAACCCGCACTTCTTGCCATTAACTGACTAGTGTGCTAACCAATACACTACCTAGTCTCCTTAATGCAATCACCCTATCCACACTTACCTGGTTATATGACTCCTTGCCTGAGAGGTCAGTGTGATCTGTTACTTGCATGCTACATGCCACACTTAGAGAAATCATGTCCTCTATAGCGGAGTGGTTAGAGTGTCTGACCTTTGTCTAGGTCAGACTCCTAAACTGAAGGTCGGTGGTTCGCTTCCCCATACCATCACCTCTGCCAATTTGGATGTCTACCAATTTGGATTACAGCGTCAGCAAAGGCCAGTTGCTCTCATACCATGGCTATGTGGTGTGGGAGGCTAAAAATCCCTTGTGTCAGTAAAAGTGTAAGCTCAGGCGTTCTATTGACCAACTGTCTAATGGTGAAAACAAGTCTATTCAGACTTATATAGGAAGTATAAATCTTAAAGAAAACATGCGGTACAAATTGTGCGAATGGAATGTCGGCTTTATTGAAGCCTACAATGGCACATGTCTGGCAAACCTGGAGTAAACAGTTATTGCGACCCAAAGCACAGAATGCAATTGATCGATCAGACAAGAATGAGACTGTCACTTGCATAATACTCACTGGACGGCCTGCCTCAGCTGTGAGCCACACTTAGAGAATGACTCAGTAGTCGCACAGCAAACACTCCAAGATTGGTTGGTGGTTGTTTTACGTCCTGGCAACATCTCAGGGCATATTAGGGCAGGAACCGACTACTAACACTGCACACTCATGGTGAATCTATAGTGCAGCACTAATGGGAAACCAGGCCACTGGCATTGTGACCTGATATCACACTTACTCACATTATCCTGACACCGAGCTAAGCAGGCATGACTGTACTTTAAATAGCTCAAAGGTTAGCCTTTTAAAATAAAAGTTACTTCAAACTAAAGCAAGGTAGGTGATACCGATCGATCTAATATATTTATTTCAGAAAATGCAACTGTCATTAAAGTGAATGATAAACTATGTAATATTCAATCAAATATATCAGAAGACAATATGTGGAATGAAGAAATTAGCGCAGAAAAGTGGTTTTGATTATATATTCATATAATGCATTATATATCCTATATATAAATATGTTCGCCACGCTTTTCATATAGCCAAATGTTCTGCGTGTGTGAAATAGGCATTTCTAATCTGACTTATCAATAGACCATATAAATTTGCATTGGGGTGTTGGGTGTGTGGTGTTTGTGGGGGTGGGGTGGGGTGTGTTGGGTGTGTAGGGTGTGCGGGGTGTATAGTGGGTGGGTTGGTGGAGGAACACGTTTTTGGTTCATTTGCAGATAGATGGTTGACATAAATATGGCCAATATACCTTCATGCATGATTTATTTCTGGCCAATAATTGAATGCCATGATAGCAGGAAGGGCCATACGCATGGCGATAAGTTAGTGATATTTATTCTGTCACTTTACTTAATTACTTACAAGCAGGCATTAAAGTGTACATGGAAATTTAAAATGGTCATATTTATGTCAACTGATAATTTGTCTTTTATCTCCGATGGAATTTTGACATGGTTAAAATTGTGTCAAATAACAGTAAAAGTTAACTAAAAAAAATAGCTAAGATCTATACAAATGATGAATGAATATAATACGGTATTACACTGTCAAACTTCAAATGAAATTGCATTGGGCGTAGCTATGGATATGATATAAGCAGAAAGTGCTTCACTGTTACTAACTTCAATTGAAATTGCATTGGGCATAGCTATGGATATGATATAAGCAGAAAGTGCTTCACTGTTACTAACTTCAAATGAAATTGCATTGGGCATAGCTATGGATATGATATAAGCAGAAAGTGCTTCACTGTTACTAACTTCAAATGAAATTGCATTGGGCGTAGCTATGGATATGATATAAGCAGAAAGTGCTTCACTGTTACTAACTTCAAATGAAATTGCATTGGGCGTAGGTAGATGTCCTTAACTTCTAACACAGTTAACTGCAATTAAAAAAGAACACATACATTATAAACGATAACGTGTTCCTCCACCAACCCACCCACTATACACCCCGCACACCCTACACACCCAACACACCCCACCCCACCCCCACAAACACCACACACCCAACACCCCACACACCCACCCCCACACACCCCACACACCCCACACACCCCACCACCCACACGCCACAACCCCGACACCCCGACACCCCACACACACCCCACCAACACCACACACCCAACACCCCCACACCCCACACACATACATCACACACACCACACACCACACACCACACACCACACAACCCACACACACCACCACCCCCAGACACCACACAACCCCACCACCCCAGACACCACACACCCCACACATCACACACACCACACACCCGACACTCACCACACACCCCACACACCCCACACACCACACAGACCACACACACTACACGCACCACACACACACACCACACACACTTCACATCCTCCCAGAAGATCGGTTCGGCGACTCTAAAGCGAGGAATGAAGTGCTGGTGGACACCCCCTGTGGTGGGCGATAAAAGCGGGGAAGCAGACAACTTGCTACTTCCGGCCGCGCCTTTGTCGCAATGATAATCTAGTTAGCGATACTGCGAAGTCTCCATGGCCGTGGCCATACTATTGATTTACTAGGAGAGGTCTCGGCGACGTGTCTATCCAATTTACACCGTTACTACTGCAGAGACCCTTCCTGATATGACCTTAGATGTGACCAGGTTGTAAAACTCCAACAACCAACCAACTACTGCGGAGGAGGACGCCATGCATGGACGCTTTTCCAAGCGTCGACTTTTCTAACTCTCACTTCTAAAAATCGACCGTCCTGATATGACCTTAGATTTTGCTAGGACGTAAAACAACAACACACACAACGAATCTAAAATTAAAAATCGATCGCAGCTCAATTCACAAGACATGTTTCCGAAAGGGATCTCACTTCAAAACGCTCTCCGGGCGCTGTGCCCGAATCGGTAGAGCGCAGGCCTCACGTGCGGTATGCTAGGTGTTCGATTCCAGGTCGAGTCAAACCAATGACTTATGCAATTGATACTTCTCGCTTTCTATCCAGGGGTTCGGTATTATTAGGATAGGCCAAGGACTGGTTACCTCAATGTCAGGACAATGTGACTGAGTAGGATATTGGGTCATGGTGCTGGTGGCCTGATTTCCCAGTGGGACATCACTACAAAGTCGCTATGAGTGCGCAGCATCACAAGTCAGTACCCATCCTGATATGACCTTAGATGTTGCCCGAATGTAAAGCTCCAACAACCAACCAATCAAACTAAAATCAATCGCAGCTCAATTCACATGACATGTTTCAGAAAGGGATCTCACTTCACAACGCGTATCCTTACGGTGGTTGGCTTGGCACTTACAGGTAGTATTTACGAAGTCGATATTTGTTAAGACTAGGCATGGTTTGAATCGAGGAGTATTGCGACTGTGGATTGTAGGAAGATAACTCTTTATTTGTGCATTGCAGGAAGGGATGTAATCCTGGGCCGGATTAAGCAACAGCACTAGACTGTAGCATATCTCTGTAAAGTGACCCTAAATTTAACAAATATACAAAAATCGCAGACCTGTGACTCGCGATTAGTAGCTTTCCACGCTGGGTGTCGTCGGGTGTCCGTCTGGCATAGTATCCGTCTATGATATGGTGTTTGCGGTTTGCAATTGATGAAAATTGTTTGCATTCTGCTCCCTTTAAAAACCCTGCGCCGATCTAATATAAAGATTGCTATTTTAATCAACTCTGAATTATATTTGGAAAGTCGAGGATGTATGCCTGTCTGTATATATATTATATATATATAATGAGTGTACTTAATGTAACGATAGATGATTAGGAAGTTTGTTAGAATGTTAATTGATACACACATGACAACCTACTATGGCGTCAGGGAGCTTAACCAAATTTAGCTATATTAATCAGATTAAGCATATTAACCACCGAAATATTGTACACTGTAAGAGTATCTGTCATTTTCATATACATCAACCGCTCATTAACTTCGCGGTTAGGTTTTTGAAAACCATTACAATAACTGAACCAAGACTAAGTGAAACCTATTAGAAATAGGCCTTGCGTGTTGAAATAACCCCTGATCCATTGTCATGTCCCCCCTCAACAATGTTCTAATGAAATTACGCTGAATGAAACAACATTAATAGTTGAGTTAGTATGTTCGATAAGAAGTGAATTGTCTAATTTGTAGGATGCCAAAACGGCAGACATGTGCCATTCTACACAAATAACTTATATCAGCGGCTACTGTTTGATAAGACAACACCAACACTACAGCTGGCCAGCATTGAAAACAAGCCTGGGTACCCGGACTTACATCCTATGGACAGTATAAATACAGCATCAATAAAAAATAATATTTTAAATTAAAAAAATCACAATGCACACAAATTCAAGAAGAAGAAATATCAATAAACTCAGTTATGTAATAGTATAACTACTTCACTGGTCTCTTACATAACATAACGTGTTCTTCAAACTTCTGAGGATATAGCCAGTGTTTATTGCACACACGCAAGTTAGTCATGCATCACACATGTCACCATGGCTACGTTATCGCCAATGGGCGTTTCTTAACAAACAAACAAATTGCATCCCCAGTAAGATGCGACACCTTTCTCCACCCAACCGCGGCCTCAGCGTCCCACTTTGATCTCGCGTTAGTTCGAACAGCTGCCGCTTGGAGGAGGCGCTGAATCAATGGCGACTGTGCAGAAGGATGGGGGGGGGGGTGGCTTGGGCCCCCTACATCAACAATAAAGCTAAGATTCCTTCTACGCGGTATGCGGCATGCGGCATGCGGCATGCGGTATCCGAATGGGCGGATTCCTTCTACGCGGTAAAGGCCCTGTCACATTACGGCGTATGGCTTGAGCGTATTGAAAACCTATGTAAGTCCTGCGCATGCCGGCCTATCATGACCTTCGGTGACCTATCGGGTGTTTTTGAGCATATGCGTAACCTATGAGGAGCATACGAGGAGCGTACGAGGAGTGTATGAGAGCGTACTGTGACATTTTTTGATGGTTTTGATTGGCATATGGAACCTATGCGTAGTGTATGCGTAGCGTATGCGTAGTGTATGCATAGCGTATGCGTAGCGTATGCATAGCGTATGCATAGCGTATGCATAGCTTATGAGCGTATGAGTAGCGTATGAGTCAAGATCGATGTTGAGACCTATGGCATACGCTTGGAATATGCTGTGCATATGCTGTGCATACGCTGTGCATACGCTGTGCATACGCTAGGAGTACGCTCCCATACATAACTCGTAGGTTATGCATACGCTACATATGCTAGAGATACGCCGGTGACGCAAGTTGAGCGTATGTGTAACCTATGCAGGCGCACCCCTAGCATATGAGGAGCGTACACTGGCATACAAGGAGCATACACCGGCGTATGAGTAGCGTATGAGTAGCGTATGAACCATACGCTCCCATAGGTCAAGATTTTTTGAGCATGCACAAAACAATTTGGACGGACGGACGGGAGAAAGCATATGGTGGCGTACAATGGCATACGCCGGCATAGGCAAGCACATGACGGCCTATGCGTAGCGTATGCATAGCGTATGCATAGCGTATGGCGGCGTATGGTGGCGTATGCCGACGTATATGACGTAATGCGCCTATGCCGCCGTACGCTCCCGCAAAAAACCCTAATGTGACAGCCCCTTTAGCGGCAAGTGTCTACCCCCCACCACCACTACGATATGTTTCCACTCAGCACCTCTGTGTGTGACCGCTCCGTAATGATCAGTCGCCTCTCCTAGTCTAAACCTAATGGACAAGTGCGACTGACATTTCTATTCGCATACCACGTGCCGCATGCCGCATGCTACACCGATCGCTACAGGGACCGATCGAGTTGCCGCATTTGCATTTGCATTTGCATTTGCATTTGCATTTGCATTCGCATTCGCATTCACATACCGCGTGTAAGGGATGTAGCCCATTGACTTCAAGGCGTTTCGATTTTTTGCCGCATTTGCATTCGCATACCGCATACCGCATACTGCGTGTAAGGAATCTTAGCTTAAATCTCCGACATGACGCTAGGACCAGACGGGATGGCCGAATGCGTGGAGCATCCGTCACCCGTAGATACACGGGTTCGAACCCTGGTCGAGTGAAACTGATGACTTAAAAATTGAAAATTGTCACTTCTTATCCAGGCGCTTGGCATTGATAGGATAGGGCAGGGACGGGTTGGCTCAGTGTCAGGATAATGTGACTGGGTAGGATATCAAGTCATGTTGCTGGCGATCTGGTCTCGCAGTGGGGAAGCACTATCAAGTCACCATGAGTGCGAACTGTCGCAAGTCAGTACTCGTCCTGATATGACCTTACATGTTGCCAGGACGTACAACTCCAACAACCAACCAACTGACATAACGCCAGAATATAATTACCTCAGGTGTATCCCTGATATAACTTGCAACAACACCCGACCATACCATCGGTCATATGAGTATCTAGGGCTATGTATGCATATAACTATATCATTTATATTCTTAACAAGTGCGATAATGTCATACCATGGTGTAGCGTACCTGGCACATGTAGATGTTATGGTGCGCAGTGTTTTTCTCACTGCTCGGCTGTGGCGCCATTATCTAGAACCTTCCACACTAGAACCCTGTCTACTTTACTTATATAGTATTTGATTTATTGAAGGATCCTTTTTCAAGAACACAAGGAACATGCTTCTAAGGTGATATCTTTGCTGGCTTCATCCTGTTTCGGTTTTCAGTTTGCTGTGTGTGTGGATACACACCGCTCTGTGTGTGTGCGTTTGTGTGCGTTGGTGTGTGTTTCGGTCGGGAGTGAGAGAACAGTGAGACCCCTCTCTGTCTGATTGGTTAACTGACATCAAAGATCTTCCACCCTGTGAGCTTGTTGCCAAACAACCTCCCCCTCCCCCTCCCTCTCTTACTCCCTCCCCCCCCCCCCCCATCACTCTCTCCCTCCCGCACTCCCCGCACCCTCGTCCCTCTCCCCATTCTCCCCCTCTCCCCCCCTTCCCGCTGCTTTCCTTCTTCCCCACCCCCGCAGTGTCCCCGTCCCCCCACCTCCACTCCTCCCCCACCTCCCACCTCCCACCTCCCACTCACACCCACCTCTCTGCGTGCTGCTCGGGCAACGTGACATCCCACTCGCGGCTCGTCCTTAAAAGCTTCTTGTTCTTATCTTCATATATTCTTTGGTTTTTGGCCCCGTGGGGGACGGCGGGAGGGGGTGGGGGGGGGGGGGGGTGGTTAGGGGTTAGCGGGGAGTGAGCGATGATTTATAATGGAGGTAATTACCACGCAATGCCAATGGCAAGCTTCAACAGTTCTCGCGGTCTGGACTAACTGTCTCTCATTTAGATTCAAGTAGGAATTAAATTGGTGTTGGTTCGTTTGTTGCTTGATGTTGTACGTCCTAGCAACATCTAAGGTGATATCAGGACGGGCACCTATTTGTGAGAATGCGCAATCATAGTTACTTTATAGTGCTACCCCACTAGGAGACTAGGTCACTAGCATCTCACAGTCATATTATCCTGATATTGTGCTTAGCAGTCCTTGTCCTATCCTACTAATTCCGAGCACCAGGCCAGGTAGCTACAAGTATCAAGGTTATAAGTCATCGGTTTGATTCAACTGGGATTCGAACTCCGGACCTTCCGCACGGGAAACCTGTGCTCTACGGATTCCGCCACCGCCCCCGGTCGAATTGGTTCTAGTGTTATATGATTGATTGATTGATTGGTGGTTTCTTTACGCCGTGTAGGCATCATAGCCCATATTCACGGCGAGTAATGTTATATATATTTCTTTGTTTTGTTGTTGTTTGATGTCCTACCAACATATAAGGTCACATCAGGACGGGTACCGACGTGTGACAGTGTGCACTCATTGCAACTTTTATAGTGCTGCCCCACTGGGAAATCAGGCCGCCAGCACCATTATCCAATATCCCAAACAGGCACATTATCCTTACACTGAGCTAACCAGTCCTTTGACCTATCCTATTAATGCTGAGCGCCAGACTAGCAATTGACAAGTATCAATGTTAAAGTCATTGGTTTGACTCGATCGGGAACAGGAACTCCCGACCTTCCGCACGCGAGGCCCACGCTCTGCTGATTAGCCCACCGCGCCCGGTGTTATATATAACAACGCTGTATATATATATATATCTATATATGTACATATATATAGTGTTGTTGTTGCACAAATGCTCTTCCCGCGGACAGTGACGTAACAGGTCGGTACCTTATTAGCAGTAAGTACCAACAGGTAGCGGCAGATACAAGCGGGTACAAGTGGTACATCCGTGTACCAGCGAGTAACAACAAGTGCCGGCAGATACGGGCGGGTACAAGTGGTACATCCGTGTACCAGCGAGTAACAACAAGTGCCGGCAGATACGGCCGGGTACAAGTGGTACATCCGTGTACCAGCGAGTAACAACAAGTGCCGGCAGATACGGGCGGGTACAAGTGGTACATCCGTGTACCAGCGAGTACCAGTGAACAGCAGTGTGACTTGAGACATGCCATCCATAGTTGAAACTTTACATTTCCTGGTTGGAATCATGCTACATGATTTAATATGCAAGTAATATCAAGTGGTGAGATGCTCGGCAGTGATTTAATTATGCTTTTAAAAGTTGTTCGCTTCCCATAAGGGCTGTGGGATGTAGGCTATGTTCCCTTGTCGAGTCAAAAGAATTACTTCCATTAGTGCTCCTTTATCATATATTTCCTGTTACTTTGTAGGTAGGAATAGGGTAACGACTAGTTGGCTGGATGACATTGTGACTGAGTGGAATATCCTATCCTAGTCCTGGAAGTACACAATCTCGGTGGGATAACACTAAAAAGCTGCAGGAGGTACGTACTGTCAAAACTTAGCACCCTTCCTGCTAATACCTCACATGTTGCTAGGACGTAATACCCCTGACTAGTGGAAGTATTGGCTGTTAATTTAGTTATTTGACTCCACCCTAAGCAGAGCTTGGTTATTCCTGGAGTTTCTACTCCCAGGGGGCGCCACAACCACTCTCCCGCTCTGGCCCACATAGGGTCGCTTATTAGGTTATTGCACTAACCTTCCCACATCTAAGGTCTCATTGTAAGGCATAGTATCGTACTATATATGTGGGATATAACATGCCATGTACACATGGAGCTTCTTGTGTGTCTGCTCTACTTAATTTGTTTTTTGTTTTTTTTGTGACAAGTTTTTTATTCTGCCCATAACATATAAGCTCCCTTGAGGGTGCTTGTTTTCAACGCTGGACAGCTGTGATACTGCATTGGTCTGGTCCCACACTCAGGAGTCTTTACCTGATCTTTCTCGGGCCAACCTTTGAAGTTTTGGGTGTTAGTAGTTTCTATATTAGTTTTTTTTTAAATTTTCAAGTTTTTTCCTTACCTGTATATGATAGCTTAGCCTACTATGTACATCTACGCAGATGACATACAGGCCTGTGGGAGAGGATCCCATCCCATTGTGGTTTGTTACAGCATCACCCATGCCCTGTCCTTAGATAGTACACCAGTGTGCCAGAACACCCCTGGCCCCTTCAGGACTGCGAATAGGTGGGATGGCTGTGTTGTATGGTAAGCCATTTTGTATTTCAGGGTGATTCGGATGCATGACTGTGGCCTGCCTGGTTCTGCTTTGGTTTGTGCCAGTACACATACCCATACGGACTGCGCCCTATGGTGATAGTCATTTCGAATTCCTTAGTACTTAGTAGGGCTAGTTTCCGTATTTGTAATATGTACCATCTTTTCTGGCCGGTCTTTTGCTTTTTGTGCCAGAACACAGCAAGCAGTGACTGCACCCAAGATCAGGTGAGATATTGTTTCTTCAATAGGTGGTTGTGTATTATGTTTTCTTTAAGGACCTTTTATAGTGGTCCATGCTTTCGATTGCCCATTGTTGTGTGGGTTGATTATTCCAGGCATGTGCCGCCATGGCCAGTACACTTCTCTCATAAATTTTGGTGTTACTTATTGCTGTCAGTAGCACTGGGGCTGCCATTTGCCTGGTGTCCCTACGGGGGGGGGGGGGGGGGGGGGGTTGCTGTGTAGCCTGGTTTTGTGGTGTAATGGTGTGCCAGTATTTTGAGGTGCGTTTCCCTTCTACTCATTAGTAGTACTATATATATATGAATATGGTTAGTGATTAACCCTTTATCCTGTGTAATTAGCTCAGTAGTGTCCTGCTCCCCCCCGGCCCCCCGCCCCCCCCATTCCCCAAGGTGAGTGTGTGTGTGTGGGGGGGGGGGGTGCAACACTCCACTTGCTCTGAAGTTTCTTTTCTGTCTTCTATCTCTGCAAAACTGAAGAATTATTATATATGGGTCGTTCTCAGAAACTGTGTAGTACCACTTGAGATAGTCTACTTGAAATGCATATTTCAAAGACACCCATTATTGGAGTGTCACTATTGAGATTTGATCATTTAGCCCAATAATTTTGGGAGATATTTTAGATCAAAACTAAATGTTAATATTGGGTATGATGTATCTTATTGGGATGGATGTAGCTAAATCAATAGAAAATTTACATCATTAATTTGTGACATTGTCAACAGCGTTGAAAATAAAGGGTCACAAACTTAATATAACCCTCTGAATAACAACACATTTCACTTCAAATGATCATATAGAATGTCTTCATTAAGTGGAAGACATTTCTTTCTAAAATAATTATAAGAATTATGAAATATTTAACCTTTTCTAGAGTCATTAACATCATAACATTTCATTTCTACTTGCAAGTACTACGAACCTCTGTATCAAACACTGAGTACAGATACAGAACAGGAACTATTTTCACCATTTGACACTCTCTGCATGGACCCAGTTATGGAATAGTAAAAGATACATGCTGATATTTCCCCTAAACATTGAAATTTGAGCTGAACATTTGTGTAAAATTGTTGATTCCACTTGGACTGTTACATTGTTAATATGTGTCTGCTTTTCTCTATAATCATCACAAATAACATAAAACCATAGCAATGAGGTTTCAAATTATTATTACTACAGTTTATAAAGCAAGTGGCATGTGAAATGTCCTAAAAATATCAAGCTTTGTGTGGAAAATATTTGATTTTGGAGTCAGATTGGTTTCTAAGCTATACTCCTATTTATTGGGTGTGAGCATCATTTGACCTACTTAAACATGTCAGAATATGTTTATTTTCAAACATTCAGATGCAAAAAGACATACATATTGAGGAAGCTTGTATACAGGACTTTGACAGCATTTTGATTTTGTGATACTGATGCCACAGTATTGGTACACAACTTCTGAGAAGGACCCATATATATATTATTATATCGATAGTGAGGCGACATCAGGCCTCAGAAGAAGGTTGTGATGTTAGATATAGGACGTATGCCTTGGGTGTTGGAGCTGTCATGGCTCTGTGAGTATTGCTCAGTGGGATGTTATGCAGGAGGCATCACAGTGCATAGAAGCGGCAACGGTGTGATATGCTTTCTGACGTCCGATGATGTGGCGCTATTGATGTTAGATGCCACAGCTCGTGTTGAGTTAGTGGTGAGGGGTGTCCAGATGACTGGACCATGGTTGGGTCAGTATTGTACCTTTGGTAGTTGTCGAGCCCTAGTATTGTCTGTCTGAAGGTGTTAGCGCTGTTGTTGTTGTTGTTACAGGCACGTTGCTGAGGATTAATGACCTTGACCTCCAGCATTGTAGAGGTACACTGCTTGTGATTGGCTGTGGTGATGTGGATGTTGGGCCACAGTGTTGTACACGTACATTACTTGTGATTGGTGATTGGTTGTGTTGATGTGGGTGTTTGGCCCCAGTGTGGTAGAGCTATGTGACTTGTAATTGGCTGCGCTGATTTGGATGTTGGACCCCAATGTGGTCGAGCTACATGACTTTTGATTGGATGTGCTGATGTAGATGTTGGGCCCCAATGTGGTAGAGCTATGTGACTTGTGATTGGCTGCGCTGATGTGGATGTTGGACCCCCAATGTGGTAGAGCTACATGACTTGTGATTGGATGCGCTGATGTAGAAGTTGGGCCCCAATGTGGTACAGCTAACATCACATTGGGGCCCAACATCTGATGTAGATGTTGGGCCCCAATGTGGTACAGCTACGTGGCTTGTGATTGGCTGCGCTGATGTGGATTTTGGGTTCCAATGTGGTAGAGCTATGTGACTTGTGATTGGCTGCGTTGATGTGGATGTTGGGTTCCAATGTCGTAGAGCTACATGACTTGTGATTGGCTGCGCTGATGTGGATGTTGGGCCCCAATGTGGTAGAGCTATGTGACTTGTGATTGGCTACCCTGATGTGGATGTCGGCCCCAGTGCCGGAGGTACGTGGGAGGTGATTGGCTGTGGACAGGTCATCCTCCTCAGTCACGCAGCGTGTAGGGGCAGGTGGCGCTGCTGCGTGGTCACCCTGAAGGCCGCCGGTGATTGATGAGTGGACCGGGCCGCAGCTCCCGCTTCGGCCGGCGCTTCCCCGACTCCAATGCTACACCGCCGGCACCCACCCCCGTCCCCGGCCGCCACCCACCCCCGTCCCCGGCCGCCACCCATCCCCGTCCCCGGCCGCCACCCACCCCCGTCCCCGGCCGCCACCCACCCCCGTCCCCGGCCGCCACCCATCCCCGTCCCCGACCGCCACCCACCCCCGTCCCCGACCGGCCCCTACCCACGTGCCCGACCGGCACCCATCCCCGTCCCCGGCCGCCACCCACCCCCGTCCCCGACCGGCCCCTACCCACGTGCCCGACCGGCACCCAACCCCTCCCCGACCGACACCCCCTCCCCTTCCCCGACCGACACCCCCTCCCCTTCCCCAACCGGCACCCCCCTCCCCGTCCCTGACTGGCACTCCCTACCCCGTCCCTGACTGGCACTTACCCCGTCCCTGACTGGCACCCACCCCCGTCCCCAATGGGCACCCACCCCGTCCCAGGCCGGCACCCACCCCCGTCCCCGACCGGCCCCCAATCCAGTCCCCGAGCGGCGCCCACTCCCGTCCCTGACCGGCACCCACCCCCATCACCGACCGGCACCCCGTCTCTGTCCCGACCAGCACCGACCCTGTCCCCGACCGGCACCCGGCACCTCAATCCCCGTCCCCGACCGGCAGAGACCCCATCCCCGACCGGCACTGCATGCTGCACACAATTAAGAAAATCAACCAGCTACAATATAACTTTCCATGTAAAGCAACATACTTTTACCATTTCCTCCCATACCGTCGTCTCAGAACTAGATTCGATTTCACCGCATCGGCGACCGGAATGCAAACTCAACATTTCAGTTACTGAATTGTTAGCCCCTGGGAACTCTTCTAGGAATCTGACCTCTGACCCCTCTCAGATTCACACGGCACCAATAGCACGGATTCCTGGAAGCCATCTGTATTCTGGTGGAGGGTGCGGTTTTCTAATAATTCATCGCATATTTATTTCAAAATATGGTGGGTTCTGATATCTCGGGCTACAACCTCTCTCTGTGTGGGTAAGATAAGCCTGATTAATACTGATTTTATTCGCTCTAATTCCATATATATATATATATATATATATATATATATATATCAAGCGAAACCAACCCTCCTTCATCTACCAGACTCTCTGACAGCGGCTACATACACACATGTCCAATATGCCACCGCACATTCCGAGCACAAATTGGACTCATCGGTCATCAACGAGTACACAACAAATGATGGACAACCAAGTATATATGCTGTATAAGAATTATACAAGTATAATAACCCAGAATTCTATACTACCCTAACACCCACCAGTAATCGGGTGATTGAGCCTTGGACTACTCATCTACTGCTCAGGCTTCAACTCCAATGGTGGCGCCACCGCTCGCCCGCTCACTATCCTACTCACTGAACGCCGATAAATTTGTCTTTTATATATATATATATATATACCTACTTATACTTGGATAATATAAAATTGGCAGGTTTGTTGGTAATTGTCTGCTACATCTTTGTTCCTGCTACCAACAGTTTAATAATGTGCGGCTAAACTTGTTCAGCACCTTTACCACATGTTATGCAGCTTCAGACAGGATGGTTTAAATGAGCACATTTTCATTTTGTTCCCGGTTATTCTGGGTCACTCTCTCCATATGGCTTCCCTTCCCATCATTCACTGCTTTCACATAATTGAAAGCTACATAATCCGATACAAACATCAAATCTTTCAAAAGCAAAACTCTCACCTAGAGTTGATCCTACATATCTAAATTAGATACCCAAACAATTACTAACCATGTATTGTTGCATTATGCGGATACGAAGATCATTTAGTTTTTTTTGTTTGGGATATTAGTTGGTTAAGCGGGGGTAATTTCAGTCACAGACGACTGGTCTTCCTCATTCCACTGCTCCTTGCCTGATCCCAGTAATGTCGAGCGTCTGGCTAGGAAGTGACAAGTATAAATATTTAAGTCATTGGTTTGACTCGACCAGGATTCGAACCCACGATCCCATGATCTACCAACACGGGAGACGGACGCTCTAACTCATTCAGACATCCAGGTGCATATTCTATTGCCAGCTGCACATGCTCAAATTTCAAACCAGAACCCGTACCCAGGTTTGTTTGTAGATATCAAACTGTTGTAGGCTTACGTATGATGGATTTAGTGTTGCATCAAAGATAATTCTAGGTCAATTTAATTGAGCCTTTTAATGCTGACACCTATTCTAATATAATTTTGATGTGCATGACGAACTTAAGTTTACATTTGCACTTCAAATATGTCCCAAGTTACCAATTTAATATTAAAATTCTTTCCACGTAAAGTGGGGTAGATCATATTGACGCGTCAACATATGTAATGATCAACCAATGATATTATCTAAGGAAAATGACAGATATATGTTTGTGGAGTTCTCTGTGGCGGAGTGTGACTTTTTTCAAGGTCACACTCCTAATCAGAAGGTTCGTGATTCAATTCCCTATCCTATCACCTCGACCAATTTGGATTTCCACCATTGCGTATAGCTTACATTGACAGTTGCTCTTATACCATGTCTATGTGGTGTGGGAGGCTAAAAATCCCTTGAGTCAGTAAAAGTGTAGGCTCAGGCTTTCTATCTACCCACTCTCTAATATTGAAAACAAGTCTATTCAGACTCCATGAGAGGCAGTATAAATCTTCAAGAAAAGAAAAATATATTCTAAGTTAGCCACTTAAAATTAAAATCACTTAAAAGTAAAATATGGTAGTTGATAGTGATCAAAATAAGATATTTATCTTTAAACAAAAAAGGGCACACACCCGAGTCAATGGGACTATACACCTTTAATAGAATATGTCACTTTTCAAATACAGTCTGCCAGGAAGTTCATTTTGCACACTAAAATAAAAAGTACACACTTTGATGAAAGACTAAAATTACTAAACCAAAACACGTACCGAGATCTCATGCTGCATATCCAATTTAGATGTTGGTGCACATACCAAGCTGTCATCGCTGTATGACAGGAAGGCCAAGTCAATTTCCTCACTCCTGTCACTGTTGAAGTATGTGATACTCGGCTTTCGAGATTCACACCACAATTAATTTGACATGTTTTCACTTCAAACCCTTCTCTGTTCTCTGTGGCAGAGTGGTTAGAGTGTCTGACTTTTTTTCTAGGTTGGACTCCTAATCTGAGGGTCGGTGGTTCGATTCCCCATTATCCCATCTCTGCTAATTTGGATTTCCATCGCTGTGTATAACTTACAGCATCAACAAAGGCCAGTTGCTCTCATACCATGTCTATGTTGTGTGGGAGGTTACAAATCCCTTTGGTCGGTAAAAGTGTAGGCTTGGGCTTTCTATCCACAAACTGTCTGATGGTGAAAACAAGTCTATTCTGACTTATCCATGATAGGCAGTATAAATCTTCAAGGAAACCCATTAAATGGGTTATCCATTAAAATAAAGCTTCCTTCAAATCAACGCGATCAATGATAAACACATTTTTTTAATGTGTCAGAAACTCGAAGGAATCGGATTATGCAACTTTTAGCTATGGAAGTATATTTTTAATCACTCCACCTTTAATCTGTGATTCGTTGGTGGATACTCATGGCCCTGTCACACTACGACGTGACTACGTCAGCGTAGGCAGAACGTGAAAATAATTATATTACGTCGACGTTATGGGCGTAATATGCAAATTGTGGACGTGAGCGTAACGTGAAAGTAACGTTGGTGTACCTCGTGACCTTAGCTGTAACGTGACAACGTTAGGGGGGAGGGGTAATTGGCGACGTGACCGGGCGTTAGTGTAACGTGAGCGTAACGTCGCCGTAACGGGTGCGACGTGGATGTAACGTGACCGTAACGCCACCGTAACGCCACTGTAACGCCACCGTAACGTGACCGTAACGTGACCGTAACGTGACCGTAACGTGACCGTAACCGTGACCGTAACGTGACCGTAACGTGACCGTAACGTGACCGTAACGTGACCGTAACGTGACCGTAACGTGCAAAACGCTGCCCACACGTTGCTCCCACCCGGGCCGTCGGTCTGACGTGACATAACGTGACTCTAACGTCATTTACGCTGCTATAACGATCGCGGAACGTCTACCTAACGTCATTGTCACGTCATCCCGACGTAACCGCTTCACGTTGAGATACGTCGAAAGTTTTGAACCGGTTCAAAACCTTGACGCACGCCGACGTAACACGACGTAACATGACGTAGCTCGACGTCACTCTAACGTCATTATGACGTCATCATAACGTAACCCAACGTACGGCAACGTAATGACGAAAAATCGTCACGTTAGGCTCACGTTGGCTCATTACGTCGTAGTGTGACAGGGGTATTATATCGATTACACCAATCTCCTACTCGCCAACATACTTGTTTTATATTTGTTTAAATAAAATTACCCCCCCCCCCCAACAAGAGCCTAATGCTTCGGGAATGCCTCATTCGGGCGGATATGAAGGTGGCTGTTCCTGGCGGTGGTGGTTGGTGGTGGTGATGGGGGGGCACACAGTAAGGCAAAGAGAACATGAACAATAAAATATGAACCTAAATAATCAGAGAAGAAAAAAAACATTAACAAAGGGAATGGAAAACCATTCAGAATTGCTGCAACTTAAAGTCACAATTAAACCGGGAAACCGAGGGATGGGACATTTTAACCACTAAGGATGGTAATGGCAAAATTGGATTTCTGGGGGTCAACTTGCTGAATCCCGCCATCGGCAATGTGTTGTCATAATTACCAGATTTAAGCGCCAGTCTTGTAATGGCGGATGCGACATTATCTTCTTTTTTTTATTATACTTGAAACGCCAATCTTGTAATGTCTTCTTCAACTTTTCTCCTTTTGGACAGATGCACTTGATTGCATTATCCCCATCCTCCTGTGTTCATCGTATCGTTTCAGAATATTTACCCCATGACAGTCCTCACCAAAACCAACCCCACCCCTTGTCCACCTCACCCTAAACCCTCAACCACACACCCCTCCTCCTAACTCAGTGTCAGGATAATGTGTCTGAGTGGGATATCGGGGCATGGTGCTGGCCGCCTGATTTCCCAGTGGGGTAGAACTATAAAGTCGCCACGAGTGCGCACTGTCACAAGTCCGTACCGTCTTGATATAACCTTAAATGTTGCTATGACGTAAAACAACAACAAGTAAACAAACAAACTCTTCCCTCCACCCACCTCCGCACCCCCATTTCCCCCAACATATATGGCTACTATTAGTACTAAGCGTCCGGACTCATGATCACAACTAACGTTTGCTACCCCAGTCGTGAATATCGCACACAAAATATATCACAAACACATCTAGATAGGGTTCTGGTGTAGGGTTTGTCTGTGTGTGTGTGGGTGGTGGTGGGTGGTGAAGTAGGTGGAGATGGGGATGGGGGGTAAACCTGTTAGAACTAATGAAACAGGCTCATAATGTCGTCATAAAAGACGCCATTCCCCCGCAGACTTTGGGAATCGGTAAAAGGTGATTGATTGTTCGTGAGAAGAACTGAAGAATATAAAAACAAAGCAGATGTAATACCTTCATGAATCGATTTTCTAGTTGTTGAATTTGTTGGAGCAAGGTGGAGGGGTAGTGTGTATGTGTGTGGGGAGAGGGGGAAGGAGGAGGGGGGTGGAATCGGCAATTTAAATACACACATACTGATGCTCGGGGTTGGAAGTTGGTCGTACTGGGTCGTCATTGGTTGGTTGGTTGTTGGAGTTTGACGTCGTGGCAACAACTAAGATTATATCAGGATGGGTACCAACTTGTGATAGTGCACACTCATGGCGACTTTATAGCACTATCCCACTTGTAGACCAGGCCATCAGCACCATGATCTGATACCGAGGCAACCAGTCCCTTGCCCTATTCTAATAATGCTGAGCGCCATGCTAGGAAGCGACAAGCATACATTTTTAAGTCATCGGGTTGACTCGACCATGGTTCGAACACGTGCGTTTGAATCCCACGATCTACCAAAAGGAATAAGAAGAACACACCCAACAAAGCGGTGTCGTCTCCCCAATGTATCATATCATATATACACTGGTGACTAAGCTCAACCTGCTACTTGCTCGGCCCTAGACTAGAGCAGCTCCATCTACTGTTGGGGTAGCAATGCCCTGTAGTATTTATCCATGAGCATTAAAGCCACATAATTCGATGAAGGCATAACACTTTTCTAAACCAAAATACTCATCTAAATTTGATCCTACATATGAGACTTTGAAATGGGTGCAATTCGCTAAGCATTTATTGCAGCGTAGTAATAACTAGAAGGGAGTGTGGACTCAATTTAATATAACCCAACAAAGCGGTGTGGTCTCCCCAATGTATCATATCATATATATACACATTTACACATAACAATATATGTATATATGTATACATGCATATATATGCATATATGTATATATACATACATCATATATGCATATTTGTGTACACGAATATGCATATATACATATATAATATCAAATAGCATATATAGATAATTTGTCAGTATGTGTTATTTGGTGTATATACATATATAATTATATATATATACATATACAAATAAAGAAATAAAAACCCGATGTCACTACCTCGATACAAATTCCTCGGGTTCGTTATTCATGACATGATTTCATCCCTGTCTCCCTTCTCAACTTCCTCACCAGTGTTTCCGCCTATGTCTACATAGGCGGAAACACTGGTGACTAAGCTCAACCTGATACTTGCTCAGCCCTAGGCTAGAGCAACTCCGTCTACTGGTAGTATTTATCCATGTAGTATTTATCCATGAGCAGTAAAGCCACATAATCCGATGAAGGCATAGCACTTTTCTAAACCAAAATACTCATCTAAATTTGATCCTACATGTCAGACTTTGAAATCGGTCCAATTCGCTAAGCATTTATTGCAGCGTAGAAATAACTAGAAGGGAGTGTGGACTCAATTTAATAGAACCGGTCACTGTTGAAGTTCATGGTGGCCAACATTTCGAGGAACAAATGCCTACATTAGATTAACATGTTTGACCTTCAAATATCTCCAAAAGATTACGAATTATAATAAAACTTACATCAAATTTGAAGTATTGTAGAATATAATGATCGATCTAATATTTGTATCCAAACGAATTCTGGCATAAACTCAAAATAATCGGACTGTGATACTTTTAACATCCACATGACATTTGAAAAAAAACCTACCAAGTTCACGTGAACAATCTTTGAAAATTAAAAGCAAGAAATACAAATTATTTATGCACCTATATGTGAGGTTTAGAGTACTTATTAAAATATTCGCTATGTATGTAATTATACTGTTTTGTTCCCATTCTCACATTTACACTAAATGGCAGCATTATTTGTATTCTGCGTTTGTGTTAGCCTCCATTAATCAACGTGCTAGAACCCTTCATGCCACAAGCCTCATATCGATGAAAAGCTCAGTGATATATGCAAATTTATAGATCCACGAGTGTGTAATTCATCAAACTGGCCCAGACAGTCCGTTTTCGCAATGAATGTGACCTCAGAGAATGTGCTCTCCATTTAGATATTCAATAACAACATCCACATTCTAATTGGCAAAGATTTCTGACCTGGTCTAGTCTATGCTAGTTGCTACATATATATATGTATATATATATATATATATATATATATATATACATATATATATATACATATATATATATATATATATACATATATATATGTATATATATACATATATATATATATATATATATATACGGTTGGTTTTTGGAGTTTTACGTCCTGGAAATATCTAAAGAGGGTACCGACTTGTGACAGCGCACACTCATGGTGACTTTATAGTGCTTCCCCACTGGGAGACCTGGCCGGCAGCACCACGACCTGATATCCCACTGAATCACATTATCCTGGCACTGAGCCAACCAGTCCTTGTCCTATCCTAATAATGCTGAGCGCCTGGCTAGGAAGCGACAAGTATACATTTTTAAGTCATGGGTTTGACTTGACCAGGGTTTGAATCCGTGATCCGACAATCTACCAATACGGGAGACTGATGCTCAACTCATTCGGCCATCCCGTCTGGTCTCTACATATGTATATATATAATACACATATATATATATACATGAATATCTATGCATGTGTGTAGGCGGCTTCATATCAGGGCTTACCAGATTCAGGCCTGTGCATTGGGATCCGCCAGTCAGGTCTACAGAGGAAGGCCCCGAACATGGATCATATCGAAACCCACGAGCATACACGCTATCTCACAGGCACCACGGACGGTGCGGAAATTAAAGAAAAGTCCACTAGGGAGCAGCGCATCGCGCCGTGGGACAGTTGGAGTGTGCTGCTGTGTGGTGTGTGGTGTTGTGTGGTGTTGTGTGGTGTTGTGTGGTGTGTGGTGTTGTGTGGTGTTGTGTGGTGTTGTGTGGTGTTGTGTGGTGTTGTGTGGTGTTGTGTGGTGTTGTGTGGTGTTGTGTGGTGTTGTGTGGTGTTGTGTGGTGTTGTGTGGTGTTGTGTGGTGTTGTGTGGTGTTGTGTGGTGTTGTGTGGTGTTGTGTGGTGTTGTGTGGTGTTGTGTGGTGTTGTGTGGTGTTGTGTGGTGTTGTATGGTGTTGTGTGGTGTTGTGTGGTGTTGTGTGGTGTTGTGAGGTGTTGTGGTGTGTTGTGAGGTGTTGTGAGGTGTTGTATGTTGTTATGTGGTGTGTGGTGTTGTGTGTGATGTGGTGTTGTGTGAGAGATGGTGTGCGCTGCTGTATGACAGTTGGTTTTGTATGCTGTGTTCCAGTTGGTGTGTTGTGTTCCAGTTGGTGTGTTGTGTTCTGTGACAATTTGGGTGTTGTGTTGTTTGACAGTTGGGGTCGTGTGGTGTGTGAACATTTGTCTCCTGTGTGTTGTGTGCCAGTTTGACTGTGCTGCTGTGCAACAGTTTGCTTTGATGTGTTGTGTGACAGTCGGTGTGTAGTGTTGGATGACAGTTGGTGTGTTATGTTGTGTGACAGTTAGCGTGTAGTGCTGTGTGCGAGTTGGAGTGTGCTGCTGTGCAACAGTTCGTGTGCCAATTGGTGTGGTGTGTGGTGGGACAATTGGTGTGATGTGTTGTGTGTGACAGTTGGTGTTGTGTGTTGTGGGACATTTTGTGTAGTCCGTGATGTGTGCCAGTTTGAGTGTGCTGCTGTGCAACAGTTTGCTTTGATGTCTTGTGTGACAGCTGATGTGTTGTGTTGTGTGACAGTTGGTGTACTGTGTGATGTGTGCCAGTTTTAGTTTGATGTTGTGCACCAGTTTGCCTTGATGAGTTGTGTGACAGTTCATGTGTTGTGTGACAGTTCATGTGTTGTGTTGTGTGATATTTGGTGTATTGTGTGATATGTGCCAGTCAGAGTGTGCTGCTTTGCAACAGTTTGCCTTGATGTGTTGTGTGGCAGTTGGTGTGGTGTGTTGTGTGACAGTTGGTGTGGTGTGGTGGTTGAAAGTTTGAGTGTTCTGCTGTGCAACACTTCGCTTTGATGTGTTGAATGACAATTGGTGGGTTGTGTTGTGTGACAGTTGGTGTGGTGTGTTATAGTTTGTGTGTGGTGTTGTCTGACAGTTGTGGGAGGTTTGTCTGACAGTTGGTGGTGTGTAACAACTGGTGTAGTCTGACCGTTGGTGTTGTCTTTGGTGTAACACTGAATATTGGGCACTGTGTGTCTGATGCTGTGGTGTGCTGAGTGGCAGTTGGTGTATTGTGCAGTGTGTGAGGTGGTGTATGATGTATGTCAGGTGGTGTTTGATGGGTGTGAGGTCTTGTGTTCTGCTGTGTCAGCTGATGTATTGTACTATGTTACTGTTGTGGTATATTTCTGTGTCAGGTGATGCATTGTTCTGTGATACTGTTGTGGTGTATTTCTGTGTCAGGTGATCCATTGTTCTGTGATACTGCTGTGGTGTATTTCTGTTTCCCAGGCGGTGCATTGTTATATGATACTGTTACAATGTATTTCTGTCTCTCAGATGATGCATTGCTCTGTGATCTAATGCTACTGTATTTATATGTGTGACTATGAGGTGATGCTGTGTGGTGTGTAACAACTGGTGTAGTCTGACCGTTGGTGTTGTCTTTGGTGTAACACTGAATATTGGGCACTGTGTGTCTGATGCTGTGGTGTGCTATTGGTGTGGTATATTTCTGTGTCAGGTGATGCATTGTTCTATGATACTGTTGCGATGTATTTCTGTTTCTCAGATGATGCATTGCACTGTGATCCAATTATGCTGTATTTCTCTGTCTGAGGTGATGCATTATACTGCGATACTGTTGTGGTATATTTCTGTCTCAGGTGGTCCATTGTTCTGTGATACTGCTGTGGTGTATTTCTGTTTCCCATGCGGTGCATTGTTCTATGATACTGTTGCGATGTATTTCTGTTTCTCGGCTGAAGCATTGCACGGTGATCTAATTATGCTGTATTCCTTGTGTAAGGTCATGCATTCTACTGCGATACTATTGTGGTATATTTCTGTGTCAGATGATGCATTGTTCTGTCATACTGTTGTGGTGTATTTCTGTTTCCCACCACCACCACCGAACTCTCTTCCCGACACATCCACAAGTATGTGCGTCTGCATCAGTTTTAATGGCGCCAGCCTTTTTTGTTGTTATTTTTTTCTTTTTTCTTTTCGTTTTGGTTTGAATTTCGATTTAAGTATGATTTTTGCTCGTATGACATAAAATGTGGCCTGAACCTGTTCAGCCATGTAAAAACCGGGCGCGGTGACCGAATCCGTAGAGCACAGGCCTCACATGCGGAAGATCGGGAGTTCGCGAGTTCGGTTCCCGGTCGAGTCAAACCAATGACTTAAAAATAGATACTTGTCGCTTCCTAGCCTGGTGCTCGGCATAATTAGGATAGGGCAAGGGCTGGTTAGCTCGGTGTCACGATAATGTGACTGAGTGGGATATCAGGTCATGGTGCTGGCGGCCTGATTTCCCAGTGGGGCAGCACTATGAAATCGCCATGAGTGCGTACTGTCACAAGTCGGTACCCGTCCTGATATGACCTTAGATGTTGCTAGGACGTAAAACAACAACAAACAGACAAAGCCATGTAAAAACAAGATTTATAACCAGCACTATCATATCACCCTCCCATGACAGACTTTAAATGTGTCATTTTTAGGGACCTAATTCACATCACAAACATTTATTTTGAATGGCTGGGGTTATGTATATTATATAGAGCATCTCTCTTCTGGGTGTATTTGTGTTTGGCGGGTTAAGGTATGAGTGAGGAAAGGTTGGAGGTGCTACCGGCGTGGTGTGTGTACGTGTTTCCGTGTTGTGTGTGGATGGTCTTAGAGATGATTCCGAGAGAATTATAACCAGCGCTATCATATCCCCCTTCCATGATTTACATTAACCGCGCCATTATTATGGAACTAACTCGCGTCACAAACATCAGTATTGAATGGATGCAGCCATGAATAGTGCAGTAGTCTGAATTGACCTCTCAGGCAAGTAACCACATAGACAGGTAGACATGGGTAGAGTATTGATATCAGGGAGCCTAGGTGGTGTAATGGTTAGCACACTGGCCCGGAATGCAAAGAGATGTGGGTTTGAGTCCCACTCTAGGTGCAATATTTCCCATTTTCATCACCCCCCATGACACTGGTTGCCGTGACCATGATCCTGTCCAAGCTACCTGGTGTATGGTTGTTGAACCTACCCTGTGTATGTGTGTGTTACTGTTAGTGCATTGCCTGTATGTATGTAATTGTAAGCAGTAAAAGACTTACAATTCAAGGGGGACGAGTGTAGTAGTCTGAATTGACCTCTCAGGCAAGTAACCACATAGACAGGTAGGCATGGGTAGTGTATTGATATCAGGGAGCCTAGGTGGTGTAATGGTTAGCACACTGGCCCGGAATGCAAAGAGATGTGGGTTCGAGTCCCGCTCTAGGCACAATATTTCCCATTGTCATCACCCCCGTGACAATATTATATAGAGATTCTCTTTGATGGGTGTATGAGTGCTGATGGGTTAGGGTGGGACTGAAGAAATGTTGGAGGTTTTTGCGGTGTGTATGTGTTTACGCGGTGTGTGTGTGGATGATCTTAGCGATGATTCCCAGAGAATCATAACCAGCGCTCTCATATCCGTCTCCCATGACCGACATTAACCACACCATTATTACAGAACTTACTCACATCACAAACATTTCTATTGAACAGATGCGGCCATGTATATTATATAGAGCTGGAGGGGCCTTGTCTCCCCCACCTTCCCCTCCCCCCCACCCACACCTAACACTTCCGGGCGCACTTAAGTGATAAACTACCCGGCGCAAGGCACGACGGAAGTCTAGGCTGCCACGTGATTTGTGGGAGAAATTAGATTTTTTTCTGCCTGATGACGATGACGGTGGGTGGGGGTAGATGGCGCCACTTCACTAATAAAACAGTTGACCAGTTTTGCCCTTATTATATGTAGAGCGAGGAAAATAGATCGTCCTTTTGGGTTTGTACAAAACCATTCTTATTTTATATATATATATATGTACGAAATAATGCCATTAGTTGATCCTAATTGCGCTGTCAATGACTGGAGAGGTAATTTAATTGGAGGGAAGCAAGGGGAAACGCGGTGATCACGATATGTCCATTTCTTTTGACTGGGTTAATGGAGGAAGTAGCAGTTAAATTCAAGGAGCGTGGTGGCTGACGTCGGTCGGCTCATAGATGGGGGAGGGAGGAAGGGAGGGAGGGTGGGTGGGAGGGAAAGGAAAGTGTGGGAGGCGGCTTGCATGCGATAAAATAATAAGGGTTGGATGGAGGCTGAGGATGGGATAATAAGGCAAGGGACCCTGGTTGAACAGAGAGGGTGTGGGTGTTGGGGGGAAAGGGGGGTGAGTTTGGAGCATATCCCAGGAGTGATGACCTGAAAGTAGCACATCACAGAGGGGTGGGTTGGAGGGGTGGGTGGGAGAGGGTGGTGTACCTGCGTGGGAGTGTGTGGGAGGGAGTGGGTGGTGTGTGGGTGGTGTGTGGGTGGTGTGTGGTTGTGTGTGGTTGGGAGGGTGTGGGTTGTGTGTGGGTGGGAGGGTGTTGGTTTGGTGTCGGTGGGATGATGTGGGTAGTGGGTTGCGGGAGGGTGTGGGAGGGTGTGGGTGGTGTGTATGGGTGGCTGTGGGAGGGTATGGGTGGTGTGTGGGTGATATGTGCGTGGGAGGGTGTGGGTGGGAGGATGTGGGTGTGTGTGTGGATGAGAGAGTATGGGTGGGACGGTGTGTGGTGGGGATGTGGGTGGGTGTGGGGTGGGTGGGTGTGGGTGGGGTGTGGCTGGGAGGGTGTGGGGTGGTGTGTGGGGGAGGGTGTGTGTGGTTTGTGGGGTGTGTGGGAGGGTGGTTGTGGGTGGGTTGGGTGGGGGTGTGGGTGGTGGTGTGTGTGGGTGTGTGGGTGGGGGGTTGTGGGTGGGGGTGGTGCGTGGTGTTTGGGTGGGAGGGTGTGTGTGAGTGGTGTGGTGTTTGGTGGGGTGGAGGGGTGTGGGTGGTTGTGGGTTGGGGGAGGGGTGGGTGGGGGGGTGTGGGATTGTGTGGGGGTGGGGGGGTATGTGTGGGGTGTGTGATGTGGGGTTGGTGGTGGGTGGGGGGTGATGGGTGGTGTGTTGGTGGGGGGTGTGGGGGGGTGTGGGGGGTGGGGGTGGGGTGTGGGGGTATGTGGGTGGGAGGGTGTGGTGGTGGGTTGGGGGGGGTGTGGGTGTGTGTGGGTTGGGCGTGGGTCGTGTGTGGGTGGGGGGTGTGTAGTGTGGTGTGTGGGTGGTGTGTGGGTTGTGTGTGACTGGGAGGGTATGGGAGAGTGTGGAAGGGTGTGGGATGGTGTGTGATGTGTGGGCGGGAGGGTGTGGGATGGTGTGGGTGGTGTGTGGGTGTGTAGGAGGGTGTGTGTGGTGTGTGTGTGGTGTGTGGGTGGGAGGGGGTGGGATGGTGTGGGTGGTGTGTGGGTGGTGTGTGGGTGGGAGGGTGTGGGATGGTGTGTGTGGTGTGTGGGTGTCTGTGTGGCCTGTGTGTGGGTGGGAAGGGGTGAGATGGTGTGGGTGGTGTGTGGGTGGTGTGTGGGTAGGTGGGTGTGGGAGGGTGTGGCAGATAACACA